>CM056050.1:190758582-191179626 GCA_029574335.1 Rana kukunoris | reverse complement strand
CTCTCACTCTCTCCTCTCCTCCATCCTCTCTTCATCTCTCCCCCCCTACTCTCTCTACCCCCCTCCCTCCCTCCCCCTCCTCTCATCCCACTCTCCCTCCCCCTCCCTCTCGATCCTCTCATCCCACCTCCCTCTCTATCCGCTCTGCCCCCTCCCTCTCTATCCTCTCTTACACCCTCCTCTCTTTCCTCTCTACCCCCTCCCTCTCTATCCTCTCTACCCCCCCCTCCCTCTCTCCCCCCTCCCTTTCTAACCCCCTCCCTCTCTCCCCGCCCTCTCAATCCTCTCTACCCTCCCCCTCCCTCCTATCCCTCTCTAATCTAACCCCCTCCCTCTCTCTATCCTCTCTACACCCCCTCCCTCTCTCCTCTATCCTCTCTATAACCCCCTCCCTCTCTCTATATCCTCTCCCCCTCCTCTCTGTCCACGCTCTATCTCTCTCCCCCAACCTTGCTCTCCTCTCCCTCTCCCTGCTCCCTCTTTCTATCCTCTCTATCCCCTTCCCCCTTCGTCCACTCTGATCCTCCCCACACCCTCTCTCTATCCACCCTCCCCTCCCTCCCTCTATCCCTCCTCCTCTATCCCACCCTCTGTCCACACTCTTCCTCTCCCCCTCCTGCTCTCTATTCTCTCCCCCTCCCTCTGTCTACTCTCTTCTCTCACCCATGCCCCCTCTCTATCCACCCTCACCCTCCCTCTGTCTCATCACCCTCTTCTCTCTCATCTCCCTCCCCTCTCTCTATTCTCTCCCACATCTCTCTGTCTGCTTTGATCCCCCTCACCCTCTCTCTACCCCCCCCTCCCTCTGTCTACTCTCTCCTCACCCCCCTCTCTTTATCCTCTCCCACATCTCTCTGTCTGCTCTGATCCCCCCACTCTCTTTCTCTACTAAACTCCCCTCTGTCTACTCTCTCCTCTCCCTCCTTTCTTTATCCTCTCCCCCTCCTCTGTTCACTCTCACCTCCCCCCTCTATATCCTCCTTGCCCCCTGTGTTTTCTCCCCCTCTGTCCTCTTCCCCATTCCCTTTCTCTCTCCTCTCTCCCTCCCCTCCCTCGGTTTCCCCCATTCTCTCTCCCTCTTTCTGCTCTCCTCACCCCTCCCTTTCTCTCACCTCTCCCTCTTCCTCCCTATGTCCTCTTTCCCCTTTCCCGTCTACTCCCCTTCCTCTGTTCTCTCCCCCCCCCTCTCCCTCCAGGATCATGTATTGTGTAAAGACCATGGACCTCTACATCGGAAGCATGGGGCCTCATGGACACTATGAACAGCGAGGTCTAGAGGGTGGCCAGGACACTTGGAGTTAGTTCAGCTTTTCATTTTGTGTGAAATGTCAACTTACCCTTTAAAACCTTCCCAACTATCTCACAGCATGAAAAAAGGCCCTATAGGTGCTACATTTCTCTTTACCTACCTGGTGAAAATTCAGGGGACCTGAGTCCACAAGAACGCTATCTTATACAGATCTAGACCAGCCAGAGGCTCCAATGGGTGTTATTTGCTTATAACTTTGATGGGTGGTCTCCTTACCAGTAAGGTGGAGTGCAGGCCCAAGCATTCTACAACAGTGGCTGGTCAAAGATTTGTACAATGGAGCACCTAAGGTTTAGGGGTTCCGAGGTATGTGACATTACAACCACCAACAACAGATGGGACATGGGAACCTGTGAGTGATGTTACTGCTCCAGGCCTTATCAATGATTGTCAAGTACTCTTTCCTCTCCCCTGCAGCCATCACTGATTGACACAGTGGATCATGTGACCAGACTGGAGCTACAAATCCACAGGTTAGGGGCCTCCAATTACTTGCCCTGCCCCAAACACTGACAACTCACGCTACACCACTGGAGGGGAGAGCCAAGCATCGGGAAAAAGGATGCCGCTGCCACCTCGAACTGTCAATGTGACGCTCACAAATGGCAATCTGCTGACAAGACACTCCCAGGGGAGGGTGGGCGCCTGGGTGAGCTCGCTGGTGTGATATGATCTAATAACATGCTAGAATTTTTGAGGACTGACTATGGGTGGATTGCTATCAGTTAATTGTACACTGTACATTGCAATGTAGTATTAATTTTTATTAATGGTATATGGAGGGGGCGCTAATAATGAATAATAAGAGAATAAACAATAAAGTGAAATCTAATAAATGTCCGTCTGAACCAACAATAGCAGACTTAGTGAGCAGCAACACACTGAAAATGTGAAATAGAAATAGATTGTACAAAAAAAGATTGTACAAAAAATAAAATAAAATGAATAAATAAATAAATAAACTCAAGTCCATTCAAAGAATGTTAGATAAAGTCCATCAAGGCTAATCTTTCTCAGATGCAATTTGTAGAAAATGAATTGTAAAAGGTGTCCACCTTCACCAAGAAGATCCCCCAAATGTGCACTAATGGATGGCTCTTACCGCACGGTGTTGACCTGATTGTTTAGAAAAGGTCAAATACAGCAGTTGGTCACTAAACCAGTTGAATGATTCAGCTGCGCAGCTTTATGTTTTCCCGGAATTAAACACTCACATGAAGGAGGGAGAGAGAAACCACCATAGTGAAGTACAGTTTATTTAAAATATGTCACAGATAAAACAGCATAGCCAAATGGCCTCTTACATTAGTAGTGCCTAGGACCCGGCACTGTGTGGCTCGGACTAGTCAGCATGGCAGGATGGCTATGATGAGAGTTCCTCGCTAGGGAGCTGCTTCGTTCCAGGCCAGGGGACCAGCGGGACCGGAAGTGCGTTATTTTTACGTATCCAGGCGCTTCGACGTAACGTTTCGTGATAACACGTCGTCAGGAAGCAATGCAAGCCATTTGGCTATGTCGTTTTATCTGTGACATATTTTAAATAAACTGTACTTCACTATGGTGGTTTCCCCTCTCCCTCCTTCATGTGAGTGTTTAATTCCGGGAAACATAAAGCTGCGCAGCTGAATCATTCAACTGGTTTAGTGACCAACTGCTGTATTTGACCTTTTCTAAACAATCAGGTCAACACCGTGCGGTAAGGAGCCATCCATTAGTGCACATTTGGGGGATCTTCTTGGTGAAGGTGGACACCTTTTACAATTCATTTTCTACAAATTGCATTTGAGAAAGATTAGCCTTGATTGGACTTTATCTAACATTCTTTGAATGGACTTGTGTTTGCTCTTGAGTTTATTTATTTATTTATTCTTTTTTTTTTTGTTTTTTTACAATCTATTTCACCATTTTCAGTTGGGTGTGTTGCTGCTCACTAAGTCTTGTGCTATTGTTGGTTCAGACGGACCATTTATTAGATTTCACTTTATTGTTTATTCTCTTATTATTCATTATTAGCGCCCTTCCCCCTACCCACCATACCTTTACCATTACTGTTCAGTTCAGACCTTTGATGAGTGGTCTCTATCTTAGCTTGGGGGCTTATTCAAGCTGCTTACTGCTTATTCACTATAATTATATGTGTTGTCACATTAATTTTTTTATTGGCGGCGCGAGATACCACACCTTTTATTAATTTTTATTGGTTTAATTATTTTTCCAATTATGGGCGTGAGTGGGCCTCATGTCTAAGTTTTGCCTAAGGCCTCACAAAGCCTAGAGCCTCCTCTGAGTACAGAGACCTAAGGTAACCCTGGAGGAGCTGCAGAATTCCACAGCAGAGACTGGAGTATTTGTACATAGGACGACAATAAGCCGTACGCTCCATAGATTTGGGCTTTATGGCAGAATGGCCAGAAGAAAGCTATTACTTTTAGAAAAACAAAACAAAAAGGCATGTGGGAGACTCCCAAAATGTATGGAGGAAAGTGCTCTGGTCTGATGAGAATAAAGTTGAACTTTTTGGCCATCAAAGAAAACGCTATGTCTGGCTTGCCCAACACATCACATCACCCAAATAACACCAGAGTGATACACGGTAAGTGGGGGCTGCGGGGATGTTTTCCAGCAGTTGGGACTGGGAAACTGGTCAGAGTTGAAGGAAAGATGGATGGTGCTAAATGCAGGGATATTCTTGCGCAAAACCTGTACCACTCTGTGTGTGATTTGAGGCTATGACGGAGGTTCACCTTCAGTGGCGGAACTTTCAGTGTCGCTGCAGTCGCCATCCTGCCGTTCTGCCGCTGTGGGGGGCCCTAATGGCCGGGTGCCTTCATTGCGGTTTAATACAGTAATGTAGTGTGGATTTCAGTGGAGGAGTCTGAGCAGCGGTAGCGCTGGCTCCGGCCAAAGAACCACCTCCATCTTCTGTCCACTGGTTGTTAGAGCCGCTTGGCGTGTAGCAACCAGTGACATCACGGCTGCAGTGCCCCCCCCCCCCTCCGTGTTCAACACACGGGGGGGTCCAACACAGCTGAGCTCCGAGGCTGCCTCTTGACATACCAGAGAGGCACAGTTTCACAACATCTGAGAGGAAGAGCAGCAGCAGCAGGTGAAAACAACAACAGAGAGTGGGGGCCCGGGGAGCAGCAAGAGGCTGGCTGGAAGGAACAGCGCGAGAGAGTGAGAGAAGACCTGACCTGAGCAGCAGTGACATACTCCCAGTCCCAGAGCCTGCACAACTTCTCCCAACGTCTGCTCCAGCTGTGCCTGTCATCAAGAAGAAACATAGGCTGACCGAGGACAGAGGACAAGGATGGGCTGGAGGTAGGTGCATCACACACACCTACCCACACACAGGGGCTGGGGACAGGGGGTACAGGAAGGACTGCAGGGCAGCCTCTCTCTCTCCCTCCCACCCCCTCTCTCTCATCCACCCCTCCTCTCTCTCTCTCTCTCCCTCCCTCCCCCCTCCCTCCCTCTCTCTCTCCCTCCCTCCCTCCCTCCCTCTCTCTCCCTCTCTCCCATCCACCCCTTCTCTCTCTCTCTCTCTCTACCACCTCTCTCTCTCTCTCTCCCTCCCTCCCTCTCTCTCTCCCTCCCTCCCCCTCTCTCTCTCTCTCTCCCTCCCTCCCTCTCTCTCTCCCTCTCTCCCTCTCCCATCCACCCCTTTTTTCTCTCTCTACCACCTCTCTCTCTCTCTCTACCACCTCTCTCTCTCTACCACCTCGCGCTCGCTCTCTCTCTCTCTACCACCTCGCGCTCTCTCTCTCTCTCTTTCTCTACCACCTCTCTCTCTCTTTCTCTACCACCCCTCTCTCTCTCTCTCTCTACCACCCCCCCTCTCTCTCTCTCTCTACCACCCCTCCCTCTCTCTCCCACCTCTCTCTCTCTCCCACCTCTCTCTCTCTCTCCCACCTCTCTCTCTCTCTCTCTCCCACCTCTCTCTCTCTCTCTACCACCCCCCTCTCTCTCTCTCTCTCTCTACCACCCCTCTCTCTCTCTCTACCACCTCTCTCTCTCTACCACCTCTCTCTCTCTACCACCTCTCTCTCTCTCTCTACCACCCCTCTCTCTCTCTCTCTCTCTCTACCACCTCTCTCTCTCTCCCACCGCTCTCTCTTTCTCTACCACCCCTCTCTCTCTTGCTCTCTCTTTCTCTACCACCCCTCTCTCTCTTTCTCTACCACTCCTCTCTTTCTCTCTTTCTCTACCACCCCCCTCTCTCTCTCTACCACCTCTCTCTCTCTTTCTCTACCACCTCTCTCTTTCTCTACCACCCCTTTCTCTCTTTCTCTACCACCCCTCTCTCTCTCTCTCTCTCTACCACCTCTCTCTCTACCACCCCTCTCTCTCTCTCTCTCTACCACCCCTCTCTCTCTCTCTCTCTACCACCCTCTCTCTCTCTACCACCCCCCTCTCTCTCTCTCTCTACCACCCCCTCTCTCTCTACCACCCCTCTCTCTCTCTCTCTACCACCTCTCTCTTTCTCCCAGCTTGCGCTCGCTCGCTCTCTTTCTCTACCACCTCTCTCTCTTTCTCTACCACCCCTCTCTCACTCTCTCGCTCTCTCTTTCTCTACCACCCCTCTCTCTCTTTCTCTACCACCTCTCTCTCTTTCTCTACCACCCCCCTCTCTCTCTCTTTCTCTACCACCTCTCTCTCTCTCTCTCTTTCTCTACCACCCCCTCTCTCTCTCTCTCTCTACCACCCCTCTCTCTCTTTCGGTCTCTCTACCATCTTGCTCTCTCTACCACCTTGCTCTCTCTACCACCTTGCTCTCTCTACCACCTTGCTCTCTCTACCACCCCTGTCTCTCTCTACCACCCCTCTCTCTTTCTCTACCACCCCTCTCTCTCTCTCTCTCTCTCTCTTTCTCTACTACCCCTCTCTCTCTCTCTCTCTACCACCCCTCTCTCTCTCTTTCTCTACCACCCCTCTCTCTCTCTCTTTCTCTACCACCCATCTCTCTCTCTTTCTCTACCACCCCTCTCTCTCTCTCTTTCTCTATCACCCCTCTCTCTCTCTCTCTCGCTCTCTCTACCACCTCGCTCTCTCTACCACCTTGCTCTCTCTACCACCTCTCTCTCTCTCTACCACCTCTCTCTCTCTCTACCACCTCGCTCTCTCTACCACCTCTCTCTCTCTACCACCCCTCTCTCTCTACCACCTCTCTCTCTATCTCTACCACCTCTCTCTCTCTCTCTCTCTCTACCATCTCTCTCTCTCTCTACCACCTCTCTCTCTCTCTACCACCTCTCTCTCTCTCTCTCTACCACCTCTCTCTCTCTCTCTACCACCTCTCTCTCTCTAACACCTTTCTCTCTACCACCTTTCTCTCTACCACCTCTCTCTTTCTCTCTTCCTCCCCCTCCCACCCCTTCTCTCTCTCACCCTCTCCAAGCCATTCTCCCCTCCCAAGTGGACACTGACTAACAGGTGACAGCTCTCTGGGTACTCTGATGTATGGGGGGGGGGCTCTCTGGGGACTCTGTATGGGGGGGCTCTCTGTGAACCCTTATGTATGGGGGGGCTCTCTGTGAACCCTTATGTATGGGGGGGGCTCGCTGTGAACCCTTATGTATGGGGGGGCTCTCTGTGAACCTTTATGTATGGGGGGTGCTCTCTGTGAACCATGAAGTATGGGGGGGCTCTCTGGGAACCCTGATGTATGGGGGGGCTCTCTGGGGACTCTGATGTATGGGGGGCTCTCTGGGGACTCTGTATGGAGGGGTTGGCTCTCTGGGGACTGATGTATGGGGGCTGGGCTCTCTGTGATATCTGATGTATGGGAGGGCTCTCTGTGAACCCTGATGTAAGGAGGATCTGCACTCAGTTATGTGACAATATATACATACACACACATATATTGTATACATGTGTATACCCGCCCAAGCATAGGACTTTCTTTACTTGCTTGCTACACTGCTATGGGCTCTAGCCCGAGATCTTTTATAGACCTAGCAATGCCCATGGGGGGGTCCCTTCATGGTTTCTTGCACCGGGGCCCTGAAGATTCTAGTTACGCCTCTGTTCACCTTCCAGCGGGACAACGACCCCAAACACACTGCTAAAGCAACACTTGAGTGGTTTAAGGGGAAACATGTAAATGTGTTGGAATGGCCTAGTCAAAGCCCAGACCTCAATCCAATAGATAATCTGTGGTCAGGCTTAAAGATTGCTGTTCACAAGCGCAAACCATCCAACCTGAAGGAGCTGAAGCAGTTTTGCAAGGAAGAATGGGCACAAATCCCAGTGGTAAGATGTGACAAGCTCATAGAGACTTATCCAAAGCGACTTGGAGCTGTGATAGCCGCAAAAGGTGGCTCTACAAAGTATTGACTTTAGGGGGGGGTGAATAGTTATGCACATAGAATTTTTCTGTTAGTTTGTCCTATGTGTTGTTTGCTTCACAATAAAGTAAAATAAAAATCTTCAAAGTTGTGGGCGTGTTCTGTAAATTAATTGATGCAAATCTTCAAACAATCCTTGTTATTTCCAGGTTGTGAGGCAACAAAACACGGAAAATGCCAAGGGGGGGGGGGGTGAATACTTTTGCAAGGCACTGTACCTTCTATGCCTAGCTTTATTTAATAAGCATGATCGTTTTTTTGTTTACCCCTCTAAGAAAATTATTTGAAAATTTGCTTTGATGTTACCATTTCACCATAGTGAAGATGAAGGTTTTACAACAATATCTTCACCGTGTAGGATGTACAATGACATACTGTATTGCAGATTTATAGATCAAACATACTCATGTAAAAAATGATTCTATGTAACTAAAAATGAATTACAAACAATGGTTACATTAGCCTGATTAGATTCCAATAAATGTTTAACTTAATGTATCTTTAGCATCATGTTGCTATTTTTAGCTTCCCTATTTCCATTATTACGCTATGCAGTAAACTGCTGCAGTAGGAGTATCTCATTTCAGTGTGGTTTATGGCAGCTATTGATCCAGATTTGCAAAGCTTCTATCTTGGCCTACATACAACATTAACATCATACATCAATTTTACAGCAAAGAAAAAATTCCTCCATCGCTTATGACTTATCACATTATAATATTTATTATTTGTAGTTGTCAGCAACATTTCCTATGGGATGGGTGTGGCTTGAACTGTTTGTTTCCAGCTTGCCTAATTAATTAGATTGATGCATGCTGGGTACACATGGGCAGAAAATCGTCTAAAAACGATTGGTTTGGCAAGAACCAGCTGACTTTTGACCTGTATGTACAGCTCCCTGTCTCATCTTCTTTCGAATGGGCATGCTGGAAAACCAGCATCCAATCAGCATTCGGGCAGCACTAGCACCCAGTGGCTGTGAGCGCTGATCAGTGGGTCCTAGTGGGGGGGGGGGTACCCCCTGTCAGAACACAATAGCACAGCAGGAGAGTTCCCTGTACTAACGTGTCTGTTATTTTTTTTTTATTCAACCCGCTGGGATGGAAAAAAAACATATAGGGCCAGATTCAGGTAGATGAGAGTATCTTTCCTCTGGAGTAACGCTTCTCATTTACGTTACTCTGAAGACCCTTTCAGCGCAAGTCCTGTAATTCACATAGCAGTTGCGCGTAAACTTGCGCCAGAGTAACGATAATGCGCTGGCGTAACCCGACGCAAGGGGAAGTGGGTGTGATCATATGTAAATGATGGGCGGAGCCCAGCGCAGAGGCTTACGTTCAGCGCATCAACCACGGAGCATGCGCAGTGAGTGAGGCTCCACTCGCCCCCTTTGTGCGCATGCTCACAACTTCCGTCGGCACCACTTCACGGGAAACGTCAGCGCAATGCCTTCCGTTGGGCGTTTAAATGCGCCCGTAGAAGCGCCATTCCGGCACTAAAGTATATCCTGCTCCCCCTCCCCGCAGTGATGTTACTTTTGTTCGGAGATGGCTGCTCCCGTTCCCCGCAAACACACAGGAGAAAGCTGAACTTTAATGGCCAGGAGCTGTCAGCCGTCATCTCGGCTATGGAGACCTATGATGTCTTCCTCCATGGCTGTAAAATTTGACAGACAAGCATGGACAGAGGTGTTGTCCTGCAAGTGGGGGTGCTCAGCTAGCTCTTATCGTCGGTAACACTGCTGTAGCTGCTCTCCTGCTGACCTGTGACCGTCTGGAGTAAAGATAAAGCAGCCTTTTGAAAAAAAATATCTTTGCGCCGGACGGACGAGATACGCGCGGCGCATGTAGCCAGCGTATGGTGCTAATCCGTTCGTGAATTGAGAAAAATCCCTCATTTGCATATTTGCAGGGGAAATCAATAGGCGCGACTGATGCGCCCAGCGAAATTAAGCGCTGACGATACTCTGGCGTCGGAACGTTCCGCCGGTCGCAAATGACCCGTTATTGGGCGCATCTAGTTTGGTGGGTACTGGCACATAGAAACGACGGCGCATCATCACAGTTACGCGGCGCATATCCAAATACTCCAGCGCAAGTGTTCGTGAATCTGGCCCATAGTGTGTACCAGGCTTAAGAGGGGGCAATACGTGGTTCAAATCTCAGCCGTTTCACAAGGAACCGGCTTAGATTCGAATCGTTAATAGGCAGGCTGAATGTACCAAGCTGATACATTGATGAACTTGGGTACAACCAGCTTGCTGGATTCTCTTGTGATTACCACAAGCTGCTATAGTCGCTAGGGATAATCACTGTCTTCTCCCCTAGCGGCCATAGCTGC
The DNA here is from genome assembly GCA_029574335.1 of Rana kukunoris. Taxonomy (NCBI): domain Eukaryota; kingdom Metazoa; phylum Chordata; class Amphibia; order Anura; family Ranidae; genus Rana; species Rana kukunoris. Next base: position 191,169,630 of record CM056050.1, on the reverse strand, counting down.
CAACTGTATCAATCGCCCCCCCCCCCCGGCGTGCCACGTCATCGATTTGATTGACAGCAGCGGGAGCCAATGGCTGCACTGCTATCAATCATCCAATGAAGAGCCGAGAAGAGCCGTGAAGCCTGGTCCCAGAAGCCAACACGTTCACAATGCAGGGCTTTTGAGGGCTTAGGAAAGTAAACGGGGGGCTGGGGGGCCTGTAAGCATTGGATTTTTTTCAACTTAATGTATAGGATGCATTAAGGTGAAAAAACGCGAAGCTTTACAACCCCTTTAAAGTGAAAAAGCTTATGGCAGCGACCACCCCCCCAGCCTCCCCATTTTACTTACCTGAGCCCTGTATTTCCTTTGGCGGAGACTTGTTGTCCCTCTCTGCATGGGGTCCCGGCTCTTGATTGGATAGATTTATAGCAGCCATTGGCTCCCGCTGCTGTCCAGCATTTATGTCTATGCTGAGTCCAGCATTCATGTCTATAGGCGCTGAATGCTGGACTCGGGAGTGTGCCCACAAGGTAACCCCATGGGAGAGCGCTTCTCCTAGGGGATTATCTGATGTGAGGAGGAGCCACGAGCACCAGAAGAGGAGGATCTGGGCCACTCTGTGCAAAACGAGCTGCACAGTGGAGGTAAGTATGACATGTTTGTTATTTAAAAAAACAAAACAAAGGCTTACAATTACTTACAATCACTTTAAAGGAGAAGTCCAGTCCAGCTTGTGCTTTTTTGGCTGGGATTTTCCTATGGGTCACAGGAGTGCAATTAGTTTTGCAATCCTGTGACCCATTTTCAGCAGAGAGTGGTCTGAAGTCTGCTCTCTGTTTAGGTCACCAAGATCAGTCCAGGCACTGCATCATCACAACAATGGAGTCTGGATCCACCAGATGACTGGACTGATGCCTGTCTCAGCCTCTTAGCGAGCCGCTAAGACGACTGATCCCCACCCCTCCACAGCTTAGCGCTTAGCAGGAGAGTCAGCAGCTCTCTCAGGGGTCTGTGAGAACCCAGCCATCGGAGATGTTCGATGGCTCGGTTCTCAGTGCAGAGATGCCATGGCACAGATGCAGCAACGGTCCCATGTTGCATCCACCCAGGTAAGTATAAAAGGTGGGGGGGTAACATACTTCTCTTTTAAAGAAAGCCTTCAGATAAAGTACATTTACCCACTCTGCTTAACCTGCTGATCTAAACTACTCGTGGCTGCTTACTTACTTGAGTATAACACAGTGGCGGCCCGCCCATATGGGCGCACGAGCGCCGCCCCCCCTCCCGCAGTCACAAAAAAAACAAAAAAAAACGGGCCCTTTAAGAACTTTTATTCGGCTAAAATGCCACCCCCTCTCGCAAGTAACACGCGTTCAATGCAATGCATTGAACGTGAGTTACTGTTGCCAGCTGCCTGGTCTATTCGTATAACCAGACATGGGACGCCGGTTACCCAAATAGCGGCAGCTGGTTGGCTGAGGGGAACTGCCTATCAAAGCCAGTGGCTCTGATAGGCTTTTCCAGTACCGCCCTCCGGCTCTCGGAAGTCTATGCTCGGAGCGCAGGCAATCTGCGGTCCTTGCATTAGACTGACGGCCGTTTCAGCCAATCAGGTTCCCGGATTCTGGTTATCAGGAACCTGATTGGCTGAAGCTTCTCCACGGTGGCAGAAGACATCGGGGGAGGACATGGAAGCGTCAGTTAAGTGTTTTTTTTTTTACAGGGAAAGGGGCATCATGGGGCACAGTGGCATCATGGGGCACAGTGGCAGCATGGGGCACAGTGGCATCATGGGGCACAGTGGCAGCATGGGGCACAGAGGCGACAATGAGCACAGTGGCATGGGGCACAGTGGTGACAATTGATGGCACAGTGACTGAATATGATGGCATGGCACAGTGGTGACAATTGATGGCACAGTGACTGAATATGATGGCATGGCACAGTGGTGACAATTGATGGCACAGTGACTGCATATGATGGCATAGCACAGTGGTGACAATTGATGGCACAGTGACTGCATATGATGGCATGGCACAGTGGTGACAATTGATGGCACAGTGGTGGCGTTTGATGGCATGGCGCAGTGGTGACAATTGATGGCACAGTGACTGTATTTGATGGCATGGCACAGTGGTGACAATTGATGGCACAGTAACTGCATTTGATGGCATGGCACAGTGGTGACAATTGATGGCACAGTGACTGCATATGATGGCATGGCCAAGTGGTGACAATTGATGGCACAGTGGTGGCGTTTGATGGCATGGCACAGTGGTGACAATTGATGGCACAGTGACTGCATTTGATGGCATGGCACAGTGGCTGCATTTGGTGGCATGGCACAGTGGCTGCATTTGGTGGCATGGCACAGTGGCTGCATTTGGTGGCATGGCACAGTGGCTGCATTTGGTGGCATGGCACAGTGGCTGCATGTGATGGGCACAGTGAGGCTGCAATATTGTACCTTTACAACCCATTTGAAGTGATGACTTTGCTTGTAAAGAGCTATCATTAGAATTTTTGTTCAGATTTTTCAGTTTTCATGGGAACTCATGATGGTTTAGGTAGTAAAGTCAGGGTCTGGATATGAAGCCCAGATCCTACAAGTACAAACAAGTAAGCAATGGCAGCTCCCGAAACTTGATATGCTCAGATGATTGGTCCTATAAAAGTCTATGGGACTCACCATAAACTTTCCGTGAATGGTAACAGCTTTCAGCTTTAGGATTTAACAATGCAGCAGGCCGCAGCTGTTATACCAGTGGCGGCTGGTGCTCAAAATTTTTGGGGGGGCGCAAACGAAAAAAAATTTTTTTTTCCCTAAATAGCTTCCTTTACCTTAGTGCAGTCCTCCTTCACTTACCTCATCCTTCCATTTTTGCTTTTAAATGTCCTTATTTCTTCTGAGAAATCCTCACTTCCTGTTCCTCTGTCTGTAACTATACACAGTAAAGCAAGGCTTTCTCCCTGGTGTGGAGTGTCATGCTCACCCCCTCCCTTGGACTACAGGAGAGATAGAAAAAGGAGCAACACACAGCTCCTTTCTCTATTTGCAATGTAGAGTGTCCTGACTCTCCTGTAGTCCAAGGGAGGGGGTGAGCACAACACCAGGGAGAAAGCCTTGCATTACTGTGTGGAGTTACAGACAGAAGAACAGGAAGTGATGATTACTCAGAAGAAATAAGGACATTTAAAAGCAAAATCGAAGGATGAGGTAAGTGAAGGAGGACTGCACTAATATAAAGGGAGCTATTTAGGGAAAAAAATGTACCTTTACAACCCCTTTAAGTCCTATAGGACCAATATGCCAAAAATGTATTTAAATTTAAAAAATGGTAATGAACATAGAGTTAAAAAGAACGCATATAAAAAAAAAACGTGCAGATCCCTTTAAAATGCTTTAGAAAATCAGGCCCATAGAAATATGTCGATATTGATTTGGTGAAAACTAAAGGCTGTGTTGTCATGGCTAGAAATAAGATAATTGCCTAGGGTGGATGGTGCATCTGAGCTCTCTGTGTAGTGGTCGCCTCTCAGCTGTTTGGCCTCACTGTGTACAGGTTTTCCACATTTTGTCTGAAAGCAGAAAACCTCTCGAAGCTTAGGTCATCTTCTCTCACAGTTATAGTTACTAGCTCTAAAATGGATTGGACATTATTTTGATATGGAAGATTTTTAGCTAATTTAGTGCCCCAAGCTACTGCTGCCTGTCCCTGACCTGATAAAAGTACATTCTGTCTATGTTCCCTAAATAGAAAACATGTTTTACATTATTTTATGGTACTTTATATTTTAGACATTGATCTTTTAGACACAAGACATGTTTCCACATATTATTTCAAACAAAGGGGTGTAAACTAAAATCCTTCTCTGTATATGCCAGAACTACTTTATCACTTGTATACAACTACATTGCTAGACTGGATTGCATTAATTACTGCTGTTAGCATAACAAAGCTGTTGTAATTTGCATAAGACTTTTTTTTTTTAGTTCTACCCAAAAAATACAATCCTTTTAGGGCATGAGCTATAATTAAAGATGACATGATCAAGTCTACAATTACATACCCTTCACTCTGTGGAAATGTAAATTGTTGACGGAAAGTTTTCTTGTAAGACAGCAGATGCAGATGAAATTATTTAAATTCTTTAACACATTTGTTGCCAGCACAATTTTAGCCTTGTACACACGACCGGTTTTCCCATCGGGAAAACTGCCATGAGAGCTTTAGGTCGGGAAAACCGGCCGTGTGTATGCTCCATTGCAGTTTTTGCGACAGGAAAACTGACGGAAAAAAAAGAGAACCAGCTCTCTTTTATCCCGCAGGGATCCCCAGCGTTTTTTAACCCGGCAATTTTCCTATGGGAAACACTGCGGTGGAGCATACACACGGCCGGGATTCCCGACCAAAGCTCTCATGGCAGTTTTCCTGTTGGGAAACCCGGTCGTGTGTAGGGGGAAAAAAGTTACCGAGCAGGTTCTCGGTTTTCCCCTCGGGTTTCCTGGCGGTAAAAAGTCAGCCGGGAAACCCGTACGAGGCTTAAGGCTGAAAGAGCTCATTCATGACCAACCTATCATCAAAATAATGGCCCAGATTCAGAGAGAATTGGATTCTCGTAGCGTATCAGAAATACACTACGTCGCCGTTTTTTACCTGGCTCTACGTGGAATCCAGGTAGATTTTGTCCAGTAAACGACGGCGGCGTAGTGTATTTCTCCCGTCGCAATCCATCTACGCGAGTAGGGGGCGTGAAGGATTTAAAATAGGCGCGTTCCCGCGGCGATCGAACTGCGCATGCTCCGTTCGCAAATTTCCCGCCGTGCATTGCGCGAAATCACGTGGTTACGTCATTCATTGTTTGAGTAGCGTCGTTTACGGACATTTCTATTCCCGAACGAGTTACATAAAAAAATAAAAAAATAAATTAAAATCGATGCGGGAACGACGGCCATACTTAACATGGGTTACGCACCGTTAGACCAGCAAAAAGCTGGTCTAACAGTACGTAAAAAAAAAACAGACGTAAGCGATTGCGAAGACCGCTCGTATCTTCGTGGATCGCCGTAAAAACACATTTGCATATCCCGACGCATCAAAACGACGCGAACTCCTCCCAGCGGCCGCAAATATATCGCAGCGTAGATCCGAAGGTTTACGAAGACGTAAGCCTCTCGGATCGAAGCCCGAAGCCATCGTATCATGGTTTGAGGATTCAAACTAGTGATACGGCGCGCGAAATTTGAAATTACTCCTGTCTAACACCAGTTAGACAGGCGTAATTGCTTTATGAATCTGGGCCAATATCTTTAAACATCAGTGAGTTTAGATACTGAAAGCCCTTAGTACCTGTTTTTCTGCTGTTCTTGCACCTCTTAGTATGGCAGTATTCCTAAAATGCACGCCCTCTAGCCATTTTGTGATATAAGGGGTGGTCTTAAGATAAAAAAAATGATATGTGCAATCCTTTTAACCACTTAACCCCCGGACCATATTGCTGCCCAATGACCAGAGCACTTTTTGCGGTTCGGCACTGCGTCGCTTTAACTAACAATTGCGCAATCGTACGACGTGGCTCCCTAACAAAACTGGCGTACTTTTTTTCCCACAAATAGAGCTTTCTTTTGGTGGTATTTGATCACCTCTGCGGTTTTTATTTTTTGTGCTATAAACAAAAATAGAGCGACTATTTAAAAAAAAAATGCAATATTTTTTACTTTTTGCTATAACAAATATCCCGAAAAATATAAAAAAAAAAAAAAATTCCTCAGTGTAGGCCGATACGTATTCTTTTACATATTTTCCATAATTTTTTTTGCAATAAGCGTTTATTGATTGGTTTGCGCAAAAGTTATAGCGTTTACAAAATAGGGGGGTAGTTTTATGGCATTTTTATTAATATTTCTTTTTACTAGTAATGGCGGTGATTAGCAATTTTTTTCGGTGGTACGACATTATGGCGGACACATCGGACACTTTTGACACATTTTTGGGACCATTGGCATTTTTATAGCGATCAGCGCTATAAAAATGCATTAATTGCTATAACAATGCCACTGGCAGTGAAGGGGTTAACACTAGGGGGCGGGGAAGGGGTTAAGTATGTTCCTGGGTGTGTTCTAACTGTATGGGGGGGTGGCCTCACTAGGGAAAATCACTGATCTTCTGTTCATACATTGTATGAACAGAAGATCAGCATTTCTCTGCCTGACAGGACCGGAAGCTCGCTCTGTACCGAGCAATCGCAGGTGCCCGGCGGCGATCGCGCCCGCCGGGCACACGCACGGGACCCTAGTGGCCGCTAAGGCGACGTAGAGCTACGGGCTCTCGTGTTAGGGAGCCGACCTGCCGCCGTAGAACTGCGGCGGCTGGTCGGCAACCAGTAAATACATTTCAAGGGTCTGATTAAAGATTAATTTCAAGCATGGTATATTTTTACAAAGTTACATTAGTCTAGCTTGGACCACAGTAACTATGTATATACCATACCTGGCCAATGTCTCTGAAGGCTGGCAATCACTGAAGTAGACACAGCTACTAGGAATCTCCATTTGCATTCATGTCCTGCACTTAGTGGCCAGCCTGATGCATTGTGAACACAGGAGGTTGGCCACTGAGCATGGGCACCATTGTGTACTTCAGTGATCACCAGCTTCTAGGGGCATTGGCCAAGTTTGGTAAACGTATAATTAGGATCTGCATATTAGGTACCCCAATGGTCTGTCCTTGGGCCCCTCCTATTCTCTTTTCCCTGGGCTTGATAAAGTGGGGTTCCACCCACGATTTTTTTTTAAGGCAGCAGCTACAAACACTGTTGCTGCTGACTTTGAATAAGGACACTTACCTGTCCTAGGCGCCCGCGATGTCGGCCCCCCTAGGCTGATCCCTCAATCGTTGCAGCTCCAGGCGCCACCATGTGCCACCATGCTCACTAAGGGAAACAGGCAGTGGAGCCTTGCGGCTTCACTGCCTGTTTTCTACTGTGTTTCATGGTGCTGTATGAATGGGCGGCTGCTCGCTGGGATACACACAGTTCCCAGAAGGCATCGCACAGTATTCCCCAGAAGACAACCTGAGGATGAAGACCAGCCGTGGACTAGGAAGAGACAGATTAGGAAGATCTGCATAGCAACCGCAATTTCTGGTAAGTAAAACATTTCAATTTTTTTGTAGAATTTTGGTAAAAAATGTTTTAGTTTAGGGTGGATCTCCACTATAACCTCCCACAGCTTCCAATACCACCTCTTGCCACCTTAACCTCCGTACCATTTCCACTTCTTAACTAATGGCACCACAAAACAACTTATTCACTCCCTATTTCCCACCTTGACTACTGCAGCTCACCCTTCTTCCTTACCTACCTTACATACCTTCCTTACCTACCTTTACACAGGCTATCCTGCCTTCAGTCTATCATGAATGCTGCTGCTAGACTTATACACCATACTACCTGATCTGCGGCTGCTTCCCCTCTCTTCCATTCTCTCCACTAGCTTCCGCTAACCCAACATATAACATTCAAAACACTAACCAAAACATACAGAGCCATCCACAATTTTTTCCTCAGCTAAATCACCAATTTCACCTGTAGATATTGTCCACTCTGTTACTCCGTAAACATCCTGCTCTCTAGTCCCCTTGTTACCTTTTTCCATGCTTGCCTCCAGAATACCCCATTGAGTTTCCCATCATTTCAAATTGTTCAAAGTAGCTTGAAGTCTGCACAAGGCCTGTTCCAAACACCAAGAAAGCTAAAAATACATATTTTCAACATATTTTGTTAGAAGTGCTGTGTGAATGGGAACACATTATAAATACTGTATATAGTGGGGTTTTGTGAAATTTAACTGCAATTGGGCAAACATACTTTAAATAAAGAAAGCTTTTATGCCCATGATTGAAGTGGCTATACTTTACTGTACCTCACCTAGCATTGTAGTAAATTGTGCCCACTGGATAATGGGTCTGGGTTTGTCCCTCTGAGCTGCACTAGGACAGCTTTCAAATGAACGCAAATAATGTTCTGCATTCATACACTGTGCCCTTTTCTATTCCAATATATTTTTCAATTTTTATAATTTTCAAAATTTTTAACAAAACAACACACAACAACTAAACAAAAAAAAAATAACAAACAAATACAATCAACCTGAATGCCTATTGAAAACTGAGATGTCCATTATAATTCTGATTACAAAAACAACTAATTTACAAAATAATACATCTCTACAAAAACCCTTCAATATTCAAGGGAAAAAAGGGGGGAGGGGAGGATATTTTCTTTATTACAATATATGTGTAATAATTTTCAAAAATGTTCACAAAATAACACACAACAACAAAAAACAAAAACAAATGTGCCCTTATAATATAGCCTAAAAGGAGTACTTTTGTGTTTGTTTACTGCAATGGAGCTATTGTCACTTTAGAAACCCAATCACATGCAGTTTAGTCTGAAAAAAAAATGGAAATTCCCTTGCACATAATTGGATTTTGAATGCAGGTTTAGTGAGTTAAAGGGGTTGTAAAGGATTTTTTTTTTTTCTTAATAAGCATCCTTTACCTGCAGACATTCCTCTTTTCACTTCCTCATTGTTCGTTTTTTTGCTCAGAAGTTGCTCTATTTCTACTCTGTTCTGTTCACTTCCTGCTTGTCTGATTTTACTGACCACCATCAGTGGCGGTTCATCCATAGAGGGCGCTGGAGCGCCGCCCCCTCTGGCTCTCACCGCCACTGAGTCTAACAACATAGATTCATGCATTGCACAAATCTATGTTATTATCGCCGCTGCCGCTGTTATTCAGATGGTCAGCGCTCATGTCCGGCCATCTGAATAACGCCAGCTGGTTGGCTGTATGGAAATGTCTATCAGAGCCAACAGCTCTGATAGGCTTTCCCAGTACAGCCCTTGGGTCCTGGAAGCTTATTCTCGGAGCGCACAGACTGTACGCCCCCTGGATAAGATGACAGGCGTTCCAGCCAATCAGGTTGGCCGGTTCTGGCTACCGGTAACCTGATTGGCTGAGACGCCTGTCAGTCATCGAGGGCGGGAGAAGACATCGTGGGACGTGGATGTCTGACTCCAGTAAAAGTAAGTGCCGGGCGGGGGGGGAAGAGAGCAATTTACAGGGCACAGTGGGGACAATTGGCACAGCGGCGACCATGGGCACAGTGGTGACAATGGATGGCACAGTGGCTGGTTTAATGGCATGGAACAGTGGTGACAATTGATGGCACAGTGGCAGGTTTAATGGCATGGCACAGTGGCTGCATTTGATGGCACAGTGAGACTGCAATTTTTTTTTCCTTTGCGCCCCCCCAAACATTTTGAGCACCAGCCGCCACTGACCACCATGAAGGGAGGCTTTACTGTGGTGGTCAGTGACGTGTTCGCTGCTTCTGGGAACTACATCTGTGCGGCAGGATGCTCTCTACATGTTAGAGACTTCAAGAGGTGTGAATTACTGGGTGTGCCGCAATGCATAGTGGGAAATGTAGTTCTTGCATGAACGAGCGCCGCAAACCAGGAAGTGAATGAGAGAACAGAAACTAGAACGCCGGAGGTGATATAGATGAAGGAATTTAATAGGTATTTACTTGTTTTTTAACAGAATCATTACACTATTCTGTCTGTCTACCTTGCAGACATTAATTTTAGGCAACATTTTCTTTTCCTTTACAACTCCTTTAAATAAAAAATAAAAAATTCTTGGTTTACATCCATTTTCGGCCCGCCCCTTCTCCTGATTGGCTTATCGATTTTGATTGACAGCAGTGGGAGCCAATTGTGTCCTGAAAGGGGCCGGATGGAAAGAGGAGGCGACGCCCCTAATGAACGTGCCGCCATCCCTGGTTGTGAGTCTCTCAAATACAAAATGTATAGAATCGAAATATCCCTCATTTCATGGGTCAGTTTTATGTGTTGAACATTTGTGTCTGGAGTGTATGATATACAAATGGTTGATTTTTCAAAACGGAACAACTATACCTAAAAAAAAGAAAATCTAAACCTATGAATGTCCTTTGCTTTTGCCCATAAACGGCAAAGTTGGCTTTTCCCTGGACAGTTTTTTGCTGCACAATTGTTCCATTATTGGCCATCTAAATGCATGTCATGTATAATAGATGTGATCCTAGCAGAAGGATGTTGCTTTGGGAACTAAAAGCTGTGTGGCCCCAGTGATGGAAATTCAGCCCTGAATGTCCCAATGGCTTTTTAAGTAAATGTTTTAAAAAAAAACAGAAGCATTTAAAAATGTGATGTTAAATGACTCGTAAAAGTCCATAATTTATTACCGTCTGCTTAAATACTCCATTTGAGCAATATCATGTTCTGAGACTGGATGTTAATTCTAGTATACACTGACACAAATGTATTATATCCTACTCTCTAAGTAAAAACCATAACATAATAATTAGGATTTCAAACTGATATGCTTTTTCTTTTTTTTTTTTTTTTTAAGCTTATTGCAGAATTCACAATGTTCCAATGTACTCTTACTGCTGCTACATCAACTGTATTTAATTAGCCTTGCAAGTACATTCTCTTCTTTTTACTCAGGCAAAGCAACTCCCCTGGATGTATTTCAAGCTACCCACACATGTGCCAGTTACAAGGTAAATTTAGCTGATTTTAGGCCTGACCTGGTTATCACAGCCCTGTTTACCACAGCATTTCAATATCCATCTATATATAAAAAAAAGCGTGTGATGAACCTATTTTCATTGAGTTTATTAATCAACCTATTACATATAAGTACTCAAGAACCCATGAAGCATTTTTGTTGGAGACAGGGCTGCTTTTCCTATAACCCCCCCCCCCATATTTTGTGACAGCTGTTATGACAGAAGGAGCAAAAGGGGAATGCAATGAAGGTGAGTATAAATCATGCAGTGCAAAGTAACAAAGTCTCTTTAACCACTTTCCATCCTGCGGCCGACTAAGGTGGCTCTGATCCGGGAGGCCGTCAATATATGGCCTCCGGCCACAAGCCCGCCACGTCACACAGGTGCCGATGCACGTGCTTGGTGGCCGCAGTGTCGGCCAGGCCCCCGCGATTGGCAGTCACAGAGACAGGGATGTGGAGCTCTGTGTGTAAACACAGAGCTCCATGTCCTGTTAGGGAGAGGAGACCAATGGTGTGTCCCTTGTACATAGGGACAACCATTGGTCCCCTCCCCACACAGTAAGAATCACTCCCAGGGTACTTTTTTTTAACCCCTTGATGCCCCCTAGTGTTAACCCCTTCCCTGCAAGTCACATTTATACAGTAATCAGTGAATTTTTATAGCACTGTTCGCTGTACAAAGGTGAATGGTCCCAAAAATGTGTCAAAAGAGTCTGTTGTGTCCGCCGTAATATCAAAGTCGTGACAAAAGTCGCAGATCTTATTGCGATTTTTTTTAACCAAAAATATGTAGAAGAATTTGTCTTTATTTTTTAATGGGATATTTATTGTAGCAAAAAGTAAAAAAAAAATATTTTTTCAAAATTGTTGCTATATTTTTGTTAATAGCGCAAAAAAAAACGCAGAGATGATCAAATACCACCAAAAGAAATCTCTATTTGTTGGAAAAAAGGGACGTCAATTTTGTTTGGGAGCCACATCGCATTCAAAGCGTGACAGTGCCAAAAGCTGAAATTTTGCCTGGGCAGGAAGAGGCATGTGGAGGCGGTAAGGATCCTCCAGAGATGGTTAGAGCTCATCGCTCAACCAGGGTGATGTCATCTTCTTGGATAGCACAGGCAGGGTTGTCTCTGTAGACAGTCTGCAAAGAGGCTAGCTGGTCATCACATTATATGTTCTTAATACACCACGGGGTGGATCTAGCAGCTCTTACTACGATAGAGTTTGGGAGGAAGTTCATCCAAGCTTCTTTGTCTTTTTTAAGTTACAGCATTAAACCCTCCCTCTAGAAAGCTCTTCATGTATCATAGGTATGCTGCCATGTCTGGTGTCAGGAAAATGGAAAATTGTATCAAATACTTACCGTAATTTTCCTTTCTTGATGCCAAGACATGGCAGCATACGAACCCTCCCTCTGATCTTTTGTACTTTATACAGAGAATGGGGGAGGTAGCTCTCACTCAGAGTTTTATAGAGAGTTATCACGTGTCCTGTGGGTGGATATAGGGGCGGGGCTATATCATAGGTATGCTGCCATGTCTTGGCATCAGGAAAGGAAAATTACGGTAAGTATTTGATACAATTTTCCATTTTTTTGTTAAAGCTTGAACAAACAGAAGTTAGAAGCTGATCAGCTGTTTTAAAATTAGTGAACACAAATTTTGAAACCAATTCCATTAAAGTGGTAGTAAACACTTGTATTTTATTTTTAACTACAGGTAAGCTTATAATAAAGCTTACATATGGTTAAATGAATATCTCCTAAACATACACCGTTTAGGAGATATTCTTGTGAGCAAAAATATTCTTGTGATGTCACCAACACATGTGCTCTGAAGAAACAGCACACTGTGCCATTCCTTCAGAGGTCTGTGCAGCGGCTGTGATTCCCACGCTCATGTGTGGGAGGGATGTCATTGCGGCTTGGCCATTCAAACGGTCGCAGCCTGTGAACCCAGAAGGAAGACTGGGTGAAGATATTAACCTCTGCAGCGGTGACGGCATCCTACTTAAGGGCTTTTTTTCAAGGTAAGTCTTTCATAATGTGCTAGTATGCAGAAGATTTTGAAAAAAAAGTTTTTCTTATTTTTTGTTATAAAATGTTGTAATTTTTCTCCTTCACTGATGTGCGCTGATGAGGCTTCACTGATAGGCACTGATGAGGTGGCACTAATATGCAGCACTGATGGGCACTGATAGGCAGCACTGATGGGCACTGATAGTCAACCTTTATGGACACCGATAGGTGGCATGGAAATGTGGCACTGATAGGCACTGATTGACAGCACTGGTGGCCACTGTTGGGGCTGCAGTGATAATCATGAAACCAAGGATCAGTGCCCTGATTGTCATTGCAGAAGTCCCCGCCAAGGAATGCTGCTTACATGAAGAGTAGAATGACGATAACCAGCATTACCTGGGTACACTGTGATCAACTGTTATTGGACATATGGTAAAAAGCCTAAGTCATAGACTCTTTACCATGATCGGTGATGAGCTGTGTCCCTCGGACACGGCGCACCACCAAGCACCATGATGTGCAACCCTGCAAGCATGCATGCGCGGCTAGAATGAGAGGACATCTTATAACGTGCTCCCACAATAAGCTCCAGTCCGTCTGTCATTTCACTATACGGTGGGCGGGAAGCAGTTAAAGACATGGGAATCCAGGCTCTGCAATGAGAGACATGGGGTGCATTTACTAAAACTGGAGAGGGCGAAATATATATACAAACTCAAATACTGTATATTAAGAAATAACAGCACTGTACATAGAAATCTCCATCCAGAACAACATGGGGACACTTCCGGGAATGTGGTGACGTCACGGTATTCAGTTCTACCCTTTATTATTTATGTTTTTTCCATGTGTGATGGTTTTCTATTTTATGACACATTGGGGCTGATTTACTAAAACCGGAAAGCCAATACAATACAATATTAATGCAATATTATCCGGATTTCACACTATGAGGAGCTCTTGGCTCTTTTTGTCTTTTTAACATTGGTGCGATAACTGGATAATGATTGATGAGGTGGTGTGATTACCAAATCCATATGCTCTGTATTTCCATCCTCTTGGGTGCTTGTCTTGACAACTGGAGGTGATACTTACAAGTAAGGGGCAGTGATTGGTCCATGCGCTATATGACTTCTCTATAAGTAAAGGGTCATATATTTTTGGTAAGCCTTCTGGTATGACTGCACAGTGGAAGAGAATTATTGGTATAGTCATATGACGTCCACAGGAGGAATCTCCCATCTTGGACGGGCATCATATGACGTCCTGTGATTCCTGGCCTTCTATAGGGCACATTTGCGTGCCCACCCCGCGTCACTCGGGATACGATGCACATGTCCAATGGCCACGATGTCTGCCACACAACTGCGATTGCCCGGTAACAGAGCAAAACCGTGGATCTGTGTGTGTAAACACACAGATCCACGTCCTGTCAGGTGAGAGGAGACCGATGGTGTGTTCCTTGTACAGAGGAACACTGATCGGTCTCCTCCCCTTGTGAGTCCCCACCCATACAGTTAGAATCACTCCCTAGGTAACACATTTAACTTCTTGATCGCCCTCTAGTGTTAAGCCTTTCCCTGCTAGTGACATTTATACAATAATCAGTGCATTTATAGAGTAAAAAAATTAAAACCGCAGAGGTGATCAAACTTCAAATGGGTACATCGTCGCATGACCGCACAATTCTAATTTAAAATGCGACAGTGCTGAAAACTGAAAGTTGGCCTGGACAGGAAGGGAGTGAAAATGCCCTGTATTGAAGTGGTTGATATGGCTTTATTTATTATTTATGTATTTTCTTTCACAATGATTTTTATTTTATGACACATATAGAATGAATTGATTATTTAAACATTTGCATAATTATTGAATTTACACATTTTTGGTGCACTTTGTTTGTTGGTTGTTATTTGAAGAATAGCACCATCTCATCCAGTCCCCATAAGGAGATTTACTTATGCTTTTACCAGTTTGATACTTTGTAAGTGTACATCTATAAGAGATATTCTTTAATAAACAACCTTTAGTTATTGGATTACGTTATGTGCACCTTTTTTCCGCTCATGATGAGCAATAATTAGATGGAGGTAGGTTGAGTCTGCTGACAGCAGTCACATTATACCTGCTTGCTGATGTAGTATTATTCAATGGAGACATATAAAAGTCTGATGACATCAACCATCTAAAGATACACTTTGAATCTACCTACATCTGGTAAGTGAATTACCTTTGGGGGATTTTCAGACAAGCAGAGAGTTGAAGATGATCGTTTTGGAACATTAATTTGCATAGATTTGTGTTCACCTACTCACCTCATATTTCGTGCTATTAATGTTGAAAAAATGATTTAGATTTTTATTTTTACTTTTTATTTTTACATATTTTTGATACGTCTCAATTGATTGTTCTAAAATTCACTGGACATGCTGTACTTCCCATACCCCATTCAAGTTCAATCCCCTCAATAAAACAGAAAAAACAATGCTAATGGACTGTTCATAGCCTTGGAGTGACTGAGGACTTGAATGCCGGGCTGGGCAGGGTGACAGGTGGGCCACAACACTTAGCAGCCCTTAGGGGAATACCACTACGTATATAATACAGTTCAGAGTATATAGTGCAGTCAGTGTAGTATATAAAATACAGTTCAGAGTATATAATCCAGTCCGTGTAGTATATATAATACATTGCAGAGTATATATTGCAGTCAGTGTAGTATAATACAGTGTGGGATATATAGTGCAGTGAAGAGTATATAACAATTTTGTTTTGCATTGATACATGTCCCCTAGGGCAGTACCCAGGTCCCCATACACCTTTTTATGGCAATAACTTGCATATAAGCCTTTAAAATGATCATTTTTGATTTTTAATGTTCGTGTCTCATTTGCCTGTTCGTAGTGTTCTGGTGCGAGCTGAACCGGGTTTTTTTTTCGGCCCATCCCTAATCCTTGGGGATCTTAAACAGTATATGATGGACACTACGTTTTAATATATTTTTTTGCACATTTACAATTGATGAAATTGCACAAATATCACATCATTTATAGATTTATTGATTTATGAGTTGCACAGCAAATGAGATGGACATTGTCTGAAGTATTACACATTCTCACTGATTTTCTAAAACTGGAGAGTGCAAAACCTGGTGCAGCTCTGCATAGAAACTAATCCGCTTCCAGGAATTTTTGTCAAAGCTTAATTGAACAAGTTGAAGTTCGAAACTGATTGGCTACACTGTAAAGCTGCACCAAATAAAGTTTGGTTAGGAAACTGTAATGAATTCTGATTGATATCTCTCTGGGCAATCAACCCCTTGACTTTTTTTTTTTTGCCTTACATTTAATTTTGTGGTTAATTTGGGGTCAGCAGTCACTTTTAGCTGGTATCCCCTCCAGAACAAACCTTTTGTATTTATTTATTTTTTGCAAGGCTTTCTTTTAAGAACATTGGTTACAAAATTGGTTATTTGAGGTTTATTTTTATTTATTTTTTATTTATGGGCATTTTTTTAAGGTTAAACGTTTTATTTTTGCTGCACATCTTTCCTTTTAAAAAGTCCCTTTTGTTTCAGGAGTGGAATGTTGGGGTTCCAGGATTTATTGTCAAAGCTAAATTGAACAAGCTGATGTTAAAAGCCGATTGGCTACCATAAACAGCTGCACCAGATTCTGAGTGCGCCAATTTTAGCAAATGCCACCCATAGTGTAAACTGGCCCTAGTAGATTAAAAAAAAATAACAGTTGCACAACTCACACTTTCCGTAATAATAAAAACAAAATAAATAGGAATATGGTTATTTATTAGTCCTTATATTGAAATACATAATACAATAGAAAAGTAACAGTATAAAATAAAGTGAATATGATATATAAGGAAATTGCTACTTTAAAATGACAGCTGAGGCAGATAAAAATAATAGATTATAGTTGATTTATTATGTTAGGTAAACGAAACACGTTCTGTCTAGATAGAACATAAAAACTCAATGTAGACTTATATTTTAACATTAGCAGTTATACATAGAACAGAGGGCTAAGATACTTTCCTGTTCTGGAGAAAATGCTGCTCTTGGCTTCTATTAGTGCTGATCACATATCTAAGGCCTCGTACACACGAGGGGATATGTCCGCTGAAAACGGTCCGATGGACCGTTTCAGCAGACATCTCCGCTCGTGTGTATGGGCTAGCGGACAGATTTCTCCACCCGACAGATTTCAAAGCATGCTTTGAAATCTATCCGGTGGGAATCTGTCCGCCCGACATGTCTGCTGGTTAGTACACTTACCAGCAGACATGTCGTCCCCCGCCGCGCCGCCGCCGAATGGATTCGGCGCATGCGCGGAAGTGTTTAACTTCCTGGTGCGGTGACGTGGCGGCGTCAACGTCACCGCCGCGTCACCGCCACGTCACCGCGCCGTCCGGCGGCGGGGAATTTGATCCGATGGTGTGTACACGCCATCGGATCAAACTCCCGATCGGACATATCCGATGGAAATGGTCCGCGGTCCGTTTTCATCGGATATGTCCGATCATGTGTACGAGGCCTAAGGACTTAGACAAAAGGTATGTGATCTCAGTTTAAAGAGAGGATCAGAGTTTAAATTGGCTCATCATCTCTTGCAACAGAGACTGTGAAAGGCAAGTATTTTAGCCCATCTGTTTTTCTCGAACTCAGCAAAACAGTAGTTCATGTTCACTTTAAATCTGACTGCTAATGGCATAATTTTCATAAGTCAGTCATAGCGAATTTTTGGATACATATTATTAAAAGATTAGAGATGATACTCAAAGTGCTTAAAGTAAAATTGTACAGGACAGTGATCTACTAATTACATTAAGTAGTTTACAGATGGTAGTTACAGAGGCAATAATGGTAGTATCCAAAGAAGTAACAACATTTAAATGCATGGTTGAAAACCAAACAACAAATTGTATGCCACCTGAAAAAAGCATCTTGCATACAAGCCGATAAAGAGTGCATTTAAATTTTTTTAACAGTCAGTTGTTACTAACCTCTTAATAATATGTAGTCTATCAAGAGAAAACTCTCATAAAACAATGACAGATTCCCAGTACCAAAAACATATCTCACCTATATGTAGCACTCTTGCAAAATTTGATTTGACTATTAATTAAAATATTTATAAAGATACTGTACTCTGTTAAAGAAAAAATCCAGGTCAATATATACATAACACTCTTTAGTCTGTGGACAGAAGTAGTGAAGTGAATTACAAATATTTTGCCAGGTAAAATGGGTAGAATCATCCAACATACATTCCGAATAGGCATATGTTTGCCTATAATTTATTTTTATACTTAAATTTATTATTTATATAATTAATAATTTGCACATTAAAATGATGCAACTAACTGGGGTTGATTTACTAAAGGCAATTATGAATTTCACTTCGGAAGTGAAGTTGCGTTCTGCAAGGGAAATATCCCTAGAGCTTAGTGAAAGAGGCGGAGCTTCACTTTGCAAAGAATACCCAATCACGTGCAAGGAAAAAAAAATGAATTTTTGCTTGCAGTTGCACATGACTGGATGATGGAAGTCAGCAGAACTTCACCTCAAACTCTATGCTCAGGGATAACTACCTTTCAAAATGCAACTGCAGTTGCAAAGTGAACAGTCTGTTAGCCTTTAGTAAATCAACCCCAATGCATGCAACATTCTGTCTCACTACATTAAGCAAATAGATTTTTACCCAACATTTCCTATATGGGGGGTAAGCAAATAACATAATTGGCAAATATAAGTCCAATTCTCCAGGTTACTGGGAAATCTCAGAAACCAAGTAACATTACAGCGCTGCGTAAATTGACGGCGCTATATAAGTACCTAAATAATAATAATAATAATAATAATTACGAACATTCTTTTAGTATACATATTTTGAAAAAGTCTTGAGAAAAAGTTGACGTAGGTTTAAAGGAGTGTCTTTTTTTTTTCTTGACTCACAGGGTCCATGTTATGTCATAGATGTACAAATTGATGGTGTATGAACGGCCTTGCTTTTTATTAAGCAATCTGTTGACTGTATTTGAATTTCATTGTTGTTTCTGCAGATATCTAAGGCTAAACCACATCAATCCTATTTGTGTTCTTGGTTAGGGAACAGAGAACAGCTCTTTCATTCCATAATTTAATGATACAACAACAGAATGTTCTTGGCTTTATTATTAATTGGGAACTATTGTTTTCTGTACAATACATTTTTTTTATTCTAAAATAAGTTCTATATTAAAAATATAAAGTTATAAATCTTTATTGAGGAAAGTCAATAGTTCTTCCCCAGCCTTTATACATTATAACCCCAGCAGTATTTAGTTACACAAGAAAAGCTATATATTGGCATTTTCCGTATTTGATCTTCTATTGTTGGATTTTAGATCCTTAATTTAGATGATCCATTTCTCTGAAATAGAAAATACAGCTCGTAAGTCTACATGCAAATGGGAACACAAACTAGACTCTCAATGCACATCAGTTTTACAGACAGCTGGATAAATAATCTGATCTGTTTAATAAAAGAAAGCTTGTATACTAAATCGGCAGAGCTAATGTGATTTGTAAAATGCCTGCTGTTAGACTTACAATGTGTTCTACAGTTCACAGCTGGCAGAAATGTATTTTTCATGCCATTCACTTAATTTTCTGCTGCACCCATGTATATAATATCAAAGCGGTACTCCAGCCTTAAATTATTCGTCACCTTGTACCCATTTAGTGTAAAGCCTGCTAAAGACAATCTGAAGAAGAATGGTTGCCTAAATCTAGTCCTGCCATTGCTTATTCCGGTAGGGTCCATAATCTATAAATTGTTCATTTAATAAAATATGTAAATGGACAGCTACATGAAATAATTTATATTTAGTTTTAATGACTAGTCTAGCCATCTGAGAAAATGGGGGGTGATTCACTAAAGGCAAGTATGCTCTTTAGTGAGGACCCGGAAGACGGGTACACGCTCCTATAGCCGGCCAGCTGAAATCTTTATATGCTGTTTTTACAAGGATTGCTGTAAGTGCGCACAATCTTTTATTTATTTCAATAAATGTAAGTTTTTACACTATGTGGATTTCTCTTGATTTTATATCTGGGACCACTGTTGACACACGATCGTTTCGAGTTTTATCCATTAACTGGTAGAACTGAATGGATGTTCCCCTTGCTCCTTGCTGATGGTGGATACCCTTTTATGCTGTTATTGATCTCAGAGAGATCAGAGACTCTGGTAAGGGTCAGTGTTTTCTGTGCAGTGGAGGTCTTTGTCCGTTATTAATCACACCTGTCCGTGGATTCGCCTTACACTTGGGACTCTTCTTTATGCTAAGAATCACCCTTGATGGACTGTGCATTATTATATGGATAATTATTTCTAATGCTCACTGTTTATTAATATTGTTTTCACTAATGCTATTTTTATGTGGTTTTTCTGCATCATTTTTGTGATAGCCGTATCACTTAATACTCACTATATACTCACTACACAGTGGTAAATCATTTGTTTATTTTGTAGCGCGACTCAATTTTTTTGTATTTTCCGTTGGTGTTGTATAACACCTTTGAGACGCTGCTCATCACTGTTTATTCACTAGGATATGCGCAATTTTTTCTTTGTTTATTAAGTATGCTCTTCGCTTTGCAAGGGAAGTTTAACTTTGCAACGGGAGTTTGTCCCAGAGCTTAGTGAATGTGGCCTTTCAAAGAATACCAAATTATGTTCTTGGAAAATAAAAAAACGAATTTTGTCATTATTGAATAATGGAAGTCAGTAGAACATCACTTCATTCGCTGAGCGCTTAGGGAAATTCCGAGAAACCCGAGAGTGTGTATACTTACCTGTCGCCGTGGAAACCCACGCATGCTCGAAATGGCTTTGACGCATGCGCGGTAGCTTCCACGGAATAGGTAGGGTGAAGCAAGATGGCGGCGACGGCATCAAATATGACGAGCGCATGCTCGTAGTATGCGATGGCGTCACCACGTTCTTTCCTTTCAAGAGAACCGCGGTTCTTTTGAAACGGAAGTCTGTACACTCCCGCGGCAAGAGTTTCTTGCCAAGAATCTCGTCAGGGAAAACGAGGGATTTTTCCTGATGAGATTCTCGGTCGTGTGTACGAGGCCTTTGTCTATTAACCCACAGTCTTGCAAATGATAGCAGTAATATCACTTCTACCACAGCAGGCCACTTGGTTTCTTCAAGGCCAGTAGTCAAACAGAACATTTGCTTCAAGGTCCCCTGTTTTGTTCAATGTTATATTATTTCTCTTGCCCACTGGTCTAATCTAGCCAGGCAGTATGGATAGTACAGAGTGTGCTGCTAAAAGCATAGCATGATTTACACAAACTTAAAGCACCCTACCAGCTCTGCACATGCTTTATTTGCACATACATAAAAAGTAAGTAGGGAGGTGTACACAGAAGTATAATTCATTGCAAGTAAAGGCAAGCTGGATTAAAAAAAAGTTTTTTAATCCCTTGTATCGCTACCTATCAGTATCAATAAAATATATACTTTCCATGGGCATACTTAGACAACACATACAATGGAAAATAGTGTGCACAACTATCAAAACATTCAACAAAATATACATGATGGCATTATGTTACTTTTAGTAAAGACCAAGTGGTGTTCAATTCCTAAAATGAGAAAGTAATTGAACCTGGTTTGGCAAAACATTTATTTTCATTTATTTTTTTAAATGGATACATTATTAAACCGACCTTTTACATCATTGTATATACTGTATACATATATATATATATATAATGTATGTATAGGATTTCTAGAGGACTATGGGATGGCTAAAAAGAAAGCATAGCCAAGTATTTCCATTTCAAGCATTCTGATACCTATTAAATGACGGACAGAATTGAGTCACTTGTGCAAGTAACTTTAACATTAGCTATTGATCTCTGCAACTGATACTTTGTTGTATTTGTATTTTGAAATTTGACAGCTTACCTCTAGCAGAAAAATAGCATGGTTCACAGTGAATAGTTTGTTTATAGATCCACATGCTGTCACCAGCTTTTAGATTTCCCAAGGAACCAGAACATGCTTCACACTGAAATAAAAGACATATGTGTTTATGTAGCTGATGTATAGATTAAAAAAAAAAAAACATGTAATGTATAACCATGCTTTGTCTACAATGATAGAAATAGAGATGTTTCCCATACAATGATACATGGGCTAATAGCTATATGTCAGCTGTAGTGCAGAGACTCACCAAAGTTAATTGTATGATTCACCTGTTGAAGTGAAAACAGCTTCCCTGTTCTTAGTAAGGAAGGTGCAACATTTGTTTCTGAGAGTGATTCCAATGCCCAACACACAGATTATAACTATCTAGGGCAGTGATGGTGAATCTTGGTACCCTAGATGTTTTGGAACTATAGTTCCCATGATGCTCAACGACGCTGCAGAGTGCATGAGCATCATGAGAAATGTAGTTCCAAAACATCCGGGGTGCCAAGGTTCGCCATCACTAGTCTAGGGTGTTATTAGGCAGTCAATCAGGGCAGGACTGGGTCATTAACACCTTCAGCGGTATTCCTGAATCAGGCTCGGGGTGGAATTTCAGCACCAAAAGCGGTAACCCCAAGCCTGACTCGGAATCGCAGTATCCACAGGCACAGGTTACTTACCTTGTCCCTGGATCCTGCAATGCCTCCCCGCTGAGTGAGTGAGCGGTGTCCTCGCTCGATTCACAGTGCCCTTGTGCCGATGAGCTCCGTTCCCGCACGGGGAGATCGGAGATCGGTGCCAAATTCAAAAAAGTAAATCCACACAATACATATAGTATACTGTAATCTAATAGATTACAGTACTATATGAAATAAATACACACACCCTTTGTCCCTAGTGGTCTGCCCAGTGTTCTGCATGCACTTTTATATAACAAAAACTGTTCTGCCTGGAAACTGGAGATTGTCCATAGCAACCAAAAAGTGTCCCTTTACATCAAAAGTGGTTTTAGACCAGATAGGAAACAGCGATAATAAATTAGAATCACTTGCAGAATTGAGTGATAGTGATTTGTGGGGAAATTCGTCATCAAACAATAAAAGTAATGACAGCGACAATTCTGCAACTGAGCAAATTTCAATGTTTTTGATTTGATTACAATTTTTATTATAATTACATTATTATTTGTTATAATTATTTATAGTTATTTATTATATTATAATTTATGATTTTGTTTTTCAAACTTTATCATATCCGGATGTCTACTACACTTTTGTTCGGACAGATTTAAGTGAGTTATTCCTAAGAATTACAGGCCTACAATACAAAATGCCAAATTTCCATGCAAAATAATCGTATCGCTTTCAGCACCTAAAATTTGACAAAATCAACCAACCTTGATCATAGCATTCTAATTAGAGCAGTGACTCCTTACCCGTTGGTAGGTTACTGCACATAAAAAGACACTGTACCATAGATGGATGAAGTCTTGAGCTAAGGGAAGAGCGCATGCACAGCTGAAAGTCTCTGCTTGGTTTTTGCTTGGTTTTTGCTGTTATCTGTGCCCGAATGAAGAGATATCTAAACTTTCTCTTTGGTTACCAGAACACAGATGTAAAATGGTTACAGATGATAACTAGATGTAAAATCTCCACAATAGGGGCAGAGCTGACAATGAAAACCTAACACTGACCATAGCCCAACTGAGTGCTATGCCATACCTCCCAACTTTCTGAGATGGGAATGAGGGACACCTATTAAAGGAGAATTGTACAAAAAAGATTGGTTAAACTCAAATGTAATTTTTTTCCCCACTACTATTCCTTTATACTGGCTTTGGGGATTTAAAAATGCCCCAATTTAGAAACAGGATGAAAGGTTTAGCATTATAAAACACTTTTTGAAAGATAAACAGTGCATTGTATACACAACTGTACAGATCAGACCAAAATGAGGGATAAATGAGGAGAAAATTGGAACAGTCCTGTCCTTCGAAATCAGGGACAATTGGGAGCTATGGCTATGCTATAAGGTGAATGGTATACAGTAACTCCATCTAAAGCAAGGATCCTCAAACTACGGCCCTCCAGCTGTTGTAGAACTACACATCCCATGAGGCTTTGTAACACACTGACATTCACAGACATGACTGGGCATGATGGGAATTGTAGTTTCTGAACAACTGGAGGGCCGTAGTTTGAAGACCCATGATCTAAAGTGTTGGGTTCAGACCAATTAAGCAGAGCTATGTATGGAGAAGATATGATTTTAGAGATAATCCTTGGCAATCATAACAACTAATAACTAAATATTCACACTTCTGTATAACTCTAATCACGATTAGTTATATTTACCTTAAAGCATGTTGCATGGCAGCTTATGCTTAAATCTTTAAGGATCATTTTGGCATCAATGCCTAGTGGCTTCCGACAGTAAGTACACAAGTCCTTTTCAATAACAGATCTATTTAATATAAAATAGTAATTAGTTCACACATTGTTATACATACAAACCAATGTACTGTTTTTAACTTGTATTCTAAAAACAAAGTGCAATAGTAGAAAAACTCATGAATGCCATGTAAAACTTATATAAGGCGATTTACTTCGCATGTGCTGCGCTATATAAGTTCTTCATTCATTCATTCATTCATTCATAATCATTTCCTCTAAATTCAAACTATTGCATTTAGGTATATACCGATACAGCACTTTACTCATTTATTCATAACAGCTATATTGACCCTAACTTTTTGTTACCACATGACAGAGGACAAAGGCTATTTGCTTGCATGCTGTAATGATGCATTTCAAGCATAGGCTATTATTAGAGAACTTCTGTTCACACCTTACAAAAGGAAAATTAGCATAGACTTTTACCCACTTCGGGACCTTTCTAGGACATATTTCCAAGTAGTCTTCTCTCCCCCTGTCTCTGCTGTTATTACCAGCAATTACTTGCTGTCAGAATGACAGGGAAAATGACACTGCATGTGCCATTGAGTAATACAATATAATGTATTGTTACATTGTATTTACCTCGTCTTTCATATGCAGATCAAAGCTATGACCTTTGATGGCATTTGGCATATGGCATCAATTAAAAAAAAAAGTTTAATAAATAAAATGTTCCAATTTATCTGATTATTAGCCCTTAGTTAAAGCATTTGTTACTCCTGATATTTGCCTGCTGTACCATATACTTGTATGACAAAGTATCCTGTTCTCTTTGTATGCTTCCTTAATGTGAAATCAATGGTGTTCCTGCCAGCCCCTCTGCTTTCCTATTAAATACTGACCACAATAAGCAGTAGAACACACCGTGGTCAGTTCTCTAGCTATGCAGGGAACTCAGTGTGCTCTCCTCCAACGCTTAGACTTGTCCTGATATGCCCCAGCTCCACAGCCATTCACTGGGAAGCTCAGTGTGCTGCTGCTTCTCCTCCCCCATCTCTTATGCAAGAAAGAAAGTTACCGCTCCAGGTGGATTGTGTTAGGATGATCAGTATGGTCTCAGGAGATCAAGGGTGCTGGCAATGCACAAGGCAAAAAATGGAAAAAGAAATTGTGGACAGCCGCACTCCAAAAAACCTTGATGGTTGTCTTTATTTCAAAAAAGGAAAACTGCACTACAAGTCACAGCACACAACACGGGAGTAAAACAACTGACGCGTTTACACACTATAAATGTGTGCTCAGCTATGATTAAGCACTAATTTATAGTGTGAAACGCGTCAACTGTTTTACTCCCGTGTTGTGTGCTGTGACTTGTAGTGCAGTTTTCCCTTTTTTTTTTAAACAAAGATAACCATCAAGGTTTTTTCGAGTGCAGCTGTCCATATTTTCTTTTTCGATTTGTTGTCCACCTCTAATGCAGCGGAGAACAGAGGGATGTGATCACTTATAAAAAAGGAAAAAAGGTATTTATAATGTATTTTTATATCTATACACAAATGTTTTACCTTTTATTTCTAATTTAAACTTAATGGGTTATTTTACAAGGTGAGCATTTATAATCACTTTAACTACTCCCCTCCTCCCCAAGCATTCTACCCTTAGCTCTTATTTTTATGAAGATTTTTTCTATTACATTTTTCTTTTCATTTACTTTGTTTTCCTTTTCCCAAAAAATGAAAAAAAAAACTCTACAATTTTTTTTTTACCAGAAAAATAATGTTAGTGGTATTTTAAGCAGAATAAATTATGGAATAAAATGTATAGTTTTGTTACAGTAAAACAATTTTTTTAACCCAACATTGGTCAAAATAGCCCTTTTTTTTTTAATACCCTCATGTCTTTTTTCGCTATAGGTTACACAGAAGATAATATTTGCAGGATGATGTTACCAAAAGAAAGCTTTGCCCTTACCGATCAGAGGTTGAATAGACCGTTTTAATTGAATTTGATACAATGGATTGTCCATATGTATTAGGTGAGGATTTCCTGTTAAAATAAATAAATAAAATGTAGACAAAATGCCAGCGTAAGTTATTATTAACAAGGTAATAAAAATAATGAATTGCAATAACTTATTGCTACCGATTATAACATAGCTTTAGTTAGCCTTACTACACCAAGGGCTTATATACTAAATTGTGACTTGAGCTTACCTGAAGTGAACATGTTTGCATTCCAACATCCAATCATGCAGGATTACTTCACATGTTAGTAAATCAGACCACTAACCATTAATATCTAGATTGTTATTATGAGTAAGTGTATTGATCTTTTTATTTTTAGATATTTTCAGTTGATGCTAATAATGATTGTGTTATTATTTGCGTAGTAGTTATCAGCCGAATTAAAATCACGTTATGTGCACTTAAAGTGGAATCACAGCTTACACCTAACTAACCTTAAAACTGTCCCCTTCCCACTTCTAACATCTATACTAACTAACTTGTGTAAGAAATATGTATATACTTACCTATTTTAAGACTGGGCACATGATCGCTCCTATGTTAGCCAGCAGCAGCTGCAGGGGAGAGTGCTCCAACATTCGCTAATAAAGCCTAGCGAGAGCTCTGACAATGGGCAGTATAAACCCTATTAAAGGATCACTAAAGGATTTTTTTTTTTTTTTAGCTAAATAGCTTCCTTTATTTTACTGCAGTACTGGTTTCATGTCCTTATTGTTCGTTTTTGCTTTGAAGTTGCTGTAATCCTGCTCTGTTGTCCACACTTCCTGCTTGTCTGTTTCCTTATAACCACCATACTGGAAGCTTTCTCACGGTGGTCTAAGCTGTCATTACTGTGTGTCTAAAACTTCCCATTTTAAAAACAAAACACTGCCCTTGATTTGTTTGTTTTTGTTCTGTGTCTATTTCTACTTCACAGAAACATGAAGCCAGTTCAAAAGTGAAACTAACCTGCAGGCACATTATATGATTGATTTTTATCTATTTTTAATCATTTTGAAAAGGAATCAGTTAACTTTTATGTCTCTATACCCTTTAAACCAGTGTTTCCCAACTCCAGTCCTCAAGGCACACCAACAGGTCATGTTTTCAGGATTTCCATTATTTTGCACAGGTGATTCGATCAGTTTCACTGCCTTAGTAATTAACCCCAGCTGTTTCAATTGAGGGAAATCCTGAAAACATGACCTGTTGGTGTGCCTTGAGGACTGGAGTTGGGAAACACTGCTTTAAACAGTCATTTCAGCAAAAAAAAGTTTTTCCTTTAGTGACCCTTTAAGGTTAATTTACTAAAGGAGTACAGCATGTTCACTTTAAAAGTGAATCTTCACTTTGAAAAGGAATAGGTATTTGGCTCAGTGAACTTGGTGAAGCTGTGCTGATGTCAATCATCCAATCCTGTGCAAGTAAAATTTCTGTTTTTTTTTTCCTTTTATGAGTGATTGGTACTCTTTGCACAGTTAATTTTTACCATATTCATTAAGCTAAGTAAAAATTCCCTTTTAAAGATAAAATCCCCTTTTGCTAAGTGAATATATCAAGTCCATTGTGTCTTGGACGGCTATTTGCTCTTACATGGAGGACTAAAATCAAACCTAGTTTTTAGCATTTTGTTGTATAACATATAGTGATCAACCAATACACAAAACAAGTATGCTGTACTGTGCAGGTTTACCATGAATCTTGTGTGTAGTTATTAACATTTGATCGGGCACTTGATCCATCATTATTGTCTTTATAAGTTGTTGTTGTTGTTGTAGGACGACGGGATGGAGCTTCACTGTTGTCATCTGAAAGTTTGTAGGTTGTTGTGGTAGTCGAACCTCTGAATGGGGAGTCTTGGGAGTCATTGGTGGCACTGTAAGTTCTGGATGAGGAGGAACGCCTGCTGGGGGCATCAGAGTTGTCGCTTGTAACATTGTATGTGGTAGTGGTAGTTGTAGTTGAGCTACGGGATGTAGTATTGCTGCTATTAGCAGGATATTTGGGTGTCCTAAAAAGATTAGATTGTGCATTTTAGGTTCATCATATAGAATACATTAGGGACCTTAGATTGTAGGTTCCTTGAGGGCAGGAACTGATGGTAATGTATATGTAAAACACTAAAATGTAATGTAAATTGTCGGCGCAATATAAGTACCTGTAATAATAAAAAAAAAAACACACCTTAAAAGTACAGTGACTAGAAACAGTTGCTATAAACTCTTTAAAGCGGAGGTCCACCTAAAAAAAATATATATTAAAAGCCAGCAGCTACAAATACTGCAGCTGCTGACTTTTAATAAATGGACACTTACCTGTCCATGGTGCCCGCAATGTCAGCAGCCGAAGCCGAGCAATCGAAGGGGCATGACTCCCGCAAGAGTTATTCTCGGAAGTGGGTGAAAATACCTGTATTATACAGGTATATGCACCAGGGGGTAAATGTGACACCGGAGGGGGGAGGGTTCCGAAAAGCGGAGGTTCACTTTTTGTGTGGACCTCCGCTTTAAACACTGCAAAAAAAAATTATACTCAAGAGCTACAGCCGTGTCCAAAGAGTCCAAAATCGAATCATTAAATACATTACAAACGTTTTTTCTCTTTAGTCATATCTGTCACATTCCAGCATACTAAGCTTGATGTTGTCAGTATACCTTTTGTTCCACCAGCCCCTTCCTATTAGATTGTAAGCTTGTAAGAGCAGGGCTTTCCTAGCCCCCATCTATTGAATTGTGTTGCTGAATTGTCTCTCTTTATACTGTAAAGTGCTGCACAAACTGTTGGCGCTATATAAATCCTGTATAATAATAATAGTGGTTGACATTACTACTGCTTTAGAAAGCTAAAGTATTCTTGAGCTTAACCTTTCAAGTCAACTTTTGGCTCTGTTGTTCGACCTCCAAAACCAGGAGATGACAGAAAAATTACACCAGAATGAAGCTCTGCCTGTAAGACCAACTAACATGATCAGGTAGCAACAACAATAGCACTCACCACATCACTATAAATTTGAGCAATAGTTTGTTTAGCAATGAAGGCCACTAACTCAGTAGACAGTGGCAAGTTTTTTCACCAAAGAAGGCATAGAGGCAAAGAGGCACCACACATGTACATATGCAGCTTTGGAATAAATGCATTACACTTTTACCAGCAATTACCTGCAATTTTGGAAAGAATGCATTACATTTTTACGAGCATTACCTGTATGAGAATACAAGCTTGATAAAGGGATCCCTGAAACATGTTGCCTTTACATTTACTTTCCATTTTGTATTGTTTGGAACCTCTTCTGCATCTATTTATTCAACACCAGTTCAACTAGTGTTCTCAGGCTTTCCCCTTTTCGTTAACATAAGTGTTAGGACAACGTCTGTAAAAGCGAAGTCTCTCACATGGCAATCTGTATTGAATGGGGCAGCCTCTCATATGTATGCCAAACTCTCCCCAGTCCGCATTACAATCACACAGTTATGGCCAGGGGCGGACTGACAACTCATAGGGCCCCCGGGCAATAGGAGTTTATCGGGCCCCCAGGCAAAAGATTATGGGGCCATACAGTATACACACACATACACACACATAGAGTATACATACACAGTATACACACACACACACAGTATACATACACACCCTGAAAAGGTACTGGAGAGGCGGGGCAGCTATAATCTTGGGATTTTTTTAAAACACAGATTTTTACATAGTGTCCATGGTTTCACTGAGGCAGATGGGCCCCCTAGTGACATGGGGCCCTCAGGCAGTGCCCGAGTGCCCGATTGGTCAGTCCACCCTGGTAATGGCTGGTTAAACCAAGCTATTGGCCCATAAAATGCCATAAAACACACAGCGGAAATAGGTTGGACAGCTCTGTTCAAGAAAACTGACTTCTAAACAGTTACACCTTCATGTACTTTATTAGTCCTTGTCTAGTCCCTGAGCAGGATATATATTTATAAGAAAAAAATCAGTGTTTGTTACATAACTTTATCAGCAAATATAATTTTTCAAATATTTTACAGGTTCTGAATCCCAGAACAGACCTTTTAAAATGAAATTGGAGTTGATATGAAGCTATGACTAAGCTCCGAGGGGTTGAGCAAAACACGCTGCTGGCGTGGCCTGGTGGGAGCCTAGGCTGAGGTTGTCACTTCACCACTGAATAGCTGCGTAGCTGTGCGGTACCGGGGGATTTTTTCCTCCCTCTCTCTCACTACCTGTTCAAGGAACTGGAATTGCCATAGATAACTCAAAACCCTGCCTCTCCCTGCTGAACCTGACACATTTTGATCCATCTATGGCCAGTTTAAAGCTTTTACCTGTCTGAGCTCAGGGCTGATAAATCACACACTCTTTGCTGGAGGAGGCCTACATTTTTAATTAAAACAGATATTCTACACCTTTTTTATATGGCAAGTTTAAGTTTGTCTTTTATCAGTAATGAGCCCAGACAAGGGGATAGGACAGCGTAAATAAAATAAAAAATAAAACAATCTTTGGGAGACAATAGTAACAATTCAAGAATAAAGATACAGATTGTGCTAAATGCCCTTTGCTCTGTTAAAACATAATCATAAGAATGTAATACACTATATCTTATCTATTAAGACTTTTGGAAAACATTAACCTACCTATGCTTTTGAACATATAGTGAGTGAACAATTCATTATTTTGCCAGCGTTGCAGGCTTTTTACAATAAAATTGATCCTCTTAACAAGGCCATTCTCTAGCAGCAAATGACAAAGCAGATTCGTTGTGTCTGAATGGCTCTATTTGTGTACTATAACAGAACAATGCATTCACAGTCTAAATTTAGAATCCATTGCTCGAACCCAGCTGAAATTAGTAACAATTGCTTATCCTTCACTCGTTTTTATATGCCTGTTAATTATTTCCATGGTCTCTAAAAGCGTCACATTTACACCACATACAAATTCAAATCTTCCATTAGGAAATGCATTTAGTACAATTATTTTTGTAGCTTTCTTCACATAAGAACATGGCCTGGTCATGATAAGCAGCCTTATTCAACAAAACAGCGTTGATTAAAATAAACATGTAAATACAGAAATATGTTGACCACTATTGGTTATCCCCTTCTGGAAATGCTAGTTGATTGGATGCAATGCTGCCACTCTACCTTTAATACAATGAGTCAATGACCCAGAACAAATATTCCAATCAGGACAGTCTAAATCTGGCCATAGATGGATTGAAATTTGGTTGGTTCAGCAAGGACCAGCCAAATTTCCAACCATCCTTCAATCAGCACATGCAACCAACATGGCTGTGTATTCTCAAGGCAAGGGAGTCCTGCTGTTGGTATACAATGACGCAGCTGTTATAATTCCTGCATTCAACTTGAATGTGCGGTTGGGGGAATTGGTTTAGTTCTTGTGTTCAGCCTGCTGGCTAACAAAAATAAAACAAAATAAAGTTGCGCTGCTAAAAATATGGAGTAAAGCTGCCAGCACTAACAGTGAAACAACCTGTGAGTAAACAATAAAGAAAAAATAAGTGCAGCGCTTGTAAACGTGAAATTGCGTGAAGCAGTTTACACAAATCCCATCCAAATGGGTGAGATTATAATGAGTGATCCAAAAACACAATACAAAAATGTACAGAAAGGATGATGAGACCCTTTGGAATGCAAACAGTGAAGTATAAAATATAAAATATGGAGGAAGTCCTTCAAAAAACAAAGTATAAATACAGGTGGGTCTTCATATGAAACACTCCTGTGGAACACTCCTGTGTTACTGGAGATTCGAATGGTATGCGTGATCCACTTTAATGGGCATGCAGGATAACCAAACTGATAATTTAAGAGAATGGGTACTCTTACCGCATAAGGTGGACACATATGCCGGGAGCACTAAAAAAGCTATGTACCCGACATGTTTCGAGCTAATGCTCATCGACAGCATTAGCTCGAAACATGTCGATTACATAGCTTTTTTATACCCAACCACTACGCTCTTTTTACATTCATGTGATCACATGTGCCAGATCCTTTCCAGAGTACTGGCATTTCTCCTTTTTTGTTGTTTTTATTGCTCTGTATTTTACCAGCCTAATAAAGGCTTCCCTTTTCAAACAAACTACACCATGTGGAGTTTTTTTGTCTCTTTTATGGATACCTACAAGTGTTGTTCCATCTGAAAGCCTGGAGCCACTCTCTACCTTGGACCTTGGGATCCCTGGGAAGGATCTACAATTCCTCCAACCATCACCCTCCATAGAGCCATCTATCCGAGGAGCTCTCACAAGCGCATCTGACACAGTGCTCCCGGCATATGTGTCCACCTTATGCGGTAAGAGTACCCATTCTCTTAAATTATCAGTTTGGTTATCCCATTAAAGTGGATCACGCATACCATTCGAATCTCCAGTAACACAGGAGTATTCCACAGGAGGGTTTCATATGAAGACCCACCTGTATTTATACTTTGTTTTTTTGAAGGACTTCCTCCATATTTTATATTTTATACTTCACTGTTTGCATTCCAAAGGGTCTCATCATCCTTTCTGTAAATTTTTGTATTGTGTTTTTGGATCACTCATTATAATCTCACCCATTTGGATGGGATTTGTGTAAACTGCTTCACGCAATTTCACATTTACAAGCGCTGCACTTATTTTTTCTTTATGGCTAACAAAAATAGTTGAACAATGTATGGCCAGATTTAGGAATATAAAGAGTATTTTATGCCTCTTTGCCTCAAGAAATTAGCATTATGAAACTACAGGGCAAATAGTTTTTAAAAAAAATATAGGCAATAGCAGCCTCCATATTTTTCCTTTTAGGTGCAATTAATTCAGAATGAACTCTACTAAGAATACTCAATTAAATCACATCGATGACATAGCATATTTTTAAAATCATTACATCTACACTTCTCACACTTTCACCCCTCATCCTATGCATTGCTCACCTCTGCCTGCCCTTTAGTAGGCTGTATCAGCTAGTACTTCTGAGTATTGTGCAAACATGCTCACACAACACTGCTTTCCCATAATGCAGTGCTGCTGAATAATCTATCTCCATACTGGGCACTGTCATGGGGGGCATGCCGACCCATATGTCAATACCAACTTTCAGAAAATCAATGGGCCTGAAAACAATGATTGGCATTTGTAGAGGAGTATGCGAAATGTCAAAACACAATACATCTGACTGTAGCACATTGCCTTTCATCTAATCCATAGGTGCTCAACCTGCGGCCCTCCAGGTGTTGCGGAAATACAAGTATAATGATGCATTGAAAGGCTGACAGGTAATAGTATGACTTCCAAAGGCAGAGGCATGATGGGAACTGTAGTTTGCCAACAGCTGGAGGACCAAAGGTTGAGCACTGATGATCTAACCTATTATGTCAATGCTCATATAGTTTATTCTCAACTCAACATTTAGATTTTTTTTCTCACTTTTGTTTCTAGTGTTAATAGACACCAGAACAAGTAGAGAATAAACTCTTCTCTGCTTTGTCCAAAAAAAAAAAGAAAGTTTTCACCTTAGATACACTTTAAGAATAATTTATCAAACTTACTCTGCAGAAATAATATCTTATGTATAATTAATATTCTCACCCTTTGTTTCTTTCTCCTGCTATGGCAATGAAGTCATCCAAATCTTGATTCCTTCAATGTACCAGTAAAAGAAAATTTAGAGATGTATAACTAAACATTAGCATTTTCTAAAACATGGCCCCCATTACTCAAATTATGCTAATAGCACAGTCC
Organism: Rana kukunoris; assembly: GCA_029574335.1. Lineage (NCBI taxonomy): Eukaryota > Metazoa > Chordata > Amphibia > Anura > Ranidae > Rana > Rana kukunoris. Next base: position 191,135,873 of record CM056050.1, on the reverse strand, counting down.
ACCAAAAATGTATTTTAAAATTTTGGTGGATGCTAGAGATTTAAAACCACGACGACTTATTATATACTGTAAATAAAGTATCTGGTTCTAGGATCCTGGATCTTCACGTCGACTGTTACCATTATGAAAGGTTCCCCTTCTCATCCAAGACTCCCAGATGGACAGGGAGTTTGATATTGCAAACTAAGCCTTTAATACAAATAAGCATGGGTCTTCATTTGCAACCATATACACAATGCTTTTTCTGGATGGAATCACCCCACCACAATCAGATCATAGTCATCACCTGTGCCAAAATAGACATTAGTAAACTAATTTCACTTGTGACAACTGTCAAAACACAGCACTGGGCCCTTCAAAAGAAATTATATTTATTTTGGGAAATGTATTTATTTAATTTTAGTTTTTTTACTAATTCCAAAAAATCCTTTCTTTTACAAATAACATTTAATACAAAATGCTTTTGTGACAGAGGTTTTGCAGAGCATTTTCTAAACATAGAGTACAGCAGAAGCTGTTCCCTTTCAGACTTTGTGTAAGGAAGGTTCAGTTTGTTCTAGTACAAGAAGACCATTGCACACCTGCTCTGGAACTTTTGCTTACCCATTGTAGCCACAGACTATATGCTTGACATTGCTTACTGCCTTCTGTCATGTACCTCTGCAGCCAGCTGGAACTGACCTTGACTCAAATTTCTCAACAAAGACCATGTCTTCTGAATTGGTATGTCCACTGCTTATCTATTTACAATCTCAGCCTATAACCTTGACTCTGATCCTGTCTCCTTGTTGCTTGACAGTTACCAACTTTGGTGTGCCACCCATGAGGCCAAATGAGGAGGCGCCCCAAGCGGCACTCATGGAGGCATGGTGGGGGAGTCCAAAGTTCGGCCCTGTGTATGTTCAGCCCAGGGCCACACCATATCCCTGGTTGTTATAGTGCTGCCTGAACCATACCAACTAATTGCATGGTGCTGCCTGGCTACCTGCATCCTAGCAACCAATAAAGTTGTGCTTTACAAGCATCTTAGCAACCAATGTCGCTGTGCACTGCCAACATTCTAGCAACCAAATGGGAGTTGGTAGTTGGTTTAGGCAAGCCACCTCCCTTCTATTTCTGCCTAATCTGGTAGATTGGCAGCAAAATACTTAGTGACTTAGTGCTCTTCTTTCTATAAATACAACTACACTTCCCAATTAGGTGGGTTTTGAGTGTATTATATTTTTTTAAACGCATGATATTCTTTGTGTCTGTCTATGAGTACCTTTGATCTTAGGTGCTATGAATTGTATGCAAGGGGTTTTCAGATATCTTCAGTGAAGACCATTTGGGGCACCAAAGGTCTCATTATATGGCACTATGTTTTTTCATCTTCAGTACAAGTATAGTCATCTCATAAGCTTTTTCTACACGTTGTCACAATAATCTTCTAAGCCAGATTAGGATAAGAAATACTAAAATGTCTATTGATAGGTGTTGATCCTAGCTGAGGGGTGTCCTTTGGGGGCTAGGTTTGGGTGCTTACAGGTTTCAGCAACATAAATCCAGACTTGAATGTATTTTCATTATTATTATTTCATTATGGTGTTTATTGTTAAGTTTAGTGTTACATGCATGAGTTAGGCTGAGGTTAGTTTAGGGATTAATTTAGGTTAAAGGACAAATGCTGAAATTAAAAAATATCTAAAGGCAAACATTTTTTACTTTGTATTCATCCCATTTTCAGTCCCAAAGATAGTGGTCACTGGTCACTAAGTGACATAGAGAGAAATAAAAACCTTACAGGGGTCCTGACCTTTCCCTGCTCTATTCAAATCTTAAAATAAAAGGTTTGGTTTTAAATATACTTTTAGTCATTACATGCTAAAAGCTGTTCATGCTTCAAATATGTGCAACGTTTTTGGCAACAAAACTCCCAATTTAGGGGAAAAAAAACATGCACATTTTTGGATGCCAAAAACAAACACATTAACCTTGAAATGGCACACAACAATTGTATAATAAAAATTATACAGTAAATACTAAGAAAGTGCATATTAATAGCACAATCCCACTTTACTTATGAAAAACCTGAATGACAGCTGAGTCAATCAATGAGCAAGTGTAAAAAAAAACTGTTCGTTTAAGGAAAAACTGGAAATTCCACCTCAATCTGAATGTGTTTGAAGGGAATAACGTTTTGGCACCCTGGTGAAACTACAGAAAGTCACACCCATAATTAGATTAAAAGGGCACCACCATAAAAAGTGGTCTTGCAATGTATAAGTGATGAATAATGGAATCACCCACAAGGTTTTTTTTCTTTCCTATAGGCTCCATCAGTGAGATCTCTGCACCAACTCCTGAGGCCATCATATAGGGTCTCCTGCTATCTCTATATTTATTTTACATTATGGATGAAACCGCTGAATACATCTCCCATTCAAGCTTTTGCAATGGTCGTAGTTAGAATCTTGGGATGCAGAGATACCACTGTAAGGGCCCCTTCACACCACTAATCTGTGCTAATGTCATATTACTTATACAGTTTACTTACCCTTTATTTGTACTGATAGTGTTAGTATTTTTAATTTCAATAAGGTTGTCAAGATTTTGTGGCCTGAAAAATATACATGCATTATTGCTTAATAGAACACCCACACTTGCACATTATTGTTTAAAGCGGAGTTCCAACCACAATTAGCATTTTTTAAATGAATGTCCTTTCATCCTGCGTTTTTATAATATAAATCCGGTCACTTACTATTTTACAATCCGCAGCCGCTCCGCATAGTTATTCAAAAAAGATAGTTTATAAAATGATGTCTACACCGTTGCCATTTTGCTTGTGGGCATTGTGAAGCCCACAAGCACTTACTTCCTGGAAGTCTTGGATGGGGAGTGATAATTGGACAGCGCACTGCATCCTGGGAAATGATGACACACATTTCCCAGGAGCATTAGAGGGAGATGATGTCAGAATCGTAGGTGATTTCAAAGGCAGATTTTGTAGGACCACATAGCAACAGGCATTTCCAGATGAGTAAAAAAAAAAACATTTTTTTATTTCCTTTTTTAGGTCTAATGAGCACAATAATGGAAAAAAAAATTTCCATGGAAACTCCACTTTAAACAACGCAAAACACACAAATTGTTACAGCCATTTAAAGGACACCTCTTCTGAGAGCAATACAGAGGCAATCACTGCTGACCTCCTAACTTTATTTGTTTCCTGGCTGGCACTGGATTCAGTACTTTCTTAGTCACTGATCTGCAACAGTTATGGAGATTTTAACTCCAAAAACAGGACACAAAAGCAGTCTCCATATTCTCTCAGTAAAGTTTTTTTTTTCGTGAAGCGGTAGTTAGAAGAACATACACTTAGTTGGCAACAGCAAAATGATAGAAATGTCAGTTAGTCTTCCTAATATCCCCATGCCACTCCTCACATTGGGGGTCTGTATGGGCTGGCTGAAGCAGTGGTCTGTGGATGTTAGAGTTGCGAGTGGGATGTCTAAGTAAATATAGGGTAAAATGCAAACCATAGACATTCATTGCCAAAAAGTCAAAATAGACTCTCAGTAGGGCCTTAGTATATCATAAACCTAGACTAATAACAGAATACAAAAATAAGTATTTTCAGTAGTATAAGCGTTCTTTATACATTGTAACAATAAACTGAGCCAGTATAGGACCAGTAAAACAAGGGAATGATCAGCATAAAGTATTTGTTCCTAGTAGGGTGCTACCTTGGAAACTACAGTATATAACTACATGTATACACGATCCAGTGATGGTAACCAGCTTTGAATATAATGAATATAGGTCACTGTAAATATTATCAAGATAGCTAGGTTTAGATTTGGGTTAAATTGAGAGGTTAGAATCGGGTTAAAACTTAGACTTATGAGTTAGACATTTAGACTGATAGTAAAATTTTAGGGGTTAATTTAGGTTTAAGGGGAATGGTGACCTTATGGCCCATTCCCAACCATGGAAATATGCACATTACCGCAACACATGTTAACACACCATAACGCATTAGTGCATTGCAGTGCTGCTCATTTCATGCATAAAAAGTGGTCTTGCAATGTATAAGTGGTGACAAGTTGAATCACACACAAGTTTTTTTTTTTTATCTTATAGGCTCCATAGGCTCTTATAGGCACCAGTAAAATCTCTGCACCACCTCCTGAGGCCATCATATAGGATTTCCTGCTATCTCTATATTTATTTTACATTATGTATGAAACCACTGAATACATATCCAAATTATGCTTTTGCAGTGGTGTTAGTGAGAATCTTGGGATGCAGAGATACCACTGTAAGGGCCCCTTGACACCACAATGAGATGCACTGCAGCACATTTTTACGTGTTACCGCATGTTGCGGCATGCTGTGTTGGACAGCCCAATCAAAATAAAGGGACCATAATATACCTCCATAATAAACATGTGCCGTCAGCAATGTTTTGCAGCGCAACATGCAGGACGCTATGGGTTGCATTGCACTACGGTGCATTGCAGCACACCTGTACTTTAAAGGTGCGTTGGGTGCCATTTACAATGAATGGAACCACAGAGTGCAACACACATAACATGCATTAATGCAACATAATTTCTGTTACATCGTAGGGTGCTGCCCAGATTTGAATTAGCTACCTTAGCACAATGAATATTAGTGCATGATATAAATGCACATAAATGCCCGTGCATTGAACATTGCACAGTGGACCGCCTTGGTTTGAATAAACCCTTACTCCTCCGACTACCAATCTGTGCTTATGTCATATAAATCTATTACTTATACAGTTTACTTACCCTTTATTTGTACTGATAGTGTTAGTATTTTTAATATCAATAAGGTTGTCAAGATTTTGAGGCCTGAAAAATATACATGCATTATTGTTTAATAGGACACTCACACTTGCACATTCTTATGTTTTGGTATCCTGGTGAAACTACAGAAACTCACACCCATAATTGGATTAAAAGGGCAACACCATAAAAGGTGGTCTTCTAATGTATAAGTGATGACAAGTGGAAGCACCCTTATGAGCTCCACCAGTGAGATCTCTGCACCACCTCCTAAAGCCATCATATAGGGTTTCCTGCTATCTCTATATTTATTTTTATTATGGATGAAACAGCTGAATACATCTCCCATTCAAGCTTTTGCAATAGTCGTAGTTAGAACCTTGGGATGCAGAGATACCACTGTGGGCCCCTTCACACCACTAACCCGTGCCAATGTACATCTATTACTTAAACAGTTTACTTACCCTTTATTTGTACTGATAGTGTTAGTATTTTTAATTTCAATAAGGTTATCAAGATTTTGTGGCCTGAAAAATATACATGCATTATTGCTTAATAGAACACTCACACTTGCACATTATTGTTTAAACAGAGCAAAACACACAATTTGTTAGAGCCATTTAAAGCACACCTCTACTGAGAGCAATACAGAGGCAATCACTGCTCACCTCCTTCTAACTATATGTGTTCCCTGGCTGGCTCTAGATTCAGTACTTTATTAGTCACTGATCTCCAACAATTATGAAGATTATAACTCCTAATCTGCATACTTTTCAGGCAGCAAGCATTTTTAGAACAAGACACAAAAGCAGTGTCCATATTCTCTCAGTAAAGTTTTTTATTTATTTTTATTCTCGAAGCGGTAGTTAGAAGAACATACACTTAGTTGGCAGCAGTAAATTATATAAATGGCAGTTAGTCTTTCTAATATCCCCATGCCACTAGGCCTCACTTTGGGGTGGCTGTATAGGCTAGCTGGAGCTGTGGTCTGTGGATGTTAGAGTAGTGAGTGGTTTCTTAGTAAATAAAATGCAAACCCTAGACATTCATTGCCAAAAAGCCAAAATAGACTCTCAGCCATGCCTTAGAATGCCATAAACCTTGCACATTGTAACAATAAACAGAGTCAGTGTAGGACCAGTAAAACAAGAAAATGACCAGCATAAAGCATTTGAACCTAGTGGGGTTCTACCTTGGAAACTACAGTATGTTTCTTTGTATACACGATATAGTGATGGTACCCATTTTGAATATAATGAATGTAATGAATATAATTCACTGTAAATATTACCAAGTTAGGTTTATATTTGAGTCACATTTAGAGGTTAGAATCAGGTTAAAAGTTAGACTTATGAGTTATACAATTAAAGTGATAGTAAAGGTTTAGGGGTTAATTTAGGTTTAAGGGCAATGGTGACCTTATGGGCCCATTCCCAACCATGGACATATGCACATTACCACAACATATCTTGACGCACCATAACGCATTAGTGCATTGTAGTGCTCATTTAATGCATTGTGGTGCACTATTACCGCAACACGTTACATAGTTACATAGGTAGTCAGGTTGAAAAAAGACACAAGTCCATCTAGTTCAACCATAAAAATAAATAAAATAAATAAAAAATATCATACAATCCCATATACTCAATTCTATACCCACAATTAATCCAGAGGAAGGCGAAAAGCCCCAGCAGAGCAAGATCGAATTTGCTACTGCAGGGGAAACAATTCCTTCCTGATCCCCCGAGAGGCAATTGTATTTTCCCTGGATCAACGTTACCTATTAATGTTAGTCCCCAGTTATATTATGTACATTAGGGAAAGTATCCATACCTTTCTTAAAGCAATCTACTGAGCTGGTGTTAAAACACCATAACACATTAGTGCATTGTAGTGCTGCTAATTTCATGTGTTGTGGTGTACTATTTAAAAAAAAAAGTGTAAATGTGCTATGTTTTGCCTGTTCTAATGCATCGTCAGCCCATTTAAATAAATGGTAACCCTTAAAGTGGTTGTAAAGTCACTACTGAGAAAACTGTAATCCTCTCTTACAGGAAGATATAATGTGCAGTATCTGTGTTTTTTTTTTTTATTATTCAGCAAAATACCTTATTTTACAGCGCCGCTGGGCACTCACATGACCTGCCGGCGCTCTCCTTCTCCAATCTTAGCACTACAGTGGTAGGGGCTGAGAGAGAGAGGAGAAAAGAAGCGGGAGGTCACATGAGCACCCAGCAGTGCTGTAAATAAGGTATTTTGTGGAATCACTTTTTGGGAACCAGTGACACTAATACAGTGATCAGTGCTAAGAAATATGCACTGTCACTGTACTAATGACACTGGCTGAGGAGGGGTTAACATCAGGGGTGAGCAAAAGGGTTAACTGTATGCCTAGCCTGTGATTCAGTGTAGTGCGGAGGTGCTTTTACTAATGGAAGGCATAAATCTGTGTCCTTGCTTTACAAGGACACAGGATCCATGCCTTCTGTACTCACAGAATGGCAATCTGCCTTGTTTACTTAGGCACACTGACGTTCTGCCTGCATATCGAAGCATCGGCAGGTGGCGTACCTGCTGATTAGCTCCCGAACGCACCCCAGACTTGGAAGTGTCAGATCATGTACTACGTATGTGATCTGGCACAGAGCGGACGCTCTGCCGCAGTAAATGTACGGTGAGCGGTCCGCAAGTGGTTAAAGGATCAGGATCTTTTTTTTTAAGGTTACAACCACTTTAAGACAAAGTGTGTTAACTAAACCCACCACAAGAAGCCAAAAACTAGAACATATCACACAAGTTGCAATCTGAATTTACAGTTTCCTTTAGCTCTATCATCACCTGATGTGTATATTAATTACATTGATAGTTTAGGTTCTCATGGTTTTGGTGAATCTAAAGATTTTACAGTTAGTTTTTAACTTAACACACCAACCGCAAGATAGCACATATTTTTTTATAATAAAATGTTATAAACTCTAATAAACAGCATATTAACAAAACTACATCAATGAATCTGCCATTGTTTTAAGCAGCCAATTGGACTAAGGGTAAATTGGAAACAGAAATGGAAAACCTAACTCAACCTAATTGTTTTTTTTGTTTTTGAGGGAATAAAGTTTTGGCAGCCTGGTAAACCTTTAGAAACTCACCCCCTGAGAGTTAAAGAGCCACCCACACCAAAAGTGGTTTTCCACTGTGAAAATGGTGACTGACTGAATTACCCACAAGTTTTTATTTAGATTCTTCTATCTCCGAGGGTTAATTAAACCATCAACATCCACCCAAACCAAAGTGTATCTAAAGTGATTGTTAAATAATCTAACATTGTATATGTTGTACTTACCCCTTATTTGTACTAGCAGTGTTAGTATTTTTAATTTCAATTAGATTGTCAACCTTTTGAGTCCTGAAAAATATATGTTGCATTGTTAAATAAAGCACTGAAACTAACACAACACTAGTTAAGCAAACATGTATTGCACAAATTATTACAGCCATTTAAAGGACTCATATCAAGAAATATAGGGCTGTCACTGCTGACCTCCTTTAAAAAAAATTCTAGTTTCCTGACTGACTCTTGTTCAGTATTTTTGGATACACCAAACTCAGAGCTACCAATCTGCATACTTGTTTGTGGTCAGTGCCTCAGAAAATATGAAAACCTGGTACCTAAGATTTTTAGAAGACGAGGTCAGCATAAATAATCTCAATCACCCATTCTCAGTATTAGGGTGAAATTGAGAGAAGCATGTGCATGGTTGGCAAACATCAGCAAACTGACATATATGCTGTCTAATAATACTGTGCCTCCAGGCTTCACCCAAAGGTGGTTGTATGGATTGGTTGAGTTTGTTGATTGGCTAGTACAAGGGAGAAAAATTGGTGTAGTAGATTACATCTCTGGATAGGTATTGGGTTATAATGTACACTATACTATACTGCTGTGACGTATGCATTGCCAAGAAGCCAAGTATACCATAAAACTAGTCTGACAACCAACGAATAGATTTACAAAATACAAAAAAAAATATCTTCAATCTTATAACAGGGCATATATGGCAAAAGAAGAACTGACATCCCTTTTTATCCCTTTCTATGGCGTATATACCTGAAGACAAATATTTTCTAGTTGTGGAAAGAGTAGAGAGAGATTAAATCGGGTTTTAATTTCTGTCTTTGCCCGTTAGGGAGATTCACTCTCTCCATTTGTCATGTTTACCCAAATTTTGAAATGTCCTCAAAATTGAAGAAATCTTCTATTGGGGACACTAGTTCTGGTTGCTCTGGTGACAACCAGGGATTTTTTCACTTTTGGGGGGGGGGTTTCCTCTCACTTCCTGTTTTGGCTGTGAGACAAGAAGTGCAGGGTATGCTCTCTTATGGGACACAAATGGCAAAAAAAAAAACTGACGGGGTATAATCCTCCCTTACTTTATTCAAAATGAAAAACAAAGGTTTTGCCTTTAGTTCTACTTTAATGCAGCTTGGTATTCTTTAGATCCCAAAGGCCTTACCCCACGTTACTCCCTAAAACACAATTCATGTCACAGGGAAAAAGCTAAAAAATAAAATCAGGGTGCATGATAATAGTTAGTGGTCTATATCCTTTTGTTAAATCAAGCCTCAGGAAAAAAAAAGGTATTTTGCTGTGTGAAAGTCCCCTAATGAGTCTATGTAGATTTCTCTTTCTGTATGTACACAGTCCAATGCTCTGCCTGCACATAGTGTTGACATCCTCCCTCTCTCCACTACCCTTGTTATTTTTTCATTTTAGGGGTACATAATAGCTGTAGTGGAGGTGAGGCTACTCTGCAAGTGTAGCTGTCTGGGTGCATGGATTATAAGACTGGCTTCTCACATACTGTATATGTGTGTTCAACTGTGTACCTGTATTCATTTCAATAGATTTCAGCCATAATGATTATTTGACACCAACACTGACATTGAAAATTCCATGGAAAAAAGGTTTCCTTCCTCCTAGTTCATCTAAATATTTTCCAAGCAAAAATCTCTAAATTAAAGTAGTTGTACTATAGCAGCAGTAGTAATACTGAAGTAGCAGTAGTTGAATAAGAAGTAATAAGAAGTAATAGTAGCAGCAGTGGCAGTGCCAGTAGTAGTAGTAGTAGTAGTTGTTATGATTATTAATATGTTAAGCGAGATAATTACCTGGACTTCGCTTCAGGTTTTTTTATGTCAATGAAGTCGCTGAGTTGATCTTCCCTAGAATATATATATACTTCTATGAGAATATGAATTAGTGTTTACTGTGAACTATACTGTACTGCAAATACCGAGAAAATAATGTACTAAATGGAATGGTGGAAATGACGGAAAGTATCAGATTATTAAAACCTTAGTGAAATTATCTTTAAAAGAATAACCAAATGTATATGTACGTTGTTTAATATCGTATAAAAATATTCAGAGTCTAAAAGAGGAATAAAATTATTTTTTCCCCAAATAAAAAGAGAGAACACGGCAAAAGCGGATTTCCTTCAGACTCTCTCTCTCTCTCTCTCTCTCTCTCTCTCTCTCTCTCTCTCTCTCTCTCTCTTGAACCATTATGCCTTCCATTGCAATACATGAGCAATAGGTGAATTTGGAGGTGGGAGAGTTGAGTCCAAAGCTCAACTATTACATGAAATGCCATAATTTTAATTTATATGTCTATACTTCTTAATGTACTGATTGAAATAACATGAGGTAACCTGTGATTTTATAGTGTTTCATGGTTTTACAGTTTGCATTGCTCAGATTTATGACATTTACTATAAGATTTTTTTTTCTTTTCTGCAGATTCTGCTGAAATGTATTATCAAAATACTTTATACTTCTGTTACCATACTTGTTTTTACCATGGATCAATACATTCCCCCACCTTCACTTACAAGCTCAAATTGAATTTCTATTGCTATATATTTATATCTTAATCCTATTGTATTATTTCTTAGCATTATAAATGTAAAATAAAATTATATATTTTGTTCCACCTTTTACGTGTATTCTTGGCAGTGTCTGAAATTTCAATAAGGCCATCCAGTTGGTCGCTTAAAAAAAGATGAGTGTTAAAAAGGAAAATTAGTTGATGTAAATAAAGAGAAATGTAATTAAAAAGACAGAGAGTGAGAGAAAGCATAATTAGTTGATATATTTGTTTAAATGTTAATAAATGTATATATATTTAGATCTAGTAATAATGATTTACATTTAAAGTGTTATTAACCCCAAAAGAAAACATTTATTATGTTACAGCTCATCAGTTCTTAGTTGTGGTTTCTGTATTAGTTTTATTTTTTACGATGTATTTTTCCCTAGTGATACTTACAGTAAATCTTTATTTTTTTACGAAACAATTGGGTCGATTTACTAAAATTGGAGAGTGCAAAATCTGGTGTAAATGTGTATGGTAGGCAAGCAGTCTCTAACTTCAGCTTGTTCAATTAAGCTTTTTTGCTTGGTTTATATGCAGATCTGCACCAGATTTTGCACTCTCCAGTTTTAGTAAATCCACCCCAAGCTGCCCTACAGATGTAGCAGTTAAAGGGTTGAGACAAACAATTTAACACTGACAGAGATGCTTACAACAATCAGCCTTCATTCATGTAAAAACCTTTATCACAAAAGTAAAAATAAAACTGCTGTAAATGCTTATAGAGTGTTAAGCCTGGAACACAATAGAAGTTCTTTTTTATTCAACCCAGAGGACTGAACTAAGAAAAATGGAGCGATCTTGTATTAACACAAGCGATGTTAGTGCAGCAAAATCCCTCATTGTGCCTTTATGTTCTGACAGAGAGACACCCCCCCCATACAGAACATACCGATGAGCGCTGGCAGACATTGGCTGGCAGTGATGATCGAATTCGGGTCGGATGCTGATTTTCCAGCATGCCCATTTGAGAGAAGATGAAGTTCTGAGACTGGCTACTATAGAACACACAGCTTTACACAAAGGCTGAAAGTCAGACGATTCAGCAGGAATTTGGCAGATTGTCGGCCCATGTGTACAAGGCTTTAGCTGGATTTTTGCTACAATTAGTTTTTTGTATCTAAATCTGCTGGTACAACTAATAGTCCCATCCCAGCCAAATTTTCACCAGCCTCCTTGCGATGGAATGTTGGCTGCCAGGAAAAGACGCATTTGGGCATGGCTTTTGTACACACAATGATGTGCACCATGACGTCACCCGTGGGCTCACACAGTGCAGGTGCCCCAATGCCCCAATCTCGCCCGAGACTTGCAGACATATTTTTTACAGGTAGTCGTTACCCATTTCCGGACATGTATGAACAGGTAAAAATCAGACAATTTTTATAAACTGTCCGTTGTCCGGCTTTTTTTCTAGCTAGGACTGCACAAATAAATAGAAAATCAGCAGTTCTTAATAGGGTTGTCCCGATACCGATACTAGTATCGGTATCGGGACAGATCGGGACAGATCGGGACAGATACCGAGTATTTGCGGGAGTACTTGTACTCGCGCAAATGCTCACGATGCCTGGCCGAATACTTTTTTTGTATTTATCAACATGTTCTATGAAAATTCTTTGAGTTTTTTACTACTGCGTGACAAGCAAATAAAACATTTTTATTAATTTTTACAAATTTTTATTCTTTTATAATGTCTTGAGTTCTTCATAATTCTAAAGAAAATATCCTTAGTCTGTATTGTGGTTTGAAAACTGTCACATGACATTTAAAAAAGTGTCGGTATTTGGTATCGGCGAGTACATGAAAAAAAGTATCGGTACTTGTACTCGGTCCTAAAAAAGTGGTATCGGGGCAACCCTAGTTCTTAATTTGTTTAAAACAACTCATTTGCATATTTTTCATAATTACAGCATTAATCAAAGTATTGATTTAGTAAAGAAGTAGAGCATGTTCACTTTGCAGGGGAATTTTCATTTTGCAAGGGAGAAAATCTACTTTGTATAGAATACCCAATCACATTAAAGGAACATGACTAAAACAGTATGTTTGCTTGCACATGGGTGTAGGATCATGTGTACAAAGGGCAAAGTAAACGGCCTATTTTCCGTTAAAAAATCAAACTGAGCCATACACATCTTTTAGGGATTGTGACACAGCAATAATCTGATTGAAAAATGCTTGTATTTTTGCTACCCTTTGTGAAGCCCTTGAGTCTTTGTTTTATTATGCATCTCCTTTCTGTACTATAGATTTCAAGAATTTTTATCATTTAGTATACCTTTTCACTCCCTTGTTTGCAGTGGGTTTGATGTCTATCAGATTGTCCATATTTTGAGCTCTGCTAAAAAATCAAAATGCAAACTGACAATGTAACGTAAATCAACACAGAAAACTGTTACTTAAGGCCTTATTCAATAAAGAAAGCACAGTTTTTAAGTAAACGCATCAAGTTTATGTATATATTTTCCATCTGTTATATGATCAGGACCAAATTGAAGATAAAAAAAAAAACAGATTTTTTTTTTTTTTAATCAATTGAAGATAATATATATTATATGTGGTTATCTAATGTGCATGGTTGGCAAACATCAGCAAACTGACATATATGCTGTCTAATAATACTGTGCCTCCAGGCTTCACCCAAAGGTGGTTGTATGGATTGGTTGAGTTTGTTGATTTGCTAGTACAAGGGAGAAAAATTGGTGTAGTAGATTACATCTCTGGATAGGTATTGGGTTATAATGTACACTATACTATACTGCTGTGACGTATGCATTGCCAAGAAGCCAAGTATACCATAAAACTAGTCTGACAACCAACGAATAGATTTACAAAATACAAAAAAAAATATCTTCAATCTTATAACAGGGCATAGATGGCAAAAGAAGAACTGACATCCCTTTTTATCCCTTTCTATGGCGTATATACCTAAAGACAAATATTTTCTAGTTGTGGAAAGAGTAGAGAGAGATTAAATCGGGTTTTAATTTCTGTCTTTGCCCGTTAGGGAGATTCACTCTCTCCATTTGTCATGTTTACCCAAATTTTGAAATGTCCTCAAAATTGAAGAAATCTTCTATTGGGGACACTAGTTCTGGTTGCTCTGGTGACAACCAGGGATTTTTTCACTTTTGGGGGGGGGGTTTCCTCTCACTTCCTGTTTTGGCTGTGAGACCGGAAGTGCAGGGTATGCTCTCTTATGGGACACAAATGGCAAAAAAATAAAACTGACGGGGTATAATCCTCCCTTACTTTATTCAAAATGAAAAACAAAGGTTTTGCCTTTAGTTCTACTTTAATGCAGCTTGGTATTCTTTAGATCCCAAAGGCCTTACCCCACGTTACTCCCTAAAACACAATTCATGTCACATGGAAAAAGCTAAAAAATAAAATCAGGGTGCATGATAATAGTTAGTGGTCTATATCCTTTTGTTAAATCAAGCCTCAGGAAAAAAAAAGGTATTTTGCTGTGTGAAAGTCCCCTAATGAGTCTATGTAGATTTCTCTTTCTGTATGTACACAGTCCAATGCTCTGCCTGCACATAGTGTTGACATCCTCCCTCTCTCCACTACCCTTGTTATTTTTTCATTTTAGGGGTACATAATAGCTGTAGTGGAGGTGAGGCTACTCTGCAAGTGTAGCTGTCTGGGTGCATGGATTATAAGACTGGCTTCTCACATACTGTATATGTGTGTTCAACTGTGTACCTGTATTCATTTTAATAGATTTCAGCCATAATGATGATTTGACACCAACACTGACATTGAAAATTCCATGGAAAAAAGGTTTCCTTCCTCCTAGTTCATCTAAATATTTTCCAAGCAAAAATCTCTAAATTAAAGTAGTTGTACTATAGCAGCAGTAGTAATACTGAAGTAGCAGTAGTTGAATAAGAAGTAATAAGAAGTAATAGTAGCAGCAGTGGCAGTGCCAGTAGTAGTAGTAGTAGTAGTTGTTATGATTATTAATATGTTAAGCGAGATAATTACCTGGACTTCGCTTCAGGTTTTTTTATGTCAATGAAGTCGCTGAGTTGATCTTCCCTAGAATATATATATACTTCTATGAGAATATGAATTAGTGTTTACTGTGAACTATACTGTACTGCAAATACAGAGAAAAGAATGTACTAAATGGAATGGTGGAAATGACGGAAAGTATCAGATTATTAAAACCTTAGTGAAATTATCTTTAAAAGAATAACCAAATGTATATGTACGTTGTTTAATATCGTATAAAAATATTCAGAGTCTAAAAGAGGAATACAATTATTTTTTCCCCAAATAAAAAGAGAGAACACAGCAAAAGCGGATTTCCTTCAGACTCTCTCTCTCTCTCTCTCTCTCTCTCTCTCTCTCTCTCTCTCTCTCTCTCTCTCTCTCTCTCTCTCTCTCTCTCTCTTGAACCATTATGCCTTCCATTGCAATACATGAGCAATAGGTGAATTTGGAGGTGGGAGAGTTGAGTCCAAAGCTCAACTATTACATGAAATGCCATAATTTTAATTTATATGTCTATACTTCTTAATGTACTGATTGAATTAACATGAGGTAACCTGTGATTTTATAGTGTTTCATGGTTTTACAGTTTGCATTGCTCAGATTTATGACATTTACTATAAGATTTTTTTTTCTTTTCTGCAGATTCTGCTGAAATGTATTATCAAAATACTTTATACTTCTGTTACCATACTTGTTTTTACCATGGATCAATACATTCCCCCACCTTCACTTACAAGCTCAAATTGAATTTCTATTGCTATATATTTATATCTTAATCCTATTGTATTATTTCTTAGCATTATAAATGTAAAATAAAATTATATATTTTGTTCCACCTTTTACGAGTATTCTTGGCAGTGTCTGAAATTTCAATGAGGCCATCCAGTTGGTCGCTTAAAAAAAGATGAGTGTTAAAAAGGAAAATTAGTTGATGTAAATAAAGAGAAATGTAATTAAAAAGACAGAGAGTGAGAGAAAGCATAATTAGTTGATATATTTGTTTAAATGTTAATAAATATATATATATTTAGATCTAGCAATAATGATTTACATTTAAAGTGTTATTAACCCCAAAAGAAAACATTTATTATGTTACAGCTCATCAGTTCTTAGTTGTGGTTTCTGTATTAGTTTTATTTTTTAAGATGTATTTTTCCCTAGTGATACTTACAGTAAATCTTTATTTTTTTACGAAACAATTGGGTCGATTTACTAAAATTGGAGAGTGCAAAATCTGGTGTAAATGTGCATGGTAGGCAAGCAGTCTCTAACTTCAGCTTGTTCAATTAAGCTTTTTTGCTTGGTTTATATGCAGATCTGCACCAGATTTTGCACTCTCCAGTTTTAGTAAATCCACCCCAAGCTGCCCTGCAGATGTAGCAGTTAAAGGGTTGAGACAAACAATTTAACACTGACAGAGATGCTTACAACAATCAGCCTTCATTCATGTAAAAACCTTTATCACAAAAGTAAAAAATAAAACTGCTGTAAATGCTTATACAGTGTTAAGCCTGGAACACAATAGAAGTTATTTTTTATTCAACCCAGAGGACTGAACTAAGAAAAATGGAGCGATCTTGTATTAACACAAGCGATGTTAGTGCAGCAAAATCCCTCATTGTGCCTTTATGTTCTGACAGAGAGACACCCCCCCCCCCCCCCATACAGAACATACTGATGAGCGCTGGCAGACATTGGCTGGCAGTGATGATCGAATTCGGGTCGGATGCTGATTTTCCAGCATGCCCATTTGAGAGAAGATGAAGTTCTGAGACTGGCTACTATAGAACACACAGCTTTACACAAAGGCTGAAAGTCAGACGATTCAGCAGGAATTTGGCAGATTGTCGGCCCATGTGTACAAGGCTTTAGCTGGATTTTTGCTACAATTAGTTTTTTGTATCTAAATCTGCTGGTACAACTAATAGTCCCATCCCAGCCAAATTTTCACCAGCCTCCTTGCGATGGAATGTTGGCTGCCAGGAAAAGACGCATTTGGGCATGGCTTTTATACACACAATGATGTGCACCATGACGTCACCCGTGGGCTCACACAGTGCAGGTGCCCCAATGCCCCAATCTCGCCCGAGACTTGCAGCCATATTTTTTACAGGTAGTCGTTACCCATTTCCGGACATGTATGAACAGGTAAAAATCAGACAATTTTTATAAACTGTCCGTTGTCCGGCTTTTTTTCTAGCTAGGACTGCACAAATAAATAGAAAATCAGCAGTTCTTAATAGGGTTGTCCCGATACCGATACTAGTATCGGTATCGGGACAGATACCGAGTATTTGCGGGAGTACTTGTACTCGCGCAAATGCTCACGATGCCTGGCCGAATACTTTTTTTGTATTTATCAACATGTTCTATGAAAATTCTTTGAGTTTTTTACTACTGCGTGACAAGCAAATACATTTTTTTTATTAATTTTTACAAATTTTTATTCTTTTATAATGTCTTGAGTTCTTCATAATTCTAAAGAAAATATCCTTAGTCTGTATTGTGGTTTGAAAACTGTCACATGACATTTAAAAAAGTGTCGGTATTTGGTATCGGCGAGTACATGAAAAAAAGTATCGGTACTTGTACTCGGTCCTAAAAAAGTGGTATCGGGGCAACCCTAGTTCTCATTTGCATATTTTTCATAATTACAGCATTAATCAAAGTATTGATTTAGTAAAGAAGTAGAGCATGTTCACTTTGCAGGGGAATTTTCATTTTGCAAGGGAGAAAATCTACTTTGTATAGAATACCCAATCACATTAAAGGAACATGACTAAAACAGTATGTTTGCTTGCACATGGGTGTAGGATCATGTGTACAAAGGGCAAAGTAAACGGCCTATTTTCCGTTAAAAAATCAAACTGAGCCATACACATCTTTTAGGGATTGTGACACAGCAATAATCTGATTGAAAAATGCTTGTATTTTTGCTACCCTTTGTGAAGCCCTTGAGTCTTTGTTTTATTATGCATCTCCTTTCTGTACTATAGATTTCAAGAATTTTTATCATTTAGTATACCTTTTCACTCCCTTGTTTGCAGTGGGTTTGATGTCTATCAGATTGTCCATATTTTGAGCTCTGCTAAAAAATCAAAATGCAAACTGACAATGTAACGTAAATCAACACAGAAAACTGTTACTTAAGGCTTTATTCAATAAAGAAAGCACAGTTTTTAAGTAAACGCATCAAGTTTATGTATATATTTTCCATCTGTTATATGATCAGGACCAAATTGAAGATAAAAAAAAAACAGATTTTTTTTTTAATCAATTGAAGATAATATATATTATATGTGGTTATCTAATGTTCATTTCAAGCCAGCAGGTGAAGTGATATGCTTTTACACATGCAAATCTGTATATTCATAGCTGTTATGTGTAAAAAAAAAAAAAAAAAAAACATTATTTCCAAAGCTCAATAGCTCAAGCTCACGTTTTGCACAGAAATGAATGAATTAGATAAGTGATACACAGCCCCCCCCCCCCCATTTATGGCATTTATGGCTGTTGCATTTAGTTGGGAACATAAGGAGTTTTATTAGAGACAATAGAAGTATCACCACAATGTTATAAACTTTATTAAACTCCCCCCCCCCTGCATGTAGCTCCTGGTGCTATCCAGATCAGTTTTTTGGTTGAAAAATAAAAGCATTTTTCTTTTTATGTTTGCGGTGGCTGTCAGCTCTAATCTGATGTTACATATGACAAATAATGTTATATGTAACATTAGATTAGCGCTGCATGTTAAAACTGTAATCTTTGTATTTGCAATCAACATACTGATGCTGGCTGCTTATTTATGAACTTCTACTACAGTTAGCGTGGATAATTTGTTGTTTTATATAGCCCTTAATACTTACCTGATCCGCCAATCTGTATGAGAGCATTCACTCATCGGGGGCTTTCCCTTCTCATTGACTGAGACAGCAGTGGGTGCCATTGGCTCCCGCTAATGTCAATCACAGCTAGACAGCCAATGAGGAGGATGAGGGAAAGGGGCTAAGCCATGGCATTGTGTCTGAATAGACATGCAGAGCAGCGGCTTGGGAGTGCGCCTGCTCGAGTATCTCCTTTACAAGCTGCTTGATCTGGGGGCACTTGACAGGAGGGAGGGGCCAGGAGTGCCAGCGAGGGACCCAAAAAGAGGAAGATCAGGACTGCTTGGTGCAAAACCACTGCACAGAGCAGATGAGTATGACATGTTGAGTATGATGATGAGTATGACATTTTAGAAAAAAAATTGTAATGGCAATGTCAGCGGTGTCAATTTTGCGATGCTATTCGGCTGCTATCGGGGCGGTTTTACGTCAGTATAGCCACGGGGCCCCACTGATTTCAATGAGCAGGAGCGGTGTAGGAGATGCTGCTAGCAGGACTTTTTTTACTGTCCTGCTAGAGCACCGCTCCAGTGTGAAAGCACTCAGGGGCTCTGTCAATCATGTGCCATGGGTTTACATTGGGGTTGATTTACACTAAAACTGGAGCGTGCAAAAGCTGGTGCAACTATGCATAGAAACCAATCAGCTTCCATATGTTTTGGTAAAGCTTAATTGAAGAAGATGATTGGCTACCATGTACAGCTACATCAGATTTTTCACTCCAGTTTTAGTAAATAAATCTTTGTGTTTTAAAGGAGATTTAAACCTTACCTAGATTACATTTAGTTTGCTAAAGTACTGCACATTGTAAGAAATCTCTGTTTTTTTTTATTATTATTATTATTCATAAAATATTGCTTCCACCTTTTTAATCTTCTTTTTTTTTGCTTCTAGGTGCTGCCCCACCAGCTTTTTTCAGCCACTTCCTCTGTACATGTACATGCTCCAACATCGGCTGAACATCATAGCTGTGGAGCAGTTTACAGATAGTGACAGTGATGAATGCCTGCACAATGTGTGTTAGCACATCCGCTTGTAGTTTTAACCAGGGTGCATAACAGGAAGTACCTGAACAAGGACCTTAGTGACAAGTTCAGCCTGTGCATGCTTTTAACAAAAGCTGCAGATTTAAATAGATTCTAAGCATCTTTTGAAAATACATAAACATGCTAACATTTATGAGATATTAGTGGTTAGATTAGGATCTACTTTAAATGTTTATTTGTAAAAATAAATACAGTTTAAAAATTATAAACTATATTAGGTAAATTATAAACTATTTTAAGTAAATAAAACAAATTGGCCCAAATCCTTATTAATTTCCCCTTGCAGGATGCAGGATCCCAAAGCAGCCAATTAGATGTCTAATGCTTGCATGTAAAATCATAGTTTTCCCCGTTTTTTTCACTACATTAGTTATAAACTTGCTTGGTTTTATTTGCCTTTTTAAAAGCACAATTCTTATCAATGTGAGCCAAATTATATAGTAACTGGCAGAGAGCTACTCTATTCTGACATCACTTACGGTTTATGAGGCTTGGGTGGTGGAATGCACGCCGAGCCACCATCGTGTGGGTGGGGTGGACGGTCATGACAAAGAGAGAGCAGCACACTACAATAAAAGAGGGTTGCACTATGATCTTGCCATTTTTGGTTTACTCCTGTTTATGAGGACATGTGGAGGAAGATAAGTCAAGAATTGACCTTACCACACTCCCCTTATAGACCCCCAAAAAAGTGTTACTAGATCCACCAAACCCTGGGTCTAGGGATCTGGTGAGTCATAACAACATAGGTGGATGGGGAATGAGCACAAGGCAAATCACATCTGCATGGAGTGTGGAGAGCATTTTTGAAATCAGTTTTTATACATGGAATTTTTACAGTATTGATGAACTTTTCACTGTTTCCACACTTTAATCAAAGATGTTAATACAGTCTATGCACTTTAATTGGCATCAGAATTACGTATGATCACATTATTGTCTGCACTTTGTAGAGAGTCAGTCACAGCTTGAGATGTGTAGACGTATTTTTTTTGTGGATATTTTATTTTTACTTATGATCAACAGTCTTTTATAGCACCTAGCACTCACTTTAAGTTGTGTATCATTTGGTAGCACTGTGTAAATTACACAGGAATTGTGTAGAGCAGCACAGGTGACACCATAAGTATTTACATATCTATCAGGAACAACTGTGGCGCAGTATATACATTTGTTTTGATCTACTCTAAAAACAGCACTCAATTTTTAATGTACCCTGTAAATGAAATGTCAGACAAGTACTGTGCACACACTGACAACTTGCCACAGGCAACATCAAAGATTGCTGTGAGACACATATAGCTCGCAATCCTACATACATGCATATACAGTAGACCAGATATGTGTTTTAGGCATGTTCATATTATATTTGGACATTACATCTCTTTGTGCGCAGCGGTGGATGATCGGAAAGGGAGTGCATTTTTTCAGATCATTCATATTATATTACTACAGAACAGGACGCATTGTTATGCAAAGGTCACAATTACATATCAGTCAAGTTGAAATGTAATCACTTATTGTTAATCGTTGTTGAGATAGTATTTGCATATTATTGTTGGACACCCACAAACAGGCAGCACAGCTTTAGTTTGGATTGTTTGCACTGCATGGATAACACAGAAGAGATATGCAACATGACCAGCCTATTTACATATGCATGTGTAAAAAGCAGCGGTTGTTTCCTTTAACAACCTATACAATATTGTGCTGACTATTTCCCTTTGTTAAAGCACCCAGCCACAGTCACCGCTGTGACATAATGATCACATTCAGGCTGAAGGCCCTCAACCTGCATATAAACACTGCCGAAGTATCTGAAGTGCATTTGTTAAATGCTGCAATTGCTAAATGCCATTACAGCATTAGAAAAAATAATAATAATAAAAAGTCAAAGAATTATGATAGAAATAAATATAGCAGAGAAAACAGAGCCGGGTGTGATGTCTGTAAAAAAATATAGAAATTATTTAGTTATGCAAATAAATGAGAGTCTCAAGTTAAAGCGGAGTTCCACCCAAAAATGGAAGCTTTGCTTATCTAAATCCTCCCCCCCTTGCCGCGAGATCACTCAGAAATTCACTCGCTTTGCACATGTGCAGTAGAAAATCAACTGTGAAGCCGCAAGGCTTGACTGCTGGTTACCCTTATAGGCAATGGCGGCGGCAGCACCTGAGAGCCAATGGAAACATCGGCTGGGGTACCAACATCGCTGGGCTCCAGGACAGGTAAGTGTCCAAATATTAAAAGTCAGCAGCTACAGTATGTGTAGCTGATTACTTTTTTTTTATGCTGCTAAATTTGGAATAGACATTTAGGCGTCAATGATCGCTGAGCATGAAAGGGTCAAGGAATTGCAGATTCATCAAAAAGTAATACATTTACATGAACATACTATAAAAAAATTTTTTTTAAAGTAAAATATTTCTGACAGAACCTTGAATATGCAAGGGAGTTTGCCTGGAAAATTAAACTAAAACAATTAATTAATATTGGTGTATGACTAAAGTTAAGCAGCAACTCTTTTTTTTGTAATAAGGTTTAACAATATTCAATGTACCTTTTCACTCCTTTATCTACAGTAGATTTGATATCAATCTGATTATCCACATTTTGAGTTCTATCAATAAATCAAAACACAAATGTAATATTTATGTAAAGTAGCATGGACACATATAATTCATAGCAGCTTGATTTTATATAGAAACTGTAGCATTAACAAGGCTGCGAGCCACAGGTCTTATGCGATTTTCAGTCACATATTCTTTGCACTGTAGAAGTAGGCTACACTAGATATAAAAGCAACTTTCAGTGGTCCTGTGTTGAAATTGATGCTAATCATGTAAATATTTGGGGAAACTTTGCTTGTTTCATAGGTTACAGGAACTGTATAACAGAGTAGATGGGGAGCTTCTGCCTTAGAGACCACCAATACGCTGTTCCTCTTTAAATCATCATCCAGAAGAGGTATACAATAGGGCTGGAGTAGCACTAAAGCAGCACTTTCACTTGCTTTACACTTCACTCCTGTAACTGTTTTTAACCGATTGTTTTAAGAAAATCCTTGGTGTACTGCGCTTAAACATGCCTTTTCTACATATTTTTAGGAACTGTGTAATGTTGTTGTACATATTCAAACAGGCAACTATTGATTAAAAAGTAGCATCAGCGAAAGCAAAGAGACACTCGTGGCTCATAAGCCATTGGTTTTAGACCATTTATCTTACACACTTCAATAACTCTGATTATACCTGGATTCTATATGTAATACATAACATTAAAGGGGTTGTAAAAGTAAAAAAAAAAATTCTCCTAAGTAGCTTCCTTTACCTTAGTGCAGTCCTCCTTCACTTACCTCATCCTTCCATTTTGCTTTTAAATGTCCTTATTTCTTCTGAGAAATCCTCACTTCCTGTTCTTCTGTCTGTAACTCCACACAGTAATGTGAGGCTTTCTCCCTGGTGTGGAGTGTTGTGCTCGCCCCCTCCCTTGGACTACTGGAGAGTCAGGACGCCCACTCACACACAGCTCCTTTCTCTATCTGCAACATAGAGAGCATCCTGACTCTCCTGAGCATGACACTCCACACCATTACTGTGTTGAGTTACAGACAGAAGAACAGGAAGTGAGAATTTCTCAGAAGAAATAAGGACATTTAAAAGCAACATTTAAGGATGAGGTAAGTGAAGGAGGACTGCACAAAGTTAAAGGAAGCTATTTAGGGGGGGGGGGGAATTACCTTTACAACCCCTTTAAGTCATAAATCCACTTTCAGCAAGTAAGCATACTGAATGAATAAATGAATGAAAACTTATATAGCGCGGGGGGCTTGTTGTTCCTGTCTCCTTTGGTATCAAAAGAGATAAGTCTTCATCTTTCTCCTGAATGCTAAGTGGTTCTCCTCCAACCGAATGCTGGTTGGTAAAGCGTTCCATAGTCTGGGACCTTGGACCGCGAATCTTCTTTCTCCTTTGGACTTGTAGTTGGCTTTCGGTATCTGTAGTAGATTTTGATTGGTGGATCGCAGAACGCGATTGGGATTATGAGCTTTTATTTTTTCGCATAGATACTGGGGGGCATTTCCATGGATACATCTATGCGTTAGACAGAGTGCTTTAAAAGCAATTCTGTCTTTTACTGGCAACCAATGAAGGGATCTCAGTGAAGGTGAGATTGATTCCCATGGTTTTTTACCAGTCACAAGTCTGGCAGCCGTATTTTGGACGACTTGCAGACGAGCGATTTGGTACTTTGGGAGTTCGAGACTAAGCATAGTTCATTTTTTCATTGGCTCACGTGATTTATTACATTAACCTGCTCTTTGCACCACTTTATTAAAAAACAAACCATTCAAGAACTTTGTTTGGTTGAATAAAGAGCGCACAATTACCCTGCTGATGCCAGATGTGGACTCCTTAAGGAGCCTTTGTAGTGTTTTCAAGTGTTGACTATTTCCCTTTGTTAAAGCACCCAGCCACAGGTTTTGTGAAGAGTATATTGTCATGTCACAATCACATCTCTTATTACCCCTCTCTACATATGAGCAAATAAGAGACAGCTAAACACAGCTTATTTTACTAATATAAATGTAAAAACAGAAAGAGAACAGAAAAAAACACTAAAGGCATTAATGAAACCCAAATAAACGTTTCCGTATCAAATCTGCGTCTTGATTTTGTGAATACCTAAAATGTACAATACTAGTTTCAATATTGTTTCTAAATCCAAATTTAGAATAAAGATTTGCTTAAAAAAAACAAGTAACTAATGTTGGTGCATGACTGAAGTTAAGTTCTATAATATGGTTTAAAGATATTATTTTTTTAATGTACCGTTTCACTCCTTTATCTACAGTAGATTTGATATCAATCAGATTATCCACATTTTGAGTTCTGTCAATAAATCAAAACACACATGTAACATTTATGTATAGGAGCATGGGCACATATAATTCATAGCAGCTTGGTTTTATTTGATATAAACTGTGGCATTAACAAGCGACGGGTCTAATGAGATTTTTGCCCATATTCTTTTAGCACTGTAGAAGTAGGCTACACTAGATACCAAAGCAGCTTTTAGTGGTCCTGTGTTGAATCTGATGCTAATCATGTAAATATTTGGGGAAAATGTGCTCGCTTCATAGCTTACAGGAACTGTATAATGGAAAGATGGGGAGCTTCTGCCTGAGAGATCACCAGTACGCTCTTCTTTAACCACTTAAGGACCGCCCCACGCCTATGTACGTCCACAACATGGCTCGTACAGGCACAAGGTCGTATATATACGGCCTCGCCTTTGTGCGCCCCTCCGTGGCGTGCTGCGGTCCCTCTGGCTCTGGGAGCGATCGCCGACGGGTGGGCGTCCATTTTTTTACGCCCCCCCCCCCCCCCCGCCATCGCTCCCAGCCAATGGGAGCGCTCCCCCTTCGTGTCAGTTCTTCCTCCTGTGTTTACACAGGAGGAGGAAATGATGTCATCTCTCATCGCAGCGGTGTTTCCCACCGCTGCTGATGAGAGAAGACATCCACAGTAAGTGTGCACCAACACAACACTGACACACACACACATAGGCACATTAACCCCTTGTGATCATCCCACCCCCTGTCACAGTGTCACTGAATGCAGTGATCTAATCACTGCATTTAGTGTCAGTGTGACAGGCAGTGTGAAAGTTAGTTAGTGTTAGGTTCAGGGTAGCCCCCGTACCCCCCTAATAAAGTTTTAACCCCCTGATCACTGCCCTAGTTAACCCTTTCACTCCCTTTTGCCAGCGTCACTAAGCGATCATTTTTCTGATCGCTGTATTAGTGTCGCTGTTCCCGCTAGGTAGCTATTTTTTTTTATTGCAATTTTTTTTTTACTAAAGACATGTGGCTGAATTAATTTTGGCCTAAATGTTTTACTAAAATTTTGTTTATTTGATTTTTTTTATAACAAAAAGTAAAAAATCTTGATTTTTTTCAAAATTGTCGCTCTATTTTAGTTTATAGCGCAAAAAATTTAAATCGCAGAGGCGATCAAATAACAACAAAAGAAAGCTCTATTTGTGGGAAGAAATGGACGCAAATTTGGTTTGGGAGCCACGTCGCACGACCGCGCAATTGTCTGTTAAAGCGACGCAGCGCCGAATTGTAAAAACACCGTGGGTCATTTAGCAGCATATGTGTCCGGGTCTTAAGTGGTTAAATCACCATCCAGAAGAGGTATATAATGGGGCTAATGTAGCACTGGAGCAGGACTTAAAGAAGAAGAAGCAGGCTCAGATAACAATAAATATGTAGAAAAGGCACTTCCGGGACCATTGTGGAATGCACGTGGAACACGAGCGATGTCAATAAGGAGGCAGTGACACATTTTGGAGCATGTGCAGAAGATCCTTCTTCAAACCCATCTGGTTTTTATGAAGGAGCTTCTACAATGCATTCTGGAAGAACAGCGTTCACTCCTGTAAGTGTTTTTAACCAATTGTGTAAATTATTGGTGTATTGCACTTTAACCACTTCAATACCCAGCCATAGACAATTGACGGCCTGGGATGGGATTTACCATCCTAAGTGGCCGTCAATTGACGGCCTGGGCATTGCAGGCGAATATCTGGATGATGCCTGCAGCCAGAGGCATCATCCAGATATCCTCTTCTTCAGCCGGCGATTCTGCACAAAGTAAGAACGATCATAGCGGCGGTTCCGCCGCTTGATCGTTCTTACAGGCCGCGGGAGGGGACATCCCCCCCCCTCCCGCCGCCATCCGGTGCTTCTCCGGGCTTACCTGTACCTTCGGGGGCCCGGAGAACGAATCGTCGGCGGCGGCAGGAAGCATAGAGATGACTGGTGACCAGATGGTCACCAGTCATCTCTATGACCGTCGGAGGACCCGGGCGCGATCTGATGACGTCACGCCCGGGTCCCCGTATGTAAACAAAGCCGCGATTGCGGCTGTAAGTCACCATTCATGAGATCGGTGAATTTTTTTTCACCGATCTCATGGTTTCCAGCCTGGAGGTGAGATGTGAGGTCTTATTGACCCCACATCTCTCCATAAAGAGGACCTGTCACACACATTTCCTATTACAAGGGATGTTTACATTCCTTGTAATAGGAATAAAAGTGGGAAAAAAAAAAAATGAAAAAAAGTGTAAAAATAAATAAAATATAAGTAAAAAAAAATAATAAAAGATAAAAAAAAAATGAAAACGCCCCTGTCCCCGATAGCTCGCGTGCAGAAGCGAACGCACACGCAAGTCCCGCCGACATATGTAAACGCCGTTTAAACCACACATGTGAGGTATCGCCGCGTGCGTTAGAGTGCCAGCAACTAATCTAGCACTAGATCTCCTCTGTAAATCTAAACTGTAACCTGTAAAAAATAAATAAAGCGTTGCCTATGGAGATTTTTAAGTACCGAAGTTTGGCGCCATTCCATGAGTGTGCGCATAATTAAAGCGTGACATGTTGGGTCTCTATTTACTCGGTGTAACATAATCTTTCACATAATACAAAAAAATTGGGCTAACTTTAGTGTTTTGTTATTTTTTTAATTCATAAAACAATTTTTTTTACAAAAAAAAGCGTTTGAAAAATAATTGCGTAAATACCGTGCAAGATAAAACTTTGGAATGACCGTCATTTTATTCCCTAGGGTGTCTGCTAAAAAAAACATATATAATGTTTGGGGGTACTGTGTAATTTTCTAGCAAAAGAATGATGATTATTACATGTAGGAGAGAAGTGTCAGAATAGGCCCGGTATGGAGGTGGTATAAAAGCCTAGTATTGAAGCGGTTAATGTGCATTTTCTACATATTTCTAGGAACTGTAAAATGTTGCACACATTCAAACAGACAACTATTGATTAACAAGTAGTATCAGCCACAGCTGAGAGACACTCGTGGCTCATAATCCATTGGTTTTAGACCATTGATCATACACACTTAAATTTTTTAATAAATGCAAAATAAACTCTCATTATATCTGTATACTATATGTAATACATAACATCAAGTCAGAAATCTCCTTTCAGCAAGTTAGAGTAAGCACACTAAGTATAGTTATTTCTTCATTGGCTCACATAAAATACTACAATAACCTGCTCTTTGCACCACGTTATTAAAAAATCATTAATCATTCAACAGCCTTATGCAGAAAAAATAATCCTTTGTTTGGTTAAATAAAGAGCAAACAATTACGCTGCTGATGCCAGGTGTGGACTCCTTGTGGAGCCTTCATAGGGTTTACATATTTGGTGATCCAAAGTGTTGACTACTATACCCCTTTGTTAACGCACCCACCCAAAGGTTTTGTGGACAATATATTATAATTTCACACCTCTTAGTATCCCTCTCTACTTATGAACAAATAGGAGACAAGTAAACACAGCTTATTTCACAAATATAAGTGCAAAAACAGAAAGAGAATAGAAAAAAAAACACTGAAAGCATTAATCGAATGCAAATAAACCTTTTCATGACTTCAATAGAGTTCCTAAATTCATGGCTTCATTTCCACTGGCGTTTTTACAGCCACGTCTTTTTGTAGCTTAAAAACGCCTGCCTATGTTTATTTTAGAAAAAAAAAGAGTTTTTGAGCGTTTTTGCGCGTTTGTGCGCATTTTTTTTATGTCTGGCGTTTTTACAGCTCTATTGCTGGAGCTTCAGAACGCACTGGTCCCGCGTTTTTTTTGCAGCTTAAAAACGTCTCAGCCATCTACAGCTCAAAAACGTCATGGTGGGCATGAGGCCATAGACTAACATGGACAGGCGTTTTTAAGCTGCAAAAAACGCTCAGAAAAGTGGCTGTAAAAACGCCAGTGGAAATGAGCCCTAAGGGTTTTTTTTCCTGCCTCTGAACGTCCCTGACAGAAAACGCCTGTAGCAGTCAATAATGTGCAAAGACACATAGAGCACAATAGAAGTGCTTCTAGAGGCAGGAGAAAAAAACGTCAAACGCCTGTAGAATCAAAGTTTTTTAAGTCCAGTGTGCATGGAGCCTAAGAGTAAAGACTTGCACCGCCTACACATATTCAATTTAAAAAAAATTGGATACCCATATGGATCTTTATTAAGATTAATATCATATTAGTTAATAATCCAAGGTTATATTTTTTTGCATCCCAACTACAGCACTTTGCTGGATGGGTGTCGGAACAGACACTTCTTCCTGCTCAATGATTATTTTCTTATGCATTTAAGGGTCGGTAACCACTCTATGTCCTAGCTGGTGCAAGAGGGGGTGTCTCGCTTGCTGATATGCCTACCAGCAGATTATATGTAAAATATGGGATACAGTTAAAAAAATACTGGGGGGGGGGGGATTTACTAAAGGCAAATCCACTTTGCACTACAAGTGCACTGCAAGTGCACTTGGAAGTGCAGTCACTGTAGATCTGAGGGGGACATGCAAGGAAAATAAAATACAACATTTTAGCCTGCACATGATTGGATGATAAAATCAACAGAGCCTTCCCTCATTTCAGATCTTCAGCTGCGATCTAAAGTGACTGCACTTTCAAGTGAACTTGCAGTGCAAAGTGGATTTGCCTTTAGTAAATAACCCCCTGGGTGTCTCTTGTCCTACTAGATACACTCCCATATGAGATAATGATAGACTTGGTCCTTAGAGGCTTTCAGATATGGGGGAAATTAAGAATAAGAACTCTAGCTCAGTTATACGAAAATAGTATACTTAAATCCTTTGAAGATCTAAGAGGAGAGTTCTCTCTACAATCAAATTGGTTCCATCAATTCCTCCAACTAAGACATGCTTTACATGCCGAATTCTCTTTTGCTAGGATATTTTTGCCCCCTATCCTTGTTCTTGATAAGATAGTACAGGCAGGGTCAACAAAAGGTCTCACCCCTGCTACATATAGGGTATTGTTAAATAGGTTTTTACTGAACTTTCCAATTCACTCTAGGGCTGGTTGGGAAAAAGATATCGGTTTTATCTCCAAGGAGGTCTGGGATGATATTCTTCGGTCCTCGCCCCAGGTGTTTCTTTCTCCATCACACAGACTGACAGAGATCTTTATTCTCCATAGAGTCTATAGAATTCTCCAATTTCTGTATTCAATTGGATTGAAATCTGAGCCAGCCTGTGCTAGATGTGGTAATACAGGTACGCTAATACATCTTTTGTGGTGGTGTCCAAAACTTCAATCATACTGGGGGGAGGTGATTGGTACCTTAAACAGACTATTGGATACTAATATTCCGGTTGAACCACCTATATGTCTTTTGGGATATTGCAATACGTCTATTTATACCTCCTCTGTTGGTAACACTATAAGAGGCGCACTTTTTGTTGCCCGTAGACAGATTGCTCTTAAGTGGACCTCTCCCTACCAGAGACAGTATGTTGGAACACCATATATAACACTACTGAAAAGTTGCATGATTTCATAGCTTACCCCCTGCTGCTTACAACTTTAGGGTTTGATACTTCAATGAGATTATCCAGATCTTGACTTCTGTAACCAAAAATACAGTTGCAAAATCAATTATTTTGACATTCATAACCAGATGTGCTTTATATTGACAATGAAACCTGAATGTGCTTTACTGTATATAATGTTACCAAAAGTTGGAGGGGTAGCCAACTATATTGGACCTTGGCTTGTTAGTGTACAGCCAATGCCCAGCTGAAAAAGTGAATTTTGTGACACCACAAAAATCTCACCAATCACTAGAGGCCAGCCAGTAAGAATTAGTCACAATAGGGTTGATTTATTAAAACTGGAAAGTGCAAAATCTGGTGCAGCTGTGTATGGCAGCCAATCAACTTCTAACTTTAGCTTGTTCAATTCAATTCCAAAAAACTGAAAGATGATTGGTTTCTATGCTGAGCTGCACAAGATTTTGCACTCTCCAGTTTTAGTAAATTAACCCAATGAGTTTGGGACATGTAAAATAACACTTAGCAAGTGACATAATTTCTAGCCATAGCTTACCCCTTGCTTTTCACAACTCTAGAGCTTGATACGTCAATGAGATTATCCAGATCTTGACTTCTGTAACCAAATTTACAATTTCACAGTCAATAATTACTCACATTCATAACTCCAAGCTGGAGATAAAGACAGCCTGTTGTCAGGCTTTGAACATTGATGCAGTTACATATTCTCAGGCAGTAAATGAGTTTTAAATTAAGCTTTCACAGGGAGCTGTGGTGGCTCAACGTGATTGGCACTGCGCTGACAAGCCGTTCACCTCTGCAGCCAAGGGTTCGGATCCCGGTCTCGGCTACATGTGAATTGAGTTTGGTGGTCTCAGCCCGGCTCCCGGTGGGTGTGCTATGCAAGGTACGCCTGTGCTTAGTACGCCCACCCCCCCCCCCCACAAAAACCACCACACTTGCACGCACACAAAATTGGTTTAATACGTACGCACATTGGCCATGCGGTCTCCTAAAGAGAGGCGAAGGACCTACGGGGCTGGCTTGGTGGGTCGGGCCCCCTCACTCCCTCATAGGGGGAGTCCCTCTGCCCCGATGGGGTCCTGTTGGGCCCCAGTTGGGCTCCCAAGTGGAGCAGGTAGGGCGGGGTGAGTGGGAGGCCCCCCCTCACACCCGCCATTGCCACCGGGGGCATGGAGAAGGATGGCGATTGCCTCCGGGGGGAGGGTCTGCCTACTCCCAACTCCTGCAGTCCGGCTCCTCTCTCTCGAGTTCACGCACAAAATACACTTTAAAAGAAAAAAAAAAAAAAAAAAAAATTAAGCTTTCACTGACCACTGTAACTGTAGGCACTGCTGTTCTATCAGGGGTTTAACTCACTCTGCTTCCCTGTTTACATAGAGATTGGAGGTCTGGAAAGCTTCTGTCATTGGAAAGGGGGAGCCCTGTCTGACAGAACAACTTTAATACTTTTTCTGCAATCCATGACAAATGCTTAAGGGTCCTCATTTAAATTAAAAAAAACTGGAAGATGATTGGTTTCTATGCTGAGCTGCACAAGATTTTGCACTCTCCAGTTTTAGTAAATTAACCCAATGAGTTTGAGACATGTAAAATAACACTTAGCAAGTGACATAATTTCTAGCAGTAGCTTACCCCTTGCTCTTCACAACTCTAGAGCTTGATACGTCAATGAGATTATCCAGATCTTGACTTCTGTAACCAAATTTACAATTGCACAGTCAATAATTACTCACATTCATAACTCCAAGCTGGGGATAAAGACAGCTTTTGTCAGACTTTATACATTGAGGTAGTTACATATTCTTAGGGTTTTAAATTAAGCTTTCACTGACCACTGTAACTGTAGGCACTGCTGAGCAAATTATCTCCAAAGTTCATATATGTTCTATCAGGGGTTCAACTCACTCTGCTTCCCTGTTTACAGAGTTTGGAGGTCTGGAAAGCTTTTGTCATTGGAAAGTAGGAACCCTGCCTGACAGAACAACTTCAATACTTTTTCTGTGATCCATGATAAATGCTTAAGTGTCCTCACTCAGGCTGTCAAGGTCCAGTGAGTTGCATGCCACAGACTAGTGATGGTGCAGGCTGAGGAAAGGTCCATCCAGGCCCAAAGCATACTGCAGATATAGGAAGCTATAGCCCAGCCACTACTTACCTCACCCGGCCTGCGTGATTACTTTTGTTGTTGACTTTGATGTTTTATTTACCAAATTACTGCTTTACAGCCATTATATGGAGCTAACAAGCTTAGGAAATCACTGCACTTAGAAGAATATGTCTAGAATTTGTGAAGGATGGACAAATGTTTTTCACATTTGTTCAACATTTTTTTTTTTAACTACTTGTTTGTGAGCGGGGCCCAGAGTGGGGTGCTCATAGAGGAATTAAGGCACACCAAGATAATATATTGCGGTAATGTATATTTAACATTTGCCATCCTGGCACAGCAGCACATACAAGGAGTTGCAAAGAATTCCTGTAACACTGATATTGCAGACAGCATTCAACAGAGGAGGTAGCTGGATGGCAACAAGGTGCCTGAAGATGTAGCAACTCCTAGCTGATGACAGAGAAGAGCGGACCCTACACTGTCCTTCCTCTACAGGAACCTCTTTCAGTGTTAAACACACTTTAGGGTCCTTTCACACTAGCGGACCGTTCATCCGTTCATTACAAGTCCGTTTACGGACTTGTAATGAACCCCTATGGGAGCGGATCCGTTAGCGGATGATGCATCCGCTAACGTCCGCCAGATCCGCATCCGTTTTTGCGGACGGAAGAATGTCCTATTTTTCTTCTGTCCGGCCAAACGGATCGGATGCAAACGGACAGACGGTCCGTTTCCATCCGACTCCCCATAGGGGAGAGCGGAGGAGAGACGGGGCGGTCCCTGCACAGTGTGCGGGGACCGCCCTGTCCGCCCGACAGCTCAGCGGAGACCCCCCGCTGAGCTGACGGACACACGGAGCGGACCGAAAAACGGACCGCTCCGTGTGTAAGGAGCCTTAGTTGATTTACTAAAACTGGAGAGTGCAGAATCTGGTGCAGCTGTGCATGGTAGCCAATCGCACCTAATTTCAGCTTGTTCAATTAAGCTTTGACAAAAAAAGCTGATTGGTTTCTATGCAGAAAATAAAGGAAATCTTAGGTTATTTGGACATTATTCCCTTTTATCCACAGAAAAGGGATCAGTGCTACACCTGTACCCCAATATATTTTTAGGCCAAATTAGAGAGAAAAGCTTCAGCAGATCTAGAAGATCTGTGATTGCAACAACAATAAAATCACATCTAAATGTCTCTAGTTAGCTTTCAGTGAAAGATCTGTACATTTATCACCAGTTTTAGAAAGATGCACATGGAGTATTTTACATGGGTGATCTTCTTTGCATGAATCACATGTAATGTGTATAATTTCTTCATAATTTTACATTTATGATATCTGATTGATGATACTGATCATTAAACATTATTTTTGCTTTTTGTTCTACCTCATTGAATTTGTATACAAATTCCTACTTTCATTGTTAATACCTTTGCTTTCGCTCAACTGCACTTCTTCTTTCTCCACTGTCAGATGTAACAGGCTTAGAAGGGTATGCCGGCCTAAAATAAATATATATATATATACATATGATAAATATATTTATCAATGTACCGTAGTCTGTACCGTACTGTATTAGTGCATGTTTACTTTTCATTAAGTATGCAACCACCAATGAATTATACAGTATATACACCGATGTTCAAAAAAACATTAGGTATTGTTACACATATAGCAAATAAAGTGGTGTGATCATGCATGCTTATAATTTAAAAGCTCCATGCTGAAAATATAATGATTCCAGCATTCAGTGATTGCAGTACTAAAAATGTTTTTTGTTTTTGTCAATGTCCCTGAAGCAAAGATTTCCCATCACTTATTGCTCCAACAGGAAATAAGAGGAAATCTCCCCTACAGGGACCCAGACAACAATAAAATTGTGACAGACACTGTAACTTTCCCTTGGCGTTTCCAAAACAGACTTTTTGGCTAAAAGTTTTGACAGGATCTGTGCCACCAACATTCTGTGATTGTTATTCTTTACTTTTTTTATCACCATCATATTCAATACAATTGTACAAACTAATATATGTAATATAAAACGTTTACCTGCTGCCAATTCTGGCTGGTGGAGAAGTGGGTGGGCTAGGTTTTTCTTCAGTTTTTTCAAATCTAAAAATGACAAAGCACAGGGCACAACTTAATCTCATGAGCATGAACAACAAAATACATCACTTAATTGCAGGGTGCAAACGTGTGAGCTTTTGTTGGAGTCGCTGAATTAGCTATGTACTGCTTACAGCAGTGACATTGTAGTTCATATGCTGTGTGTGCAATCAGAATGGGGAGCTGTTACTATAGCAACCCTCAAAATGTAAATGTCTATCGTTTCCAGAACTGATTATATTAAAACTAGCTGAGTGATATTAACCCACACACTTCCTCACAGGAGACCACCCATACTGTTACATGCTATTATTCTTCATGTTTCTAGCAAAGGTGACACTTTTTTTTTTTTCCATTTTTTTTTTCCATCAGTTAACTAAAGCCGGAGAGTGCAAAATCAGGCTCACTTCTACATGGAAACCAATCAGCTTTCGGGTTTTATTGCCAAAGCTTGATTGAGCAAGCTGAGGTTAGAAGCTGATTGGTTTCTATGCAGACGTGAGCCTGATTTTGCATTCTCCGGCTTTAGAAAATAAACCCCAGTGTGTTTTGTCTTATTTCACCTTTTCATTTTAGTGTATTTTGTATTTGCTCTATGTATTTTATGTACTACATTATATCTACAGCTGGAAAAGTATTTAACGTGGACTGCCACCCAATGTAAGAGGGTCCTACAATAACCACTCAGTGCACACGTTGACATACTGTTGACTGCTACACTCTGCAAGCTGTGCTGTACATTACACACTGCTGATTGCTGTACTTGTTAACCTTTTTTAAACCAGTGTTCTTTGAATCTGAGATGCCAAAACCAACAGCGCTAATATGCATCAGTTAACTGGACAATGACTCTATGATGCATTTTTCCAATTGAGTGGGTCTGAGATCTAGGAAGACACACAGTTGCATCTTGTAGTTTTCTGCTGCAAAGTTAATTAATATTCTCATGACAAGGGGCCTTGTACATTTGAACTTTTAAAGTCATACTGTGTCCATAAAGGGGTTAATTTGTGCATTAAACAATCCTGGCCACTATATTCTATATACTATATTGAATGTTATATAGTCCTGAATACTCTACACTGTAAGCTGTGTTGTACATTACACACTCTTAACCAAAGAGTTCATTGGTTACTTAGTTGTCCCTAACTATTAAAAAAAAGTTATTCTTGCTGTCTGTGTTCACACCAGGGAGATTTGTCCTGGTGACCTTTATTACCAGGACAGTTATTATGAGTTTTGTGGGTACAAGGACTTTGGCCTGTGTGTGCAATAAATACAGTGAGTGGGCTCAGGTTCTTTTTAACCAATCCTCATAAGCCACTCTCAAGCCCTGTACACACGGCTGGGATTCTCGTCAGGAAAAAAACGTTGTTTTTCCTGACGAGATTCCTGGCAAAAAATGTTTGCCGGCTGAGTGTGCAAACGTACGATTCAAAATAACCGCCGTTTATTTGAATGGCACGAATGTGGTGACGTCATCGACTATGACGGGCATGCGCTTGTCACATTTGATGCCGTTGCCGCCATCTTACCTATGCCTTGGAAGCTACCGCGCATGCATCAAAGTCATTTCGAGCATGCGTGGGTTTCCATGGAGAGGTAAGAATACACACACACGCTCTGGTTTCTTGGCAGGAAAACACTGCTGAGAATCACAACGAGAAAATAGAGAGCAGGTTCTCTATTTTTCTTGTCTAGATTCTGGGCAGTTTTCTTAACGAGAAACCTCAAAGCCTCGTACACACGTTCGGCATACTCAGCAAGAAAGCTCTGCCAGCAGTTTTCTTGCTGTTTCTGGCTGACAAAACCGAGCGTGTGTATGAGGCTTCATTGTTTAATGAAATCTGGTTATACCCACCATTCACAAATCTATCTCCTTTTGTACCAAAAGGGTGCCCTGGGTCTTTCACAATTCTTGCAATGCTCCTAAACTCTAGAGCCCATTTTTGTCTCAGGATATCCTGTTATCCTCCCGCCATCAGGTTTCAGCACTCTTTGAATCACAAAATCCTCTAAATGTATAACCAGTAGCCCTGCATGTGCCTGATACCAACACTTAACTGATCACAAAACACACCAGAGGTGCATACAACAATTGCAGGTGCTCTCCATATTCACATAAACATCACTTAGTATGACATTTACTAAACTTTTTTTATGAGAACCACTGATTGTATTATATATCTATCTAGATAGATAGATATATCTATATATGTAGATATAGATCTATAGATATATATATCAATCTATAGATCTATAGGTCTATAGCTCTATAGAGCTATAGATAGATAGATAGATAGATAGATAGATAGATAGATAGATAGATCTGTATATATATATATATATATATATATATACATAGAGAGAGAGAGAGAGAGAGAGAGAGAAAGAGAGAGAGGCTTTAGTGGCAATTAAAATCAACTACTGAAAACTAGCAACAATACCTTGATCTGGCACTATCAATAAAATTGGTCCTTGTTGGCATATCTGTAGTCCTGGTATCAGATGAGTAGATGGTGCTAGATATCCACACAAAGAAATATGAGGATTCGTTTATTCGTTTTTTTTCATATGAAATGCCAAGTGAAACACTAAATATCGATGGATAACCATAACTTTACATAACATACTACTGTAAAACTTTTCTATAACTAGCCATAAAATAAGGCCTTATATGAAGTACAAAGCATTGATTTTTAATTTGTAATAAAGTGGTGACTTGTTTAAGAGCAGGGATTTTTGGTTCGCTTTGGGACACCTTACAACAGTCCAACTGATTATAATATTTTCCTTTTCTAAATGTCCAATCCATAGTAGACAGATTCCATATCTTGCATTGATAATGAGTAATTCAAAAACGATTATATGCAAGCTCTGAAAACAGCTCTATATTCTAGGTTGGATATTTACTGCAAGTTAGCAGTTTCATGGGCCACAGAGGCATAGAGAAATAATATGCAGGGCTCCAAACCCTAGCCATACTCTATCTAATGTGGAAAATATATTTTACATCTGCGTAGATCCTGGCAATATGGTCGGGATCATTCCAGAGCCTTGAACGGGTCTGTGATGGACTAAAGCCTGTTGTAGGATTCTGGGTCACAGGACAGCAAAAGTAAGTGCATTCCTGTGACCCAGAAAATAAGTATGAACAAAAAAGCTTTGGCTATACTTCTCTTTCAATCCACTTGTGACAGGGTCTCTTTAATGTGGTTAGTTATACTGTATAAGAAAGGGATTCCTATCAATTATATTATACCAATGTAATCAGAAAGGAGTATTATTTTATTTTACAAGTTAAGCTATGTTGATTATAACAGATGTTCTTAATTATTTTAATATGATTTATTTTCTTATTTTACTTAATAAGTAGTAATAAATCATAATAATAATAATAATAATAACAATAATAATAAAAAATAATAATAATAGTTAATAAAAGATCTTACATTTTCTGTCCATCTGGTTTGCTAGGAATAGCCCTGTTGATGAGTAAAAAGTTAAAGACATTGTAACATTGTAATTTGTAGCTGTGTAAATGAATCTTTATCCACAAATGCAGTATGTGATTTTTTTTCTCACTGCTGGAGAAAAGTTTCAGACTGTTTAAGTGGCTGAATTATCACTGTGATAAGCCAGGGTAAGCAGCAGTGAAATATCAAATAACATAATATGTGCAAATAAAAGGCAGGGAAAGCTTTTAAGACATTTGTGAAAGGAAACATATGATCCTGATAGAAAGGGTCATAGGTTATTCATCCCCCATATGTTACTAAATCTAGGATTACACACACAGTTATTCTTGAGGGAAAAAAACGTACAGATCCCTGCATCAACACAAGCGATGTAGATGCAGGGACTCCCTCCCTGTCAGAATACACTGATCAGCACTTGAAGCCACTGGCTGCAATCACTGATCGAATGCTGTTATTGTAGCATGACTGTTTGACAAAAGCTAGTCATCAGACCAGTTTCTGAACAGACAGCAGTACACATGGACCAAAATGTGCCCAATTCCTGCTGAACCCCCAAATTTTGGTCCATGTGTACTGGGATTTACAAATAAAACCACATAGATAGCCCCATATTATTATTATTATTTCTATAAAAAAAAGTTTCCCCACACAGTAGAATTATTATGTTAAAGCTTATGAGAGGAAAATGCACAGTAAAAATAAATGTGTGTGTATTTGTTTGTATATCTATCTGTCTATCTATCTATCTATGTATATATATATACAGGGCTTTTTTTCTGGGGGAACTAGGGGGAACTCAGTTCCACCACCTTTGGCTCAGACCCTTTGGTGCCTGCTCACCACAATCACTTGTAAACACAGAAGTCTGGTTTCTGTGTTTATAAGTGACAGCTTTGTAACCCCCTGAACTCTGCACTCTGTATGAAATGCAATTCTGGTATTTAATGCCCCTTTAAGACCCTTCTACTGTTTGTGAAATCTGAACGGGTCGTGGTTGAGTTCCTGCACCTATTTTCTGAGAAAAAAAGCTCTGTATATATATATCTATATATATATCTATATATATATATATATATATATATATATATATATATATATATATATAGATATATATAGATATATATAGATATATAGATATATATAGATATACACTATATTACCAAAAGTATTGAGACACCTGTCTTTACACGCACATGAACTTTAAAGGCATCCCAGTCTTAGTCCGCAGGGTTCAATATTGAGTTGATCCACTATTTCAACAGCTTCTAACAGCCTATGGGACTGTTTGACAATTCTTCCAGAAGCACATTTGTGAGGTCAGGCACTGATGTTGGAGAGAAGGCCTGGCTCGCAGACTACGCTCTAATTTATCCCAAAGGTGTTCAATCAGGTTGAGTTCAGGAATCTTTGCAGGACAGTCAAGTTCCTTGGACCTTGTTTTGTGCACTGGTCCAAATCATTTGGTGGAGGGGGGTTATGTTGTGAGATTGTTTTCCAAGGGTTGGTCTTGGCCCCTTAGTTCTAGTAAAGGGAACACTTAAGGCGTCAGCATACCAAGACATTTT
The DNA here is from genome assembly GCA_029574335.1 of Rana kukunoris. Classification (NCBI taxonomy): domain Eukaryota; kingdom Metazoa; phylum Chordata; class Amphibia; order Anura; family Ranidae; genus Rana; species Rana kukunoris. The sequence continues at coordinate 191,096,544 of CM056050.1, read as the reverse complement.
GGACAACTTCATGCTCCCAACTTTGTGCTAACAGTTTGGGAATGGCCCCTTCCTGTTCCAACATGACTGTGCACCAATACACAAAGTAAAGTCCATAAAGACATATGAGCGAGTTTGGGGTGGAGGAACTTGACTGGCCTGCACAGACCAAATTTGAACACACTGGGATGGCTACTGTGATCAGTTTGCAATAGGAAAGCAGGGGAGCTGGCAGGATGATCAGGTATTTCACACAAAGGAATACAAAGAGAACAAGATACTTTTTAACAAGAGTATATGGTACAACAGACACATGTCAGAAATATAATATGTTAGGGTAACTAGGTTTTTAGGGTGTCTGGTTCACACTATATCATAGCTTATCACAACGTACTGTAGTGCATAGCGTTGTCATAAAAAAAAAAAAAAAAAGAAATAGTAAACTGAGTCATACGTTTTAACTGTGTTGCATCACCCCTACGCAATGCACACCAGTATATATTTTAGCATGTGGGCAGGTGTGAATGATTCCTTAAAACAAAAAAAATAAGAAACAAAACTTAAACACTGAGATGCATTGTTACAATGCTCACCAGTGCATTCGTTATAAGCATCATAAAGTTTGCTTCCTTGTTTGAACAAAATTAAGAAAACTCACAAAGGTGATGTGCGAAAAGGCTCATTAGCATAATAAATAGCTCAGTGCGTATCCTCAGCCCACAGCAGCAGCAAGAGTCCCCAATCCTCAGAGCCATCCAGCAGTATAGGAATCCAAAGGCAGGCAAGATGGCCGCCCGGTAATATCCGGGACCAGCGTTGAGTGCAAGCAGGAAATGGTGTCACACAAATCACCTTTGTGAGTGTTCTTAATCTTGCTGCTACACTTACAGGTGCTTTCCTTCTTCTTTGTTGTGTTTTTTATTTATTTATATAAAACCTTTATCCCAAAAGGAAAAAAACTTTAACCCATTATAAAGTATTAGCTGGAAATTGGCTTCAATTTGTTAGTGTATCTAAACTTGCTAGTACATCTAACGCCTCCTTCCTACAAACTGACAATGCTGCTGTCCAAAGGTGCCTCCTTTTCTCATTCATCCAGAGTTGTGTCTCACTAATACAGGAAGCGCATTACTGGCCACACCAACATGTGAAAACAGAGGGGGGAAAAGCTTAAAGCCCTGTACACACGTATGATTCAAAAGAACCGCCGTTCTTTTGAATGGCACGGACGCAGTGACGTCATTGACTACGACGAGCATGCACACGTCACATTCTATGCCATCGCCGCCATCTTGCTTCAACCTACCTATGCCTTGGAAGCTACCGTGCATGCGTCAAAGTCATTTTGAGCATGCGTGGGTTTCCATGGAGACAGGGAAGTATACATACGCTCGGGTTTCTCAGCAGGAAAACACTGTCGAGATGTACGACGAGAAGATAGAGAGCAGGTTCTCTATTTTTCTCGTTGAGATTATGGGCAGTTTTCTTGACGAGGAACCTCAAAGCCTCATACACACGCTCAGTTTACTTGGCAAGAAAGCTCTGCCAGCAGTTTTCTTGCTGTTTCTTGCCGAGAAAACCGAGCGTGTGTACGAGGCTTAATAAAAGAAAACTGTTGCAGTCACCACATCTAATGATTGGTAGGCTGTAATTTATGACATTTTTGGTTTTGGCTTTAATACCGCATTAATATGTAAAATGGTCTGACTTGGTGATATACCTAGGGGTCTTTTATCAATATTTATTGTGGCGATAAAACATTTTTGTCTTTCACCATTTATTAAACAAGTCCATTCCGTTTACTTTCTTTGTACAGTACTTATCACCAAAAATTCACGGTGAAGAGAAGGAGATCATTTTTTTTTAGTTCCTATCTGATTCATCACTGACTTTTCACTGTAATGTGTGTGTGCAATTTCTATTTTTACATGGTCAAACCATCAACTTGACTACAAATTGATCTAAACATATTTTTATGTGTTAAGTTGGACATTGTGACATTTACACCTCAGTGGTGTGCAGTTTTCCAGTACTTCTGCACAGAAATGTATATATGTTATATTTTTTCATATCATATTTAACATCAATATTTTTCTTACGGTTTGGTTTCTGTGGTTGTTGTGATGGTTGTGTTCCTGTTTGTTGGAGCCCAGGACTTCCTGCATAGAATTAAAAAATGTTTTACCCAGGATTTCACTATGCATGTCTTGTAGCAATTATTTAATCAGAAACAGTTGTAATGAAGATTGTAATGTTCCCGGCATAATAAAGACAAATCCAATTGCGCTGATTAGCTAATTATTCTGCATTCAAGCTGATTTTTATTCCCCAGCATATAGAAAACGTTTATCACACACAATGAACCTTAAGCATTTTGTCCATCTAAATCAATATGGATAAAACTGGAAGAATAAACCTTCATACCTAAAAAAGATGTGTTGTCTTAAAGAGACTCTATTAATTAATTTTACTAATAGAATAGACCAGAACTGGTGTTACGAAATAAGACAATGCAAAAATGTTACGGTATACTCTGTGCTGTGTTTGCCATAGATATGTGCAATAGAATAAATAATAATGGAAAAAATTGTTTTGTTTTGTTTCGGATAGATTCGTTATGTTACTAATTTCGTTTTGTTGATTCGTTTCGTAATTCGTTAGTTTTGTTTAGTTTTGTTAAGCTTATTAATTCTCGAAAGAATTCAAGATTTTTGGAACATTTTGAATTTAAATTGGTCGAAAAATTATCCTTTGATTTCAATTCTGTGTGTAGAATAGCTGCTTGTTAAGGAGTGGGCTGGGAAGAGAGCTGCCACATTCTTAACAAACAATGATTTATCAGCTGTCAGCAGATTTTCTAGCTGACAGCTGGAATGTAAACAAAAAAATATAGACAATGAAAAATTCAGAAAAATGCCCCCATTCATACCAGGACCTTTTGGTCTGGTAAGGTTTTTAAGGGGAACCCCATGCTAAAATAAAAAATAAAATGAGCATGGTGGGTTCCCCCCAAAATCCATTCCAGACCATTACCTGAGCATGCAGTTTAGAAGTCCAGGAGGGGGGGGTGAGCGAGCTCCCACCCCCTCCTGAACCATACCAGACCACATACTCTCAACATGCTTTGGTGCTTTGAGGTGGGGGGCTTCTCCACAAAGAAACTTGTCCCCATGTTGATGGGGACGTGGTCTCTTCCCCCTAGTGGTTGTGGGGGTGCAAGAGTTACTTATTAGAATCTGTAAGTTCCCTTTAACAAGGGGGCCCCAACCCCATGTAAATGAGTATGGGGTACATAGTACCCCTACACATTCACCAAAAAAGTCAAAGTTAATAAGAACACAACAGTTTTTGACAAGTCTTTAGTTCAAAAAAGAACATAAAAATGGCAAACACAATTAAAAAAAACACCTGTGCTGAACACTACTGTTCCCATTCAGGGACACAGCCAAATGACAGGTAATCATAAGGGCTGGGTTACCCGTAACCGGGTGACACAACCCCCATGTCTACCTCTCATTGAGTGTCATTATGGGGAGGGATTTCCCGGTGATTCTACCAGGTATTCCCGCCCCATGTTTATCTGTCACTAAGAAGTAACACTCGCCCAATGGGGGGGGGGGTAGACATGGTGGTGGGGTCATCCTTTTCCTACAGGAGGTGGGGTTGATTTACTTAAGGCAAATAGTCTGCTCACATAGGAAGTGGCATTGTGCAAGGGAATTAACCCCAGAGCTTGGTGAATGTAGTGATGCTCTAGTGACTTTAAAACTCAATCACGTACATGTAAATATTTTTTTTTTACATTTCCTATAATGTGATTGGGTGCACAGTGAAATGTCACCACATTCCCTAAGCAGGAAGACGCTTGTCGTAAATGCTGATGTTTAATAGGGAAAAGTTATTCCAGATCAGCCTATGCAAACTGTTATGCTGTCTATTAATTATGGTTCTCTTTTTTATCATTCTTTAAATCCATAATCTCGATTATATATTAACTTGAAAGTAATCTTTCACACAATTTTAGGTATTATCTATTGTCTGTGTCAGAATTTATGCTGACGCCTTATAAATTACAGTGACGAAAATAAATGCAACAATGATAATAACACAGGATGCAAAGAACACTACAAGCATTCATGTAGATTTGTTCCATAACGAGTACAATGCTGTGAATGAAGCCAAAGTAAGCAAAGCTTGTCCAGTACAAACTCTGATTCATACAGTTATTCTTTAAAAAAAAAGGCTGAACAAAGAGTTCTCAGACATGAAATCTTTTACTCCAGCCCAGTAATAGGCTCCTGTGCCACCTGCATTATTGCACTTTACATGTATCACTTGTGATTGTGAACATATCTGCAGAAGGAGTAATATGCATGTGAACGTCAAATGCTAAATGTAATCCATAAAATGGAAGCTACAGTATTGTTTGCAATTAATGATTTTAACAAATGGCAGAGCCGGAACCATTTGTGCAGTGATTTAGCTAGTCATTAACATCAGTGATTTGTTTGGCTGGACTCATACTGACCACTATAATTAGAGGCATTATTACATTGACCTCCAAAGTAAAGCCTAGTACACACTATTCATTTTTTTTCGCTCAACCCAGCGGACTGAACGAAAAAAAAAACAACTGTAGAGTTCGGGATGAGCCGTTGTACTAACTATACGATCGGCAGACCTTTTTCTGGTCACGCCCCTTTGATAGAAGGGGCAGTTTCTGTTGGACCGGCTGCTATACACACTGGCCAAATATTGAACAACCTGATGCGGCCCAATATTTGGCCCTTGTTTACGGCCCATAAGTGGGCACTTAACTTCTTATTATCAATCTTAGGGGGCATTGCTACCAGTGGTGGCCGGTTGTATATTTTCTTTGGGGGGCGTCAAACAGTGCACTGCCAGCCATGTTGTTTCTTCGCCAATGATGACTACCAATGTAAGGGCTACTACTGTGGCTATCAATTTAGTTCAAATAATGTACAGACAATAGGAATACAGCTATGATAGCTAATTTTTGATAGCTGTCAGTCTACTAGAGAACAATGCAGTAGTAAGTTTAAATTATGCATCATTACCTTCCACAAACCAAAAGTAATTTTTTACACATATTTATGACATATTGGGGTTGGTTTACTAAAAACAAACAGACTGTGCACTTTGCACATTTTTCCCAGAGCTTTGTGAATGTGATGTAACTGCTGATCATCCAATCAGGTGCAAGCAAAAATTGTATTTTTATTTTTTCTTTGCACCTGATTGGGTATTCGTTACAGAGTAAAGCTTCACCAAACTCGTAGTATGTCTCACCATTTGGTATAGAAAAATCTGGCTTGCGTACAAAATTTGAGGACCTCTTATTATTAAACATGTCCTTTCCTAACAGAATTACCTCTCTATACAAAATACTTGTCAGTATTTAATTCCTTTTGATAATAACTAGCATTTAGCCGCCTTCAGCAGACTTTTGAAAGCACTGCCAGAAGCTTGCTAAAGTATTCTGAAGCCTACTGAAAGCTAGTTTAAAGACATCCCTACTATTCATTGTTTAGTAAAGCTGTGCAAAGTTAGTTGAATGTTTGTAAATGCCTACTGAAGATGATGCCCTATAAGCTCATGTAATGTAAGAATCAATTAAACAAATCTTGTGCAATTAGGACCCTTTAACCCTGCAGTGGGTAATTTTAACAATTAGGCACATAAGCAGGGCCTTTTTTTTACCTTCCTAAGCCACCGATCTTGTGTGTCCCACTCCTCCCAACTTTTATATATTATTCAATTGGCTAGACTTCTTATCACAATTAAAGTTATTGTAAACCTTCTTCTTTTTTTTTCATAAACATGTCATATTTACTGCTGTGGTTTTGCACAGAGCAGCCCCAAGCCTTCTTTTCTAGGGTCCCATGTTGGGACTCCTGGCTCCACCTCTTCTGCGAGTCCCTCCATAGGAAGGACTATGGGGAAATTCATGCGGGCTCGATCCTGAGCTGCACTGCCTGTGTCTATACACACACACAGCACGACTTTGCCAATAGGCTAGTGCTGCTTTCTTTCTGCCCTGATCTCAGGCACATTGCTGGATCGCGATTAGGCTCAAGTACATATAAGGAGGAGCTGGGGGATCCTGTTGCACCAAAGGTTTTTTACTTTAATGCAAAGAAGTATTCATGTAAACAAAAAATGATACTGGGGGTAGAGAGGCTGAAAGCATTATCTTGGTTACTATATCAGTACCACTTGAACCAATGACCAGAGCAGTTGGACGTTACTATCATCTTATTCTGCTAGCAGTTCAGTTCTAGGTGTACAAAATCTGAGGGAGTGAACTTTATCGGCACTGCACTCTGGCAGTGAGAAAGGGATGCTGAGATCAGATGCTTTTAACACAAGCAATGTAATCTGCCTACTTTGTTTATAACATAATTTTTTTCAATAGGTCCAAATTCCCACCCAGATAGTGATGTATGCCTGCCTACTAATGTATTGCTTGTTTTAGCGTGATTAATAGTTTGGAATAATGAGTGTCTGAGTTCTCTAACTGTAGTATACATATATCTTTACTAACTTTCATTCCTCTGGAATGCCCTACCCCAATCTGTCAGACTATCTCCAAATCTATCTACTTTTAGGCGATCCCGGAAAATTTTTCTCTTCGGAGAAGCCTACTCTGCCTCTACCTAATAACTGTTTTTTTATTTTATTTATCAGCGCATCCCCCACAGTTATTACCCTTTTGCATCACTTGACCCTCCCTCCTAGATTGTAAGCTCTAAAGAGCAGGGCCCTCCGATTCCTCCTTTATTGAATTGTATTGTAATTGTACTGTCTGCCATAATGTTGTAAAGCGCTGGACAAACTGTTGGTGCTATATAAATCCTGTATAATAATAATAATTAAAATCACTTACTTGTATGGTATATAAGATATGCGTAGGACCAAATAACAGAAAAGTGCATACCTGAATAGCAACAAGCCACTTGGGCTTCCCGTTGAATGAGTAAAATATTAATAGTATGAGTGCAGAAGAGATTTACAGACTACTTTGTGCTGACAGAAAAGGTCACAGTTATCTCTGAGGGCATGCACTTTAGCTAGATCACTATGTTAAGGGACATTCGGGAAATGCAGCAGTGTAGGAGGAGTAATGGATACAGATTATTATTGGACTGCAGATGTAGCTATTGTGTTTCCATGCCATTTTTACTGTTTGACAGGATGGTAAAATGATCAAGATCTATCAGTATTAGCATATACAGTGTACTAGCACTTAACTGCTCCATTCAAAATCCCAAACAATTTGATGAGTTGCATAGGAGAAGAAAGCTGTCATTACTAAATAGCTACAGGATCAGATTTCAAGCTTTGTCATTGTTGGCGTAGTCAAAAAAAAATAAAAAATTCTAAACATAAAGAACTACTGTAAAGAATTAGGCATTAACATTAGCACACGTTACCCTTAGTGGAAACTGCATTTCAAATAATAGATGAGTTGATTCAGAGATATCTTTTCAGCACTTGGAGGTAAATGCAGACTTTTTAATTTCCTGTATGGGTTGAACTTGGCCTCAACACTTTCAAAGCCTAAATGTGATGAGCAACCTTAGCCACCAATTGATAGGCATATGGGTCAGTGCCAAACTCAACTTTGGATGTGTTAATCCTTTTGAAATGCTTGCACCACTCTTCTAAACATAGAGCAGATTATGCTCCTAGTTAACTAAAGTTTCAAGCCCACCCTTGTTTAAGCCAATTAGAGCCTCAGGCTCCCAGTTGAGCATGGGATAAGGTAACAAGAGAGATGGAGAGCAAGATGTCTTATGAGCAGCGGAGTGGATGATTTGTGATATATCTACAGATAAGTTTGGTGATGTAGCTGGGGGGAATGTTGTAAATGGTTTTGTATGTTGTGGTTAGTATTTTTTTTTTTAAACATATGGCTAGTGTAAGCCCGTGAAGGGATTGACAGAGAGGGGCAGCAGCCACATATTGGCTGGTAATGGTAAGGTGTATAAGTCTAGCAGCAGCATTCACGATAAACTAATGGGGGATAGCCCATGTAAAGGTGGGCCAGTGGGAACAGTGTTGCAGTAGTCAAGGGGCGAAGTCTGGAAATGTCACAGAAGTTAAGTTGGCAAGGTTTAGCCAGTGATTGAATGTAGGGTCTGAAGGAGAGGTCAAAGTCTAGGATTACACCTAGAACCCTGGTGTGTGTGGAGAGACCAATAAGTGTACTGTTGATCTGAATGGAAAGTCATGGGGGAAGGGGAGATCAGGACAGAGGAAATATTATAAGTTATAAAAACTATTAAAACGTACTTTACGTTAGGATGATTTTTGTTTACTGACACTTAATGGAAAGAAGACTTCGGTAGACATTAGCAGAACTTTGATAAAAGTAATTGTGAGATGTTAGCAGACATACTGACTTCTTAGGATAGAGGCTCTTTCAGCCAATATTATTCTGCTGCTGAAATAAGAGCACACCTGATTCTGATATCCCTGATGCCCAAAAAATATCCTTAACCCTTTAGATCATTTTCACCCTTAACAATTTACAAAGAGGGGTGAAACATCACAAGAATATGGCACTCATTTGCAAAAATACCTCTTTGATTCCTCAGTGGTGGTAGTTGTTGTTGTTGTTGTCTTGTTACTGGGAGCCCAAGATTGCCTGGTGAATATGTAATATTTATTCTTAATATGATGAAACAAAATATTAGTGCAGCAATATTAAGTATATACATAAATGCCTTCATACCTTTTGTTGATGGGGTCTGACTCACTGTTAAAAGAGATGAGAAAGATGTAGAATTATGTACCATGATTAGAAAAATTATAAACCCGAGTCATATTTTTTAAAGTGAACATATGTCCAAGTCATGCAGAATAAGTATTTACATATTCTGAACACGGCAGTACAATTTTTTTAAAACAAGCCCTCATTCACCACTGTGTCTATATGCACTGTGGAAAATAATATTTTTAAAAGTTCATAACACATGCAGTAAAAGCTTCGTTTTTTTCCTCTGACGGTAAATCTTGGCAGGCTGCCAACCTTCCAATGTAAACATTAAGAGGTGCCAAAACCCAACTCTAGGACCTCTGTTTTGATCGTTGAGAATTTAAGAATAAATAACTTCACCTAAAAACAGCTAAGAGGTAATAAATGGCTTGTTTTAAATTGCTATTAATGCTTTATGCTTTTTGATAATATGTAAATAGGATTATGTCCATTATCTGGCCACCAGTGACCAGTGCACCTAAAAAGTAAGACTACGACTAAACATAATTTTTATAGGGATTTTTTTTTGTAGATGTTTTTGGAATCCAATTTGGAATACTGTATTTATGGGTAAGTGTGTGATCTGCACAGGATGTATAGGAATGAAGTCCTGTGCCCACCGCTGTGAGTACTGGCTGGGAACGAAGCTTGCCTATGCTTCAGGCAATGGTAGACAGTGACTAGGTGTCCGAGGAGCCGCACATCAAGTCAATATCTTCTGTATGATAGTGAATGGCAATCTCAGCCTGGACCCCCGCCAGGCCATGCCTCCAACGCATTTCACTCCACAAACTGGAGCTTACTCATGAGATACAGCAGGTCTTGACATGATGAGCAGCTCCCGGGACACTTAAGTCACTCTCTCCAAGAGTATTTATGGGCCTATCATGTAAACATTTTATGATTTGCTCTTCTTCAAAAGTACATTGTCCTATACCATTTTATATGTCAGGAAATGTTGTAATTATTTTCTGACCTACATAAACAAAATATTATAAAACAAAATCTAAATAAACTATGTTTCAAAGCAAAATGATTATGATGTTACAAAATTATGTACAAATGTAAAAGTTTCTACCATGTTAGATTGTTAATGACATGTCAGTTAATAAAAATTAGTTGGGTTTTTAGATATTACTAATCACCATTAAGACAATTTGTTATGTAAAAAAGCCTTCATAGCCAAGTATCAGATTATTTAGGTTGTATAAACATAAAGTGTATTTTTTTGTTAAAGGAAAAATGTTTAGTGTATGCTTTCAGCAGGTGGAAAACTATAATTATTCAATCTTTCAATAAGTTTGTTTTCTTGTATATCTAACATCTTTTCGGTTGTACATATGCATATATAAGACATTTATAATATACAGTATATTGTTAATATATATTGCTAAGCAGGCAAGCAAAAAATCAATGAAGCCATACAAAGCAAAAATGCTTCCTTTCTGCTTGTGCGCTTTGCAGTGCTGTGAGTGTGAGCTGCTCACTAGAGACAGGAGCTCATTGATACATTACTTTCAGACTGGCACTGAGCTAATCAGCAAATGTGTTACCTCTTCAGAATTGCAATTAATTAAAATATGCTGTATGTATCCACTCAAGCATTCCTTTATCTAATCATCAAATGTGTTAGGACTTTACTACAGGGTGAAGGTTGGCTTATTAGTCATCCTGTAATTCAGATTATTGGTAATTCCCAATAGGAATGAGAATGCCCTATTTAATTGGGGACACAATAATGCAATGTACCTTTTTTCCCACAGCCATCTATTAAGAAAAGAAGGGCCCTGGCCCAATGTACAGTAGATGACCTTACTTTGATAATCAGGAAAATACAGTTGGTACCATACACTGGTATCAAGCTTTTAAATGGGAGAGAAGCATTGCCAAGCACTATAGTCATCTGCAAAAAGTTTGTAATTTGTGTCAAATAAAAATAATAATGTAAAATTCAATGCTCTAATGCATAGCTAAGCGCTCCTTGATTTGCATGACTACCTCATGGGCATTCTTTCCAGTGTTGCAGATTTATTTCCTCTTTCAGATGTATTTCTCAATGAAATTCTGTTGGAAAATATGGAACCATAGATTTAAATAAAGGCGTTACAGATTATTTTATCAATGATCTGAACCATACTCATAAATTGTAGAATGTAAGAGCTGATCCACATGGCAGAATGTTGATTGCACTATTGTAATCTCAAGCAGCAACTGCATGCTTGTGCACTGCAGAGTGATGGGCAATCGTTACAAAATTAACCTTTAAGAACTTGTGTTGAGAGATAAGGTGGTTATTATTGCAGATCTTTTGAAAATGTTATTTTCTTGGCTGTCTATGAGTCACTTAACATGAAACAAGCATGAAGAAATTGAAGTCAAAATTTCTTATCTGAATATGGTACTTGTTCCAGGTCAGTGACTCTTATGCCGGGTACACGCGATCGGAATTTCCGATGAAAAAAGGAATTTTTTCATTGGAAATTCTGATCGTGTGTGGGTGGACCCCATCGGTCTTTAGAAATAGACCATGTTTTATTTTTTTTTGGAAAAAAAAACTATCAGAAATTCCTATCGTCTGTGTGCAACTCCAACGGAGAAATAAAACCATGCATGCTCAGAAGCATTGAACTTAATTTTTCTTGGCTTGTCATAGTGTTTTACATCACCGCCGTTGTGGACGGTCGGAATTTACTCTGACAGTGTGTATGAAAGACTGATGGAAGTCAGCTTCATCAGAATTCCGATGGAAAATTCCATCGGATATTATTCCAATCGGAAATTCCGATTGTGTGTACGCGGCATTAGGGGTTGATTTACTAAAAGCAAATAGACTATGCACTTTGCAAGTGCAGTGGCACCAATTTTCCTTAGTAAGTGTAATGTGGTGAAGCTTTACTTTGTAAAGAATATCCAATCAGGTGCAAGGGATTTTTTTTGCATTTTTACTTGCAGGTGATTGGATGATGAAAATCAGCTGAGCTTTACCACATTTATTAAGCTTTGGGGAAAATTAGTACAACTGCACTTGCAAAGTACATAGTCTATTCGCCTTTGTTAAATCCACCCCTAAAAGTCTAAAGACCTGCATGTTAGCCAAGGGCAGCAATGTCCACCTTCAGGTTTACCTTGGTACAGATGTCTTTTTTCTAATCCTTGAAATCGACTGTAAACTTCTACAGCTTTGTAACTACACAATGAGTTGCATGGTGCACATTGGTCAAAACAGGGCCACTGGGCACATTTTATGTGGGATAAGTTAAGCCATTTATAAAAAAAGTTTTATGATTTTGAATTAGAAAATGTTTAACCTATGCAGACCCTCATTTCCATTCTTTTGAGTAAACAAGTTAGGCCACCACTACAGGTTTCACATTTTGGAAGTTGGCAAAATGGAGTCACCAAGTTCTTCTGTGGCTTCACCAACATGCACAGTACTGGTACCCATGGGGGTTGCCTTAAAGATTAATGCAAAGTTTGATGGACAAAAGATACCCTTAACTGACAAGGTTGAGCAACTGAAGGCTGAAGTATGACTGTACCATGATCCCCCAGGCCTAGCTAGATTTGTTCATTCATTTATTGGAGGGAATTGTTATTGCAGTCCTTGTTCAGAAACTGAATTTTTTGATTATTGTGAATAAGACGTGGTGCATCTAGAAAGTTTATATGGTGAAGTAATCACCCTGGCTTACTTGTGGAAAAAAATTCAGGAGAGGTTCTGCAAAAGTTAGGGGACCAATTAGAGAAGGAAGATGGACCAGGGTGCAACGTGGTAGTCAACACTAATAAGCTTCTTCAGGAAAAATATATTTTAGGGATTAGGTGGACACATCAAATGGGACAGCCCATCAAATGTAATCTAGTCTACGACTTTACCTGTAGTAAATTTGCAATCTCTGAACATCTCTAATGGCTAAGTCTGCAGTCTCAGATGGCCTGCAGTGGCATTACCAATACAAAGTATTATGAATGCCCCCTTGGTTAAATCAGGGATTGCATTTTAGGACCCCCAATATCAACTAGGTTGGCCATCACTGTCTTGGACCATGATAACTGGTCTATTTAGGAAAATAATTTTTTTTCATCATCACACTTACTGTATAGAGAGCTCTACTGGTAATGCCAGATATCTAATTGAAAGGTTCAAGCATATGAAAGAGTGCTTCTTAACGCCATACTTGTCGTGTTTGCAACTGATGACAAAACATGTCTACAGTTTATGGCAATCTTGCTCAAAAGGAAAGCAATGACTGATTAATCACACCCTGAGTGAGAATACAATAGCATAATCAAAAGTTACCTGTGTATATCGATCTTTACAATACTTTTCTGTTACGCTTTTAAATTTAATAAAAGTAAATAAAAAATAAAACGTGTAGAAACATGTACAGGCATAAGGTAAAGAAAATGTGTAAAAGACAGTAACCTTTACTTTTTGCTTCTAGTTGTGTCAGCTTTGTTCGTGCTATGTAGTAAATTACATGGTATTTATGTTTCTTTGTGTCTGTCAGGCCGTGTACACATGGCAGAGATCCTCGACGGGCAGAACACATCGTTCCGCCCGTCGAGGTTCTCTGCCGGCCGTCGAAATCGGCGACCCGCCCGTCGGGAATGGCAACCAGCCATTCATCCAGGCGGGCCGTCGAGCAAATAGAGAGCGTGCTCTCTATTTCTGCTCGACGGGCTTCCCGACGGGAAGCTCGCCGAGAGCGTACACACGGCCGAGGTCCTCGCTGGAATGCAGCTTCCAGCGAGGTTCTCGCTGGTTTCCAGCGAGAACCTCGGTCGTGTGTACGCCGCCTCAGGAATTACTTTGTGCTAGATAGTTCTCACAGAATACTTGCAATGAGTACCAAGAAGCATAATAATAATAGTAAGGTGTAGAGGATTTTTTTTTTATTATTAAAGTCTATTAATGACTAATGAAACTGTTATAGAGTAACCACATGAATTAAATGGGCTAAAGAATGCATGATGATTAAGACATAAAAGTCAGAATAATAGTATGAGTTATAACAATACTGTTTAACATTAATAATGTTAGATTACAATATTAAATTCAGTAAGTAGTGTCACATGTCAGAAAAAGAATATATATTAATAAATAACTAGTGTAAAGAGCATGCAGATTTAATTATTCATCATTAGATACATTGTAACAATAATTTGCTTTACCAATGCTTTTGAACGCTGTTTAATTTTTAAAAGGTAAGTTCACCTTTAGAGAAAAATCTGTAAGGTGAACTTACACAAGAGCCCTTCTCACCGCCACCGGTCCCGCTGACCTGGAGCACAGAGATCACTGCTATGCATACTAGCTCATCATGCATTTGTCTTGTAGTTTTTTTTTTTTTTTAAAGGGTTTACAACCACTTTAAGCTACGGTAACCAAAATTGAAGGCATGTTCATTGAGCCCAGCAAACACTTGACACAATGCACAGAAAACAGTACCTGTCCAGAGCATCATCTGACTTGAATCTGTTGTGTATGGATCCCTTCTCTTCTTTGTCATTATCCCTGGAAAACAAATGTAAACAGCTCAGGACATATTATTGTAAAGCCAACAAATCAAACAGATATGTACAGTGCATGTCTATTTTGACAGTAGATTTGTAGAACATAGTTTGGATATGCCCCATCAGATGTAAAAGTACAGTAACTGGGTTCTTCTGTATATAAAAGTAACTGCATTGTTTAAATTAATGACACTTTTGTATGCTTTTAGAACTGCCCCCTTAGTACTATTCATCATCTACCCAATGCATTAATTATTGCAAACTACTATAAAACGTATTCACTGATAGTACCTTACCCCATACTGCTAACATTGCCCTCTGCTAATTCCCTCCACTGTTACAGCAAAGCCAAAACCCTTATGCATATTCAATTCTGTCATTGCAAATCCCTCCTCTCAAGCAACTATATGAGGGGAACATCTTAGGTATATGATCTTAAATATGTTGCCACCACCCCTGGTAGACAAAGAAAGAGAATTCGAGGGATCCCCCGAAGTGCGGCTTTGAAGGCAACAAGAATTTATAGTGTTTTATACAAAATATATAATTTTATTTATAAATAACAAAGTATCAAAAAACACAAAAGTTAAAAGAAACATTGGATATGCAACTTATAAATGATCCACGTGGTAAGTACCAGGCCTGGTACTTACCACAAGGATCATTTATAAGTTGCATATCCATTGTTTCTTTTAACTTTTGTGTTTTTTGATACTTTGTTATTTATAAATAAAATTATATATTTTGTATAAAACACTATAAATTCTTGTTGCCTTCAAAGCCCCACTTCGGGGGATCCCTCGAATTCTCTTTCCTCTCAAGCAACAATCCCACTAAAGAAACCACTGCATGTCCATATTGATGATTTTCCTTATGATGCCAAGACAGTAGTAGTACTCTTTGCTGCCAAACTTGAAGTAGAACTAAATGTACAAAACAAAAATCGCAGGCAGGTCTTTTATTTCTGAAGCAACATGCAATGTCTCTTCTGCAATAAAATACACTTACCTGCTAGGGTGCCCACGTGTCCCAGATTTCCCGGGACTGTCCCGCAATTGACATGTCTGTCCTGGGTCCCGGGCACCTTCATTCCGGGACAATACAATGTCCCGGAATGAAATAGAGGACACAGCCACCCCCTACTAACTAATAACTACATTTCCGGAACTGGTTGCTAGGACCAGCACTGCCTGGCATCTTGCAGCCAGTGACAATTTACTCTCAGACAGTGAGACCGGGAGCAAGGCCTGCGCCTAGTGCAGCACTGCTGTCTCCACTCACCTCAGCACCTCCTCCTTCTCTGGCACACAGCAGCAAGCAGCAGGGACTGGTGTGATCTATACTCTCCAGTGACGCCACGCATTTCCTTCTATGCACGTGTGTCATGCAGAGGGAGTGACAGCAGCACTTCATCTGGTGGCAGGCTATGAGTGGCAAACAGCACTGCATCTGGAGGCAAGTGGTACATTCACCTGACAAATAACCCGCCGCCAAATTCCCCAAATTCCCCATCTTTTTTGGGGGAAGGTGAGAGAGGGGGTGTGTCCCTGAATGGCAGTTTGGAAATGTGGTCACCCTATTACCTGCCTGTTCACAATCCTTGGAGGTAGGTAAACAGAGCTGTGCGTGCGCTAATCCTTTAAAATTTCTGGCACAGGGCCAGTGTTTCCCGGGATGAATGACTCTCATGCATGTGCAAGAGTGACATCATGCCATGCTGGGCAATCAACATGGTCAAAGACCAGCACCCAGGGGAAGCCAGGGAAAGTAAACTGGCAAGGAACCTTGCAGCCATCAGAACATTGGGGAATAGGTTAATATTTCTGCCTTTATTTCCACTTTAATGTCGCAAGCAGATTTATTTTCAATCCCTCTGGGCCTTTTAGATGTCATTCGAAAATTAAAACTTCAATGGTTCTATGAAGAAACGTTTGCCCTGACAAATAATAATTATGTCACATTTGAGTCCAACATTTGATGTTATGACATCTGAATGTTAGCAGGTAATCATGGGCTCTCCCAATAGGGACTTACCTTTAGTCTACACTCTGTTGGTCATAGGACCATGGGCTTGTATTCTTCATATTTTAGCATGTTACTTTGCTCACGTGTCACCAAAACAATTTGACAAATGCAACTGTTTATATTGTTAAAACCTTTATAAGGAGCATTTGAATAATAACATTGAACATTGGAGGAAAGGAAAGTCAAGTTATTATGGTGTTATGTTACACATAACACATAACAACTGATTAGGGCAGGCATCCTCAAACTACGGCCCTCCAGCTGTTGCGGAACTACAAATCCCATGAGGCATTGTGAAACTCTGACATTCACAGACATGACTGAGCATGATGGGAAATGTAGTTCCTGAACAACTGGAGGGCCATAGTTTGAGGACCCATGGATTAGGGGATCAGGGAACTGGTTAGGGGTTTTCTATTCAGTACACCTAATAGCATTTGCAGAGACAGAATAGTTTGTATTACTTGTCCAGATTATCCTGGGATTTGTATTTGTTTAGTAAACTTTTCCCAAAGTTTTCTTCTTTCCTGAAAAACACGAGAAAATAATATTCATGCATACATTTAATATCAAAGAAAATATAAAAACACTCAAATGTAAAACAGGGCATGGGAAGATAAAAAGGGTCCTAAACAATAACAAGGAGATTTTGTGTATGCATATTCTGAATTATAATATTATTAAATCTCAATAATCTGATGGTTTTGATTTGAAATATTCTAGCAACACTGCTGGAAAAATTGCTGAATGTTATGATAGCTGTGGCTAGGCAATGAAGCTCTGTCTACATTGGTGAATGTGTGAACTCCAGGGCCCTAGCATGAATCTGATTGTGTGCATGTTCACTTTCTTACATCTTGTCCTCTTCATCTTCTGGCCGCGATTTTATCCAGCTACTGTCCTTTAGCAAAGTTCTTCTCTTGTTTACGTCTTGTATCACATTCTCTCTGCTTACAGATCCCAGGGTATTACTTTTAGCATCTGCCAGAAACACAATAAAAAAAAAAAAACAGCTCAGAGAAAACTTGTATAGACCTGAATAATGTCACCTATCACCTCATCAAGGTAGTTGTAGATTAAAGAGGAAATATCATTTTTACAGTAGATATAAAGAGTTAAAAGATAAAAGAATATACAGTACAACAATTTTTTTTAAAGGGGCGGGGGGGTGGCTTGTCAAGGTAGGATAGAACATGCACCACAGCAGCTCCCATACTAACCTGGTCCTGATTAAGCTTATATAGGCTACCAATGACCCAAGATGGGTAAAAAGACCTGGCTTACAAACTTACTCCTGAAAGGATCAACTCCCTCTTTGATTCCTCCTAGCAAAAAAAACTCCCTTGCCACTAAGCACTCCAGCTAAAAGGACATGATCAACAAGTACCAATGTGGCATGGCTCCCTGCCTCATGCTGCAGCTCATAACAACACCCACTACAACACCCTTCTCCACTCTCAGAGCTGGCCAAAGACAGACCTGCCAGGATTACCAAGTCGAGACAGCAAGAGAAACTCAGAGGAGGGATACCATGGGCATCCTGGTGCCTCTCTGCCCAATTAAATGCTAATAGATTTATTCCAACTTAGTATAAACCTAAGCCGAACCATGAAGACAATTCTCAAATTGCTCAGAAAATGAGACATAAAATATTGCTCAGGCTATCCCTTTCAAATGGTAGCATACATAAACTGGAAATCAAACAGCCACGTTTCACTATCTGGGTGACCTGCACTATCTCCTAGGGACTTTTGAACTTCCACACGTCTCGATCCCCGACTTTCCAATGAAACTTCTTCCCCAAACATAAATTCTGGAAAATTTTCTCCCAACAACAAATCAACTCTAGCAACTACAATATCAAAAACAAAATCCATACCTTCCCATTGGATCAGATTCAAGATTCAGGTGCTGGAAGAAATTAACATCTTGCCTTGTCCAACTCCTATGCTGATCTTGTAGTATTCCCCAAATATCCTCCTTCTTGGAACACCACACCTCCTCTTAATACCCCTATCTCAACCCTTCTTTTAAGTCAGTATGCACTTGACCTGCTTTCTGACTAATTAGCCTGCATCAAATAGTTTTTTTCTGCACTCTGTATAATATTCACAAAGCACATTGCCATGAACTATCTTTCCGTGGCCTTGTAAGGCCTCAAACTACATTTACCTACATCCCTGAAAGTCCTGGTGCCTCTCTGCCTTTGAGAGGCGTGTTGCTGTTTTGTTTCAGCTTACTATATTATATAGGATGTGGCTGTGGATAGTTGCCCCTGGAAATTGCTAGTATTGGATTTATAGATAAACACTACCTACACACTTTTAAATATCTATTTTGCCCACCATCTATACAGACCTCTTAAATAAATCTCCAATAGCCCAGATTCTCTGATCTAAATCAACTTTTTACTCAGGGACTCTGTGCGGCTATAGGACATCTCTTAAACAATCATCTAGTTTAGGGTAACTCAAACTAGTGACAAAACATCCTCTTCCATTCAATAGAAAGCATTCCATTGCATTCCCCAAAGAGTATTCATATCTAATGGAGCCCATTTTACAGAGAGGTTTCAAGCCAAATAGCATCAGCAACTTTGTCAGCTTGTTGACCATCACTTCATGCATGCTCAAGACAGTGAATTCACCAGCAAATGTGGTCGCCTGCTCATGCAGAAATTACATACAAGATCTATGACCACCTACGTTCCCTCAATTCTTACTCAAATGCACTTGTATAGAAATCCAGAAAGATTTCTCAAGTCTTGAAATAATTCTACACTAACCTCTACAACATACAAACAAAATACTCTGATCTTTTCTCTAAAAAGCTCAAGCAGAACATTGACTCCTACTTACATGCCACAGGCCATCCTGCATTACCTCCTGATGTCAGTGACAGCCTGTACTCCCTATTTACCCCAGAAGAACTCCTTCATACTATCATGACCTACCCAAGAAAATGCCCAGGCCCAGGTGGCCTCATGGCCAGATTCTATAAAACTCTTAAGGAGACTCTAACTGAGATTTCTTAAAGGTTTCACCCACCATTATGTTCGCTTCCAAACCCAGAAATAAAACAACTGCAGCAATTACAGAACTATTTCTCTAATGAATATGGATACTAAAATATTTGTCATGGTGACTGTTATCCAACATCAGCCCTACCTGCCTAGAAAATCATTTGGGCAAGCAAAGAGCTCACACCCACTCCGAGTCAATCCGTCTTTTACGTCACATGGGAGATGCCAAGAAAGCATTCAACCAGGTTTCAGGGCCATCTTTTCCATTGGGCACGCTGGGCAGCTGCCCGGGGGTCCCATTTGCCTGGGGGGCCCCACCTGCCCAGTGACCCCAGTTAAAAAATGTGGATCAGAACTTCATGTCAATGAAGAAATATGTTGTTTTACTTTTGTTTAATTTAAACACATTGCTAATAGCACTAGCTATATGTTTATAGTTTAAATACTGACATTTGCACTGTTTGGCATTGAAAACTGTAATTTTAAGTACTTTTTTTGCAGTGCCAGTAAAAAATGTGGTTCTGCCAGTAAATGTCATGGCTTTTGTCAGTAAAAAATTCTCCTGTGTAATTTGTGTAGACTGGGCCCCATTGCACTGTATTGCCCGGGGGCCTATAATGCTCTTAAGATGCCACTGGGTTAGCTGACCCTTTCTAGAAACCACCTTGCAACAAATTAGAATAGGGAACTCTCTCCTTCAAAAGATCAAGGCCCTATATAACAACCAAACAGCCAGGATCAGGTTGCATGGCACCCTTTTCAAACCCTTTGATATCCACAATGGCACACAGAAGGGTCAATGAGTTCATCAAGGACCTACATTTGGTCACTCACTAGTCTCCCCAATATCCTACAGGACTTCAAACTATAACATGTATTTGGAAACCTTAGTAACTTTAAAGTAAATATATCTAAATCAGTACTGTTCTCTAGATCTTTTAGTTCACTCACTTTTGCCACGTGGCTTCTGGTTTCATACGATGTAATAAAATATCTAGACCGAAATATACCATATATCACGAAACCCAAGCATGAAGTTGGGCTCTCAGAATACTAGTTACACATAAACTTACCATTAAAAAATCATTTCTTTGTCACTGGGCAAAAGTACAAAATCAGCAGTTGATCTTTTTTTTCCACACTGTATATCACAAGGTAGCTTTCACCAAACATATTTCTAATTGGTTCCACCACCACTCTAATAAAATAATAATCCATTTATAGCATGATCTCAGCTGCTTTGCTCTGGGATCTCTCTCATGCCCCCTACTCCACTCCCAATGACCACACCACATCTTCTAACCTTCCCCTTATTGCCTATCCCCTAAAACAATATAGGAGATGTGATTTTACAGCCTTCATTCCCCTATTTGACAATACAACCTTTGGCCCTGGTATGACTACACTGAATGTTATGGAACTTCCTAGAAACTCTTGGCCCAAAATCTACAACATTCTAACTATGCAAACAATGATGTCTGCAGAAATGCCCACCATCGAAATAATTACCCCATCTACTAATTGGCATATATCTACACAGCTTACCAAATGTTTGCACACCTTCAAGAGACATTTACGTTCCCTTGAAAATACACTGTTAATGGCACTGTTGAACACTGTTGGAGTAGACTCTCTACTGTGCCTAAATAGGAACAGTACCTAGGGGAGACTTGCTCTGATCTCTTCTCTGCCCTTAAAAGCTTTGGATCATACCAAAATCGATCCAATGCTTTTTCAAATCAGGAATTTTAGCAGACCAAGAGGTCTATGAAACGTGGCAGTTAGGGGATTAGGACAAATCAGTTAACACTGACAGGTGTGACTTATAATAGTCAGCTTTTATTCATTTATTCAAAACCTTTATCCCCCCACAAATCTTCTTGTAACTGCTTAAAAAGTGTATGTCGGAGTATGTCGTTAATTTGTCAGTCATGTCCATCTAAATCTCCTAGTGCATCTAAAGCCGGCTATACATGGAACACATTATTTGCTTAATTCCCCCATCAACACAGACAGTGTTGATGTGGGAATCACTGCTGCTGGCCATTGTCTTCTTCCAGTGGGGGGGGCAGTGGAAGCCATCCCTGCCGGGAGAAGACAATGAAAATTGCTAGCGGCTATAGCAGACACCAGCGATAATCGCAGGAAAATTCCCTGGCATGCTGGTTGTACCCAAGTTGATTGATCGTCTGCCCATACATTGTTTTGAATCTAGGCCGGTTCCTTTTGACCTGGCCAAGATTTGAACTGTGTATGGCCTGCCTAATTCTACCCTCTCCACAGAATGACAATGTTGCTGTCCAAGGGTGTCTCTGTTTCTAAGACAGTGTGTTACTGGCAAGATCAGTCTGTGAAAATAAGGGGGGGGACTGAAGAAAAGGAAACAAATGCAGCCACCACATTTAAAGTGGAAGTTCACCCTAATATTAAAAACTGGCTGCGTACACACGATCGGTTAAACCGATGGACCGTTTTCATCGGTCAAAACCGATCGTGTGTGGGCGCCATCGGTTATTTATCCATCGGTTAAAAAAAAGCAAACTTGTTTCAAACTTAACATATGGATACCTAACCAAAAAAAATCGTTTGTAGGCACAACCATCAGTTAAAAATCCATGCATGCTCAAGTTGACGCATGCTTGGAAGCATTAAACTTAATTTTTTTCTGCACGTCGTTGTGTTTTACGTCACCGCGTTCTGACACGATCGTTTTTTTTTTTTTAACCAATGGTGTGTAGTCATGACTGACCATCAGTCAGCTTCATCGGTTAACCGATGAAAACGGTCCATCAGACAGGGCTTAAGTCTACTGGCATCCACAATCTAAGACTTACCTATCTAACCCTGTAAAGAAGAAATCGCTATACATACCTTTTCTGATCTGGTCTGATCTCCAGCAGAGGAAGCTCTGCAGAAGAGACAGCTAACAACGGCTGGGAAATGCCTGGAAAGTGACTTCACCCATAGAGTTACTATGGGGCTTCTGTTGTCAGCTGCCTCTTCTTCACCCACCTACACAGAGAAGCCGCTGCTGGCAACTCAGCGTGGGACCAGACCATTTCAGAAAAGGTATGTATACAGGGAGTGCAGAATTATTAGGCAAATTAGTATTTTGACCAGATCATCCTCTTTATGCATGTTGTCTTACTCCAAGCTGTATAGGCTCGAAAGCCTACTACCAATTAAGCATATTAGGTGATGTGCATCTCTGTAATGAGAAGGGGTGTGGTCTAATGACATCAACACCCTATATCAGGTGTGCATAATTATTAGGCAACTTCCTTTCCTTTGGCAAAATGGGTCAAAAGAAGGACTTGACAGGCTCAGAAAAGTCAAAAATAGTGAGATATCTTGCAGAGGGATGCAGCACACTTAAAATTGCAAAGCTTCTGAAGCGTGATCATCGAACAATCAAGCCGTTTCATTCAAAATAGTCAACAGGGTCGCAAGAAGCGTGTGGAAAAACCAAGGCGCAAAATAACTGCCCATGAACTGAGAAAAGTCAAGCGTGCAGCTGCCAAGATGCCACTTGCCACCAGTTTGGCCATATTTCAGAGCTGCAACCATCACTGGAGTGCCCAAAAGCACAATGTGTGCAATACTCAGAGACATGGCCAAGGTAAGAAAGGCTGAAAGACGACCACCACTGAACAAGACACACAAGCTGAAACGTCAAGACTGGGCCAAGAAATATCTCAAGACTGATTTTTCTAAGGTTTTATGGACTGATGAAATGAGAGTGAGTCTTGATGGGCCAGATGGATGGGCCCGTGGCTGGATTGGTAAAGGGCAGAGAGCTCCAGTCCGACTCAGACGCCAGCAAGGTGGAGGTGGAGTACTGGTTTGGGCTGGTATCATCAAAGATGAGCTTGTGGGGCCTTTTCGGGTTGAGGATGGAGTCAAGCTCAACTCCCAGTCCTACTGCCAGTTTCTGGAAGATACCTTCTTCAAGCAGTGGTACAGGAAGAAGTCTGCATCCTTCAAGAAAAACATGATTTTCATGCAGGACAATGCTCCATCACACGCGTCCAAGTACTCCACAGCGTGGCTGGCAAGAAAGGGTATAAAAGAAGAAAAACTAATGACATGGCCTCCTTGTTCACCTGATCTGAACCCCATTGAGAACCTGTAGTCCATCATCAAATGTGAGATTTACAAGGAGGGAAAACAGTACACCTCTCTGAACAGTGTCTGGGAGGCTGTGGTTGCTGCTGCACGCAATGTTGATGGTGAACAGATGAAAACACTGACATAATCCATGGATGGCAGGCTGCATGAGTGTCCTTGCAAAGAAAGGTGGCTATATTGGTGATTTGTTTTTGTTTTGTTTTTGAATGTCAGAAATGTATATTTGTGAATGTTGAGATGTTATATTGGTTTTACTGGTAAAAATAAATAATTGAAATTGGTATATATTTGTTTTTTGTTAAGTTGCCTAATAATTATGCACAATAATAGTCACCTGCACACACAGATATCCCCCTAAAATAGCTAAAACTAAAAACAAACTAAAAATCACTTCCAAAAATATTCAGCTTTGATATTAATGAGTTTTTTGGGTTCATTGAGAACATGGTTGTTGTTCAATAATAAAATTAATCCTCAAAAATACAACTTGCCTAATAATTCTGCACTCCCTGTAGTAATTTTTGTATTCTTTATTCTTTACAGGGCTAGATAGGTTAGTATTAGATTGTGGATGGCAGTAGATTCAGAGATTTTAGTATTAGGGTGAACTTCTACTTTAAGGATTGGTAAGCTGCAATACCGTATTAAAATTTTTAGCTTTTTGTCTTAATACTGCTTTATTGCTCTTGGGTAAAGGCATACCTTTATTTGGGTTAAGTCATACCTTGAATTTGTGGTACAATGATATTACATATGTTTCGTGAAAGATTAACTAAAACAATTGATTGTGCTCATTTAATATATAAGTTAGTCATTACCGCTTCCATATTTGTTAAAGGTGTAAGAAGACATCTTGCTGAACAGCTTCTTTATATCTAAAAAATAAAAACAAAATAAAAAACATATTAACATTTTAATAAATGAATAGTTTATCATTGTATTCATTGTATTTATGATATCTGGACTCTACATTGTTAGTTTCCTATAATCATGTTATTTACTGGTTTTACTAACCATTTTAAAATGTAAATAAAAATGACAAAGACAAATTATTGTTATTATTATAATTATAAAGGATTTATACAGCGCAAACAGTTTATGCAGCGCTTTACAACTTGAAGATAGACAGTACAAATACAATACACTTTAAAAAAGTGGGAATCAGAGGACCCTGCACCTTAGAGCTTACAATCTAAGAATATCCCAATTCCACTTTTGTACTTTAGCACAAAAAAAACACCCTGCCCAAAAAAAAAAAAAAAAAGTATAATGTTATTCCATGGTCCATTTTAAGCTGATGACACACAAGACAAATAGTGATGGGAGCCACGGCTCTTTGCCTCAACTACAAAGGGTATGATTCCACAGGAACAAACATGCAGCCTCTTAGCGATTCTGCCGCTGGCAATTTTGACAAATTCTCAATACAAGCGGTCCCCAGGTTACAAACATCCAACTTACAAATTACTCCTAACTACAAACTGAGGGAGACAACAGGAAGTGAGGAGAAATCTACCCCTAGGAAGGGAAATTCACTGCTGTAAGTGTTATCATGGGAAAAGGCTATCACCACTAGGGATGAGCCGAACACCCCTGGGTTCGGTTCGCACCAGAACCTGCAAACAGACCAAAAGTTTGTGTGAACTTTAGAACTCTGTTAAAGTCTATGGGACTCGAACTTTTGAAATCTAAAGTACTAATTTTAAAGGCTAATATGCAAGTTATTGTCCTAAAATGTGTTTGGGGACCCGGGTCCTGCCCCAGGGGAGTGTTTGGGGACCTGGGTTCTGCCCCAGGGGACATGTATCAATGCAAAAAAAGTTTTAAAAAAACGGCAGTTTTTTCAGGAGCAGTGATTTTAATAATGCTTAAAGTGAAACAAAAAAATTTAAATATTCCTTTAAATTTCGTACCTAGGGGGGTGTATAGTATGCCTGTAAAGTAGCGCTTGTTTCCTGTGCTTAGAACTGTCCATGCACAAAATGTAATTTCTGAAGGAAAAAAGTCATTTAAAATCACTCACCTTAGGGTTTGGTATGGATATTAAGGGGAACTCCACCCCAAATTTAAAAAAAAATGCCGTGGACGCCCACACATTTTTTTTTTATGAATGACTTTTCTCTGTATTGCCGGGAGCCGACAATTCATTGTAGCCGCGAGTGATTTTAAATTACTTTTTTTCCTTTAGAAATGACACTTTGTGCAGGGACAGTTCTAAGCATGGGAAACAAGTGCTACTTTACAGGCATACTATACACCCCCCCCCCCCCCTAGGTACGAAATTTAAAGGAATATTTCACTTTTATTGTTTCACTTAAAGGAATTATTAAAATCACTGCTGCCAAAAAAACTGCAGTTTTTAAAACTTTTTTTTTGCATTGATACATGTTTCCTGGGACAGGATCCAGGTCCCCAAACACTTTTTATTACAATAACTTGCATATTAGCCTTTAAAATTAGCACTTTAGATTTCAAACGTTCGAGTCCCATAGACTTTAACAGGGTTCTAAATTTCACACGAACTTGCCGCGAACACCCCAAATAGTTCGCTGTTCGGCGAACAGGCAATGTTCGAGTCGAACATGAGTTCTACTCGAACTCGAAGCTCATCCCTAATCACCACTGAAGCTTTATTACCAATCCTTGTTTTCACAACAAGGCAAAATTTTCAAAATCCAATTGTCACAGGGACAGAAAGTGAGGTGAAATCTTCTGAACAGGGGTACAGACAATACAACAAACGTTATAGGGGTATTAGTGCTCTTTCACACAGGGTGGACCGTTTTCGGGCTCCTCTTTGCTTCACGGGGATCGATTCGTTGATCCCCACTGAGCCGGCAGGTGACAGGTCTGTCTCTGCACACTGTGCAAGGACCGACCTGTCAGAGTGCCACTCTCTCCTATGGGGGATCGGATGGTGACAGACCGTAGAGTCCGTTGTCACCCGATCCGCCAGACGGATGGAAAATAGGGTTTTTCTCTGTCACACTTTGGCAGATGGGAACGGGTCGGATGTCAGCGGGTATGTTACCACTGACATCCGTTGCTCCATAGAGGAGCATGGAGCACCCTTTCAGGTCCACCTTAAAAACTGGCAGGCGGACCTCATCGGTCTGCCCGTGTGAAAGAGCCCTTAAAGTGTTACTAAACTCACAACAGTAAAATCTGTCTGTATATTGAGCATAGCATGCTTGGTATACTCACTGTGGAATTTAAGGGGTTAATTCTCTGCATTGTATTAAAAAAGGCTGTTTTATCTTGTATACACAGGTCCTTCCCTCCTGCACTGTCTATCTGGGGAAGGCCAGCTAACACAGACAGGGTAGTCAGCCTGCACATGCTCAGTTGTGTCTTTTATGCTGGAGAGAACAGTTACTTGTTCACAGAGATAGCCAGGTCACATGATATTGCATCACACATGTGGGTGTGTACACAAGCTGTAGTGAAAGTCTCTTCCTTCCTGAGCTCTCAGCACTGGAGAAACTCTGCAGTTTATCATGTGACTGTTGTATACAGATCATTCAAAAAGGTATATAGTGGCAGTATTTTAATGTATATATACATTTTATAAGCTGTGGGCACTGTGGGAGGGGGTGGATGAACTATTTTAATATTACTGGGTTTAGTAACACTTTAACCCTTCCCTATGTGATCAAAAACAAGGTAAAAAAACTTTTTTTGGGCTGGAGTTACACTTAAAGTGGAAGTAAACCCTTCTATCATTTTCAGCCAAGGAAGCTGCCATCTTGGCCTCTGTTTAATCTTCAACTGCCGTGGTGCTGCACATGTGATCAGTTATGACACCAGCCATTGGATGGTTTGACAGTGTGGTTGAGAGCGCAACCAATGTGACAGTTGGCAATCCCGGCATGCCGGAAATTGAACTGCTTTTTGAAACTGTTAAATCGATGGGTTTACTTCCGCTTTAAAAAATGTACCTGTTCTGACTTAGATACAAATTCAACTTAAGAACAAACCTACAGACCCTATCTTGTTTGTA
Organism: Rana kukunoris; assembly: GCA_029574335.1. NCBI lineage: Eukaryota > Metazoa > Chordata > Amphibia > Anura > Ranidae > Rana > Rana kukunoris. Next base: position 191,069,091 of record CM056050.1, on the reverse strand, counting down.
ACCAGGGGACTGTCTGTAACAGGAGCGCTAGTGGCAGAGTCACCTGTGTGTCATCAGCCTTACATTTCCATAATTCTATATATCTTTTGCAATAATAGATTTTTAGGACATTTGTGATCTTAGTAAAAAAAAAAGCCTCTGTCCACTCTCTACCCTGGATAGCTGTACTTGCTCCTCTTCTAGTTACAATGCAGTAAATCGTATTTAGCTAAAGTTTAATACAGATAAGTAAGATTTCCCATGTGCATAACTCTGGATTAAATCCAACAAAATCAAGGTAAGCTATAAAACTATGACATGGAAAGTGTAGCCCTCAGTATTATTATTTTTTTTTTTGTTACTAACCGACCTTTCCAGATAATTAGGACATAGATCATAGTAGTGTAAAAGATAAGGTGACTAAGGTACCACACCTCTTTAAAATATGTAGAGACACACAGTGAAACTGGCGGGTTCTTTAGTCGTACTGCATCTTGCCAAATAGTTCTCTGACCCGTTCCTGTCAAGTGACAAAGAGAAATGTGGGCAGGGCTGCAGCCTTGCCCTTGTCCTACCTGCTCTTCTTAGTATATGAGTAATCTCTGCAGTACTGGCTAATTAACATGGAATGTATGAAGTGATACCACCTGCTATTCATGCACAATGTATTTGGTATGGTTCCGCAGAGATGTTTGTAATTTGTAGTATGTATAATTCTAAGGCTCCATTCACATCTGAGCGACAAAACGCCGGTCGCCCGTCGCTCTTGTCGCTCGAGATGTGAAATAACATTGCGGTCTATGGAGATGGTTCACATCTCAATGCCTGTCGCCTGAAAAAAAGTCCCGGACCCTTTTTTTCAGGCGACATTGGCGTTCCCTCATAGACCGCAATGTTAAAGACGTACGCGGCGTATCGTGTCGCCTAGGTGTGAATGCAGCCTTATACAATGTTAAAGTGGCATGATTTGAGGACATCTGCAACACAGCTAGTGCAACGTTTAACCGTTACACATAACAATAATAATTATAAATGTAAAATGAATACTATGTTACATTAATATGTAGTTTTCTAGATTTGGATATACTAAAGAATGGCAACAACCCGTAATTTTTTTATTTCTGTCTGCATTCCTGCTGGAGAGCTTCATCCACTCTATTTGTCGTGATGTCATCTGGGCGGAAAGTGATACAAAATCCACAATTTGTCACCAGAACAAAAGATGAATGAGAATCATTCAATGATTGGTACCCAAAGTGAAAAGGCCAAAGTGCACACCCCCCACCCATGAACTGTAAACTACTCCAGCAGCTTAAAGCCTAGTACACACAGGCCAAATGATGGGTGGCATTGGCCGATTCAAAACAAACTGACTGATATTTGGCATGTGTGTACTACAGAAGCCGATGTTCTATCGAGAAATTCCCTCCAATAAAAATGTTCTTGATGGATCTGCGCATGTGCATTACCAAACGTCACTCCAGCTGATATGTTGACTAGCTGGTGTGACATTAAAACAGAGCATACGCAGATCGTCGGAGGCATTTTTCGACGGGAGACAATATTTGACGGACAGTATTCAAAGCTATGCAAATAGCGGAGGGAGAATGTACTTGTCAAATGCTGCCTCGCTGTTGCGGGTTTTCCGTGTCCTAAAGGGCGGGTTTTGTCTGTGTTGCAGGATGGGTTTTGTGTGTTAAATGGCGGGTTTTGCCTGTGTTTAAGGGCATGTTGCAACACAGACAAAACCCACCCTTCAACACACCCACAAGCCATAATAGAGAGGCTCAGAGCTTTTTTTCTCAGAAAATAGGTGCAGGAACTCAACCACGACCCGTTCAGATTTCACAAACAGTAGAAGGGTCTTAAAGGGGCATTAAATACCAGAATTGCATTACATACAGAGTGCAGAGTTCAGGGGGTTACAAAGCTGTCACTTATAAACACAGAAACCAGACTTCTGTGTTTACAAGTGATTGTGGTGAGCAGGCACCAAAGGGTCTGAGCCAAAGGTGGTGGAACTGAGTTCCCCCTAGTTCCCCCAGAAAAAAAGCCCTGGAGAGGCTCAATCTGACAACTACGTTCCCCTCCGCTGTTTGCATGGCGTCAGATAATGCCTCAGACAATCTCCCCATCTCTGTTGACATCACGCTAGCTGATCAACATATCAGCTGGAGTGACGTTTGATACTGTGCACACCCATTAAAGGATTTTTTTCGACAGAGGGCATTTCTCGTTCAGCCAGTTTTTTTGTCAAAGGGGCATGACAAAAAAGGTCTGACGATCGACTCCCAATAAGCGCTCTTAGCCAATGGCTGAGAGCACTGGCCATAGTGTTCTGGTGGGGAATAGCCCACCTGTCAGAACATGATAGAACAGCAGTGAGATCACTGTACTAACATTGGATAGTTAGTACAGAGGCTCCTCCTGAGCTGTCAGTCAACTACAGACACACTTCCTGTTTGTGTTCCATGCTGGTTTCTCTCTCGCTTCCTCTGACGTCATCCCCAGGCTCCAGCGTTATTGTGTCCTCTGAACATTCACAGCACAAGTCAGCTGTTATCTCGTGGACTTGGAAGCTTTACCATCACAGACTGGGATAGCCCTGCCACTGGAATGTCTCTTGGGTGCACTTACCTGCTACATGCCTGTTTCAGCCACTATTTTGTTTAACCCTTTTAGGGGTTAATAAAAGATTTATACCTCTGCACTTAGAGGCGCCTTGTTTGTTTTTCTGTTTCAACTACTAGTGTGTACTAGGCTTAAGTTGAAAGTCATGCCCTGTATATGCCCTCCTTCTGCCAAAATGTCCAAAGCGACCATCCCCTCTGTCTACCCCTCAGCCCAGCCCTGCAATAAAGCCATCTGTTCCAGTGATAACCATCTAAAGTGAGATTTCTTCTCACTATGGAAAGATTTCCACTCACTCCCCATTGTGTCCCTGGGACAGGATTTAAAGGATAGTCTGCCCAATGTCACATTATGGTCACTGTACAGACTACAGAGGTTTATTCTCACCAACCCATCATCCCTGTTAGGCCTTTTGCACATGGGCGACTGAGCCCATACAAAGCAAATTCCAGAGTCGCTCTTCCGTCCTAAATTAAAGTTCAATGAGCAGAAACCCTTGTCCTTATAACTTCTTGTGGACTGAACTGAAAACTCAGACAATGTTATCAGTTTTCTCAGCTATCTACTGTATGAGCTACAACAAAACTTTCCTATATGTAATGTGTTTAGAAGAGGTGGGAAAAACGGCCAGCAGCCTACAGTGGTGACAATCATACAGTAGATACAGTACAGCATACCTCCCAACTTTCTTGGGATGAGGGACAAGTAGCAAAAGTATGTAGGCATAGAATATACCCCCTAACACTCCCTACTTAACCACTTATCCCCGGACCATTTGGCTGGTTAAAGGCCGGACACTGTTTGCGATTCGGCACTGCGTCGCTTTAACTGACAATTGCGCGGTCGTGTGACGTGGCTCCAAAACAAAATTGATGTCCTTTTTTTCCCACAAATATAGCTTTCTTTTGGTGGTATTTGATCACCTCTGTGGTTTTTATTCCTTGCGCTATAAACAAAAATAGAGAGATCATTTTGAAAAAAATGCAATATTTTTTACTTTTTCTATAATAAATAGCCTCAAAAAATATATAAAAAAATGAATTTTTTCCTCAGTTTAGGCCGATATGTATTCTACATATTTTTTGGTAAAAAAAAAAATGCAATAAGCGTTTATTGGTTGGTTTGCACAAAAGTTATAGCGTCTACAAAATAGGGGATAGTTTTATGGCATTTTTATTAATATTTTTTTTTTTTACTAGTGATGACGGCAATCAGAAATTTTTATTGTGACTGCGACATTATGTCGGACACATCGGACACTTTTGACACCATTTTGGGACCATTGTCATTTTTACAGCGATCAGTGCTATAAAAATGCACTGATAACTGTAAAAATGACACCGGCATTGAAGGGGTTAACCTGTAGGGGCCCTGAAGGGGTTAAGTGTGTCTTAGGGAGTGCTTATAACTGTTAGGGGTGTGGCTTGCCCTGATACGTCACTGATCGCCGTTCCTGATGACAGGGAACGCGATCAGTGACAGTGTCATCTAGGCAGAACTGGGAGATGTTGTGTTTACACTAACATCTTCCCGTTCTTCAGCTCTGTGACCCAATCGTGGGACACCGCCGGCGATCGGGTTTGCGAGTCCCATGGGCGCGGTAGGGAGCTCACGGCAGGGTCGTGAGCGTGTCGCTGTCGGCGAGCGACGACGTGGCTCGCAAAATTAAAGGGGGTGTACCTGTATGCCTATTTGCGCAGGCATGCCATTCTGTCAACGTACATAGTCGTGCGCCAGTCGGGAACCAGTTAAAAAATAGTGCATTTTTACACCACTTTTATCTTGGCTTTTGGACATTTACAAATACCGCCATTTAGAAATTGGATGAAAGGTTTAGCACTTTAAAACACTTTTTGATAGATACAGTAAGTAGTACATTTTATATACAACTATAAAGATCAGACCAAAATGAAATGAGGAGAGAGGGACATAGGGACTTGTTTCAAATCAGGAACAGTCTCTCAAAATCAGCGACAGTTGGGAGCTATACAGTACAGTGAGTGGTCATTGTCATCCTAGAACAAGAAATATATTACTGGCAGGATCACCAGGTGAAAATAAAAGAAACTGTCTTTAAAAATAAAAAGAATTAAGTTGCAAGACAAAATGATTTTTGTATTTGGGTTTTTTTGTGTTCTAGGCATTTTTACACTAATATATGGCCAGATTTAGGCAGTAATGTAGCTATTACAACACAGACTGACTGAAGAGCATCTTTGCTATAATAGGATGTTTTTTATTGGTGTTCTTCAATGCTTTACAGGCAGAGCTTTTTTCTCAGAAAATAGGTGCAGGATCTCAACCACGACCCCGTTCAGATTTCACAAACAGTAGAAGGGTCTTAAAGGGGCATTAAATACCAGGATTGCATTACATACAGAGTGCAGAGTTGTCACTTGTAAACACAGAAACCAGACTTCTGTGTTTACAAGTGATTGTGGTGAGCAGGCACCAAAGGGTCTGAGCCAGAGGTGGTGGAACTGAGTTCCCCCATGTTCCCCCTGAAAAAAAGCCCTGTTTACAGGTAACATATCCCATTGTCATTCGTGCCTTCTCTCGAGGACATGGCATTGTAAACACAAACAGGAAGACACCCACTAAACATAAAGGACCAGATTCCCGTAGAATTGCCGCTGGCGTAGCGTAAGCCATTTACACTACGCCGCCGCAATTTAACAGAGCAAGTGCCGTATTCCCAAAGCACTTGCTCCGTAAGTTGCGTCGGCGTAGTGTAAATAGCTCTGCGTATCCCCGCGTAATTCAAAGGGGGCGGCTTGTATTTAAATTAAGCGTGCCCCCGCGTCGATCGAACTGCGCATGCGCCGGCCTCAAAAATAGCCCAGTGCGCATGCTCCAGCTCACGTCGGAAATAGTGAATGAAACCGACGTGAGCGTCGTTTACGTAAATCCCTATTCGCGAACGACTTAGTAAAACAACGTAACCAACGGAAAAAGACGACGCTGACCCGACGCCATACTTAACATGGCAACGACGGAACTTCGTAAAGTTACCCCTCATATAGCAGAGGTAGCCTTACGCTACGTAAACGTTGTAAACGACAACGGGGCAGCGTAAAAAAGTTCGGGAATCCTCGGATTAGGCTCATTTGCATAGGCAAATGAGAAATCATCGTAAAGGCCAGCGATGTCATTACATCTACGATCCGACAGTGTAATTGTTTTACACATGTTGGATCTTCACTGTATCTATGCGTAAGTGATTCTAGGAATCAAACGCATAGATTCCCAGTAAAAAAAACAGAGATACGACGGTGTTTCCTACGAAACGGCGGCGTATCTCTTTTGAGAATCTGGCCCAAAGAGTACATTTAAATGTCAAAGCTTCGATTTTATAATAAATCTTGAAATAAATATGATTGGAGGGCAGCAATGCTAAGCACTCTGCTCGCCATACTGCGGTCATAATATGATATGATAAGATTGTCAGTTTAACCTACAAGAAAATTATTACATGGCAAACTCAACTACAAATGCAAAGAATATTCTTTAGTCGATTGATACTTTTGATACTTCCTCTGCCTCAAGACTGTAAACGTTGGTATCAGAGGCGGCTCTAGGCTTTGTGAGGCCTTAAGAAAAACGTAGACACGGGGGACCTACTTGTGCCCATAATGGGTAAAGAAATTCAAGCAAAAAAAAAGGCGCGCAACATTTCTTCGAGAACGATAGTCTGCTCTCCTATGAAACCCTTATGTCTAGGATGAGCAACCAAACGTTCCCATTCTGGACCTATGTCCAACCCAGGCACTTTTTCGATAAACCACGTCCAAGACCGGCATCGTTCCGTCAGCTCACCCACTTTGAAACGATGTGCTCGAGTCCCGACCCTTTGACCCACCTTATTTCCTCTACGTATGCTTTAATATTCCCTGACTGCAGACCTAAAGACAATTGGGCCAGCCAGAAATGGGACACGGAACTCTCACTTAACCTGACAGACTAGAATTGGGAAGCCGTCTATTCTTGCATTCACAAAGGGACGGTCAACGTACACACTCAAGAGAATGCCTTTAAACTCTTCTCGAGATGGTACAAGACCCCCCCTGAGATTACATGCCATCTACCCCTCTGTTTCCCCCTTATGTTGGAGATGTGGAGCCGAACCGGGCTCCTTACTGCACATATGGTGGTCGTGTTCTAAACTACAACCATTTTGGACTGAGGTCCGTCGCATCATTAACTCCATAACGACATATGACCTTGACTTCTGCTCCATCACTTCAACATACCCCCAAGGACCTATTTCCGCTCCCTGGCAATGCATTTAGTCAATGCAGCAAAACTATGCATTCCCGTGAAATGGCGGTCTCCAGAACCCCCGACTGTAGCCGACTGGTTCAGACGCATTAACCAAATTTCAGACATGGAAAACCTGATCCACCAGGCTCATGACACACCCTCTAAGTACACAGAATCGTGCGCTTGCTGGATACACTTTACCTCGACAGACGAATATAAACGAATAGTCTCTTAGTGGATGTCCGAGAGCTGTGGTAGGAACATATACAGCTCCCACGTCCTTTGCCTAACCCCCCATTCTGGACCCCCTCCCGCCCCTCTCCCCCCCCCCCCTCATATGGTGCAACCGCTCTACCCTCTCACTTATGATGCCTTCCTCGGCTTCTGCGGTGCAATTGTACCGCAGATCCTCGAGTATTTATTCTACACTCTACATACATTACTCCCCCCCTATACACGTCTCAACTCCCTGGTATCTCCATGCTGATTATAACTCCTCGTCCTTCCTCTTTGAGACATCATATATACATAACGTATAAATTCCCGACCGTTTGTTGGTGATCTCACGCCCTCTTGATTATTTCCATTTGTTTGTTATTTACAAGACACGTCGTAGCGTACATGGGCAACCATCCTAAAATGTTGTTTTCAGTTGTTATACCTTATGACTTCTCGTGTTTAATGGCCACTCATCTGCTGTTATGTGGTGGCTGCATCCCTGCCTATGCTTGTCATTCATTTGTTGTCAATGCATTTTATCCTCTGTATTGCTATGTTTCGATACAATAAAATATTGAAACAAAAAAAATGGCTGCAGAAAGTTGCACAGATCTAGCACACAGTGATTGAGCAGAGGCAAATTAGGCGGCCACGGGGCCCCTGTGAGTGTGAAGCCTTAGGCAACTGCCTAATTTGCCTAATTGAAGAGCTGCCTCTGGTTGGTATAGTAAACTAAACATTACTAACACTGAATATAACCCTTGACCACTAACCCTCCAGCCCATTCCCCACAGTTACAACCTTTTGTACCACATGCCCCACCCTATTCGATTGTAAGCTCTTCTGAGCAGGGCTCTCTTAATCCTCTTGTATTTTATTGTATTATAACTGTATTGTCTTCCTTTTATATTGTAAAGCGCTGCGTAAACTGTTGGCGCTATATAAATTCTGTATAATAATAGTAATCCAAGTTCTACTTTTTTCTAGATTCCTAGAGCTAATAGGAATAGATCGAATAAATAGTATGTAAATCAAAAACGTACTTATGGCAGCCTCTCGCCATCCACTGGAATACAGTTCATTCAAAGAAATGACCCCGAGCAACAATGCATATGTGCAGTAGTATGAGGAGGACCTTGGATGGTTTGTTTGCCATGGCTGTGCAGTGCTGAGCAAAACTATACAGTGAAGATTGCAGAGAAGTCATTTACTAGATACACTGGGGTGGTAGGGATTTACTTAAAAGACAACTTCAAAGTACTTAAAAAATACTTAAAATAAAACCTGTCCTTCAAAGAGTATAGGTCTGATAAGCATTCTTAACACATGGGGTTTCATACCACTATTTGCTTAAGCCTAGTACACACTGAGTTTTTTTTTCCACTCAACCCAGCGTGCTGAACGGAAAACAAATGGAGGAGCTCATTGTACTAACTATATGATGTTAGTACCGTGATCGACCCTCTGAGCTATTGTGTTCTGGCAGAGGGCGCTGATTAGATGTTGATCAGATGCCCGTTTTCCAGCATGTCCTTTCAGCTAGCTTCTGTTGGACAGGCTGATGTACACACAGGCCAAGTGTTGTCCGGTTTCTGTTGAACCTGCCGATACCAGATGATATTTGCCCCGTGTGTGCCTGGCTTTAATTCTACAGCACCCAACAATAGATACAAAGATGGACAATCAAATTGTAGACAATAGATGCAATTTGTGGTATCACAGTGCCTTGGAGGAAAGCTTTGCATAGTCTTGCCAGAGGGAATAGAATATAAATGTTGATGCATTAAAACAAGGTAGAAGGAGAATATTCAGACCCTGAACAATGAGAAAGCATGTATAAACAAGAATTTACAGTTTATTATCAGAACTGTCAGTGTCAATGGCTTGCTTACCCATGCCTAGCATTGCAAGTGTGCCTCTCCCTTATGTAAATATTTCTTCCAGCTTCTTTACCTGAATAGAACTAATAAGCCCTTGCCCTTACATTGAACCTGATATCTCATCTAATTACTCTCAGTGTACTCCTATAATCCACCCTGGTCTACTGAGAATAGCATACCAAATTAGGCTATGATGTATTAATCAGGGTATTATGAATTCAAAGACTACGGAAAACAAAAAACAAAAAGCAATGGGTGCTAGGCACAAAATGCACAAATTTTAATACCTGAGCATGCACACTAAAAAGACAATAACGATTAGCCACTCTCTATACTCAATAGTGTAATTAAATTGTAATACCAATGCACCCAATACATGTAAAATTAGTATATATGTTCATCCAAAAAGTGAATGTTAACAAAAAAGTCAATGTATAATTAATATATATATATATAGTAGCTAGATAGATATGTATATGGATATATTGGCCCAGATTCACATACATCGGTGCATATTTATGCCGCCGTAGCGTATCTCTTTTACACTACCCCGGCGCAGCGTGGAGGGCCAAGCATGGAATTAACAAAGCAAATGCTCCCAAATCTGCGCCGGCGTAGCGTATATTTCATAGGCGTAAGCCAGCGTAAGTGGAAGTAGGTGGAAGTGGGATGGAAGTGGGCGTGATCCATGTTAAAGAAGCATGACCCCATGCAAATGATGGGCCGGGCGCCAGACAAGTGCTTAAAATGAACTGCGCATGTGTCGGGACATGGACGTATCCCCATGCGCATGCGTACAACCACGTCGGAACAACTGCCTAAGATACGCTGAAACACTGTGTACACCGCAAACATAATCTATGCCCAGCCAGACCCACATCGGCCCATATTCACAGACGTCCAACGTAAAATACATAGGCTCAGGGGAGGGCTGTCAGGGGGGGCAGGGTGGAAATCTCCCCCCGGGCTGGTGACACTATGCACAGCCACCGACTGTCACTACTCTGATGTAAGGGGGGCCTCTGTGCGGACTCTGATGTAGGGGGGGCCTCTGTGCGGACTCTGATGTAGGGGGGGCCTCTGTGCGGACTCTGATGTAAGGGGGGCCTCTGTGCAGACTCTGATGTAAGGGGGCCTCTGTGCGGACTTTGATGTAAGGGAAGTTTCTGTGTGGACTCTGATGTAAGGGGAGGTTCTGTGCAGACTCTGATGTAAGGGGGCCTCTGTGCGGACTTTGATGTAAGGGAAGTTTCTGTGTGGACTCTGATGTAAGGGGAGGTTCTGTGCGGACTCTGATGTAGGGGGGGCCTCTGTGCGGACTCTGATATAAGGGGGGCCTCTGTGCGGACTCTGATGTAAGGGGGGCCTCTGTGCGGACTCTGATGTAAGGGAAGGTTCTGTGCGGACTCTGATGTAAGGGGAGGTTCTGTGCGGACTCTGATGTAAGGGGGGCCTCTGTGCGGACTCTGATGTAAGGGAAGAATCTGTGCGGACTCTGATGTAAGGGGGGCCTCTGTGAGGACTCTGATATAAGGGGGGCCTCTGTGAGGACTCTGATGTAAGGGGGGCCTCTGTGAGGACTCTGATGTAAGGGGGGCCTCTGTGCGGACTCTGATGTAAGGGGGGCCTCTGTGCGGACTCTGAGGTAAGGGGGGCCTCTGTGCGGACTCTTGTGATCATGAAAAATCTTAGACTGTTTGCGTGGCTTGTGTTCCCTGGTCCATACCTTTGCATGGGTTGCGCCTCATCTATAGGGCGGGTGGGTGTCATGTGGCTGCATATGATGGGGCACAGTTGGCTACATATGATGGGCACAGTTGGCTGCATATGATGGGCACAGTGGCTGTATATGATGGGCATTGTTAACTGCATTTGCTGGGCACAGTTGGCTGCATATGATGGGCACAGTGGCTGCATATGATGGGCAGAGTGGCTGCATATATTGGGCACAGTTGGTTGCATATGATGGGCACAGTGGCTGCATATAATGGGCATGGTTGGCTGTATTTGCTGGGCACAGTTGGCTGGATATGATGGGCACAGTGGCTGCACTTGCTGGGCACAGTGGCTGCATATGATGGGCAGAGTGGCTGCATATGTTGGGCACAGTTGGTTGCATATGATGGGCACAGTGGCTGCATATAATGGGCATGGTTGGCTATATTTGCTGGGCACATGTGGCTGGATATGATGGACACAGTGGCTGCACTTGCTGGGCACAGTGGCTGCATATGATGGGCACAGTTGGCTGCATATGATGGGCACAGTGGCTGCATATGTTGGGCACAGTAGCTGCATATGATGGCACAGTGAGGTTGCATTTGATGTTTTTGTTTCAGTATTTTTCTGAATTGTTTAGTTTGTTTGCCCTCCCGCCAAAAATATTTGAGCACCAGCCACCACTGCTGTAATGTAAAACACATAGGCAAGGAGGATATGCCTACAGTGAATGCTAGGTGAATATCACATTCACTTCTTTATAAATATACACCTAAAGTTAAGTGATTATATACCTTTGGATTTGTTTTTGTGTTGAAATAATAATGTCATACTTCCCTGCACTATTCAATGGTTTTACACAGAGCAGCCCCAAACCTGTTCTTCTGGGGTCCCCCACTGTCGCTCTTGGCTCCTCCTCTTAGGTGAATGCCCCCCCCCTCCATAGAAAGCTGCTTCATATGGGACACTCAAGTGGGCTCAATTCTGAGCCGCGCTGCCTTCTTACATAGACACAGACAGCATGGCTCAGCCCGGCCCCTGCTCCCTCATCACAGGATTTGATTGACAGCAGCAGGAGTCAATGACCTCTTGTATTCTGTGAGGAGAGAGAAAACGGAGAGAGCCACTACTCTTGGGCACAGCGCTGGATTGAATTCACGCTCAGATGAAGTATTTCGCAGGGGCTGGGGGGCATCACATCATTTTTTATACCTTAATGCAGAGAATGCATTAGGGTAAAAAGCATTAAGCCTTTTGAATAACTTTGATTTTTGATATGAATTTATTCATGGTTTTAAATAAAAATACTATTTATTTTTTAGCCAAAAGCCAAAAGCAAAAAGGAAAGTGAATAAAGAGATTTTCTGCGTTATAATGTCCTGATGTAGTCAAACAAATCTGTTTAAAATAAGTCACAGTTTTGTGTGACCTTCTTTTAAATGGTTGTAAACCTCAGACATAAAATATGAACAAAGCATATCCTTCTATAGTTTGTACTTATCTCAATTAAGAGCACTAAGTGTCATTTCTGTCTTCTGCTTCCTTCCTCTGCTATCAGCATGAATCACTTATGACTATTTTCCTGACACCAAGAGAAAAATGGTGACAGGGGAGGCCCTCAGCTCTGTTCCTGAGTGCTGTGTGAAGAAGGGGTTGTCCCTGTCCTCCAATCAGCTCTCAGAACTCTCCTCACTGAGCTCTGCAGAGTGTAACTTCAGCTCTCTGCCCACTTTTTCCAGAACTCTGTGACAAGCAGTAAATTCAGATCTTTGAGGGGATGTAGAGAAAAAAAAATACTGCAGATACAAAGGTACAACTTATGTAGGAGGATTTGTTTCATTTCTGTCTATCACCTGAAGCCAGTCACTTCACTGTGTATGTGAGGTGTCTCTAAAAAAGTTTGCTTAATGGTATCTGGAAACAAACAAGACAGACGATACAAACAAATGACATTAATTGGCCCTCAGAATAATCGCCATTATTCACAACACACTTTTGGCAACGTTCATAAAGCTTCTGGAAACTGTGAGCAATTAGGAATCAATTGCAGAACCGCTCACACATTCTTGGATTGACCTTGGACTTTTGCACTGACTCTTTTTGGGAAGACGGTGAACGCTATTACGCTTAGATTCCAGATCGAACTAGTAGCGCCAAGTCTCATCCCCTGTGACAATGGTTCACAGAAAGTATGCATCCTGGTCACCCATGGTAATAAAATCTCCAGAGCTTTCCAACTATTTTGCTTTCTGTTCGTCTGTCAGCTTGTGCGGCACAAACCGGGAACAGATCTTCCGCTTACCCAAATCTTCGCAGATAATGGGGTGCAGCGTGTCCTTGCTAATGCCCAATTCCTCCACCATCAATTGACGAGTCATTCGCAGATCTCGTACCAGCATTTGTCACACTCGCTTGATCTTGTCTTTGGTTCTGCTTGTCGATGGCTGACTCAAACATGGCTCATCCTTAGGCCGCGTACACACAACCAATTAAATCCGATCAAATCAGTCTGACAGACCGATTTGATCGGATTTGTCTGCTGGGATAGATTGGTTTGATCGTGTACACACGATCAAACCAAAATCCCCGCCGGCAGACGGCGCGGTGACGTGGCGGTGACATTGACGCCGCCACGTCACCGCACCAGGAAGTAAATCACTTCCGCGCATGCATCGAATCCATTCGACGCGTGTGCGAGAAGACATGTCTGCTGGTTAGCGTACGAATGCCGCGTACACACGATCACTTTTTGTGATGAAAAAAAACAACGTTTTCAAAAACGTCATTTAAAATGATCGTGTGTGGGCAAAACGTCGTTTTATGTCTTCAAAAAAACGACCAAAAAAAAATTCGAACATGCTTGAATTTTTTGTGTCGTTTTTCAAAATGTCATTTTTTGTGTCATAAAAAGTGATGGTGTGTGGGCAAAACGACGTTGAAAACGACGTTTTTAAACCCGCGCATGCTCAGGAGCAAGTTATGAGACGGAGCTTCAATGGAACAGAGTGCCGTCGAACGTGGTGTACGTCACCACGCTTTGCTAGAGCATTGTGGAAAAACGATGGTGTGTACGCAACGTCGTTTTGGAAAATGAAGTTTGAAAAACGTTGTTTTGTTTCGTCACATAAATCGTCGTTTTTTTCATCACAAAAAGTGATCGTGTGTACGCGGCATAAGTCTTTCTTAGTCTTAGTCTTTCTTTCCCATCTTTCTTGAACCAGTCGTAAACTCATCTTCTGCTTACGGCTTATGGCACGTACACTTGTACCAACATTTCATGCATCTCCGTCACGGTTTTCCCCAATTTGTAGCAGAACTTGTTATACACTCATTGTTCCATTGCACTGTGACCCTACCTCTCACACATGTTCGATTGCCTGCAGTAGGTTTACCCTGACAGTCCCGTGTACTCCACGCTAGTGTGTGCTTCTCGATGTGTCTCTGGATAACCATATCCATGCATTCTCACCTGGCCCATGTTGCCGTTGATATTTTGGATCACTTACTGAACTTTTTAGACACACCTTGTATGGAAGGGTTTACAACCACTTTAATTGAATGAACCCAGAAGCTACTGCAGCCCTTGTAACCCTTGTAGTGATGCTCTAAGTTAAAAGACAAGCCCTGCTTCATATAAAATGAAGATTGAGATTATATTAATTACGGTATGTATAGTTATATTATATGCGACATACATTTGTACTGTTTATGGTATTACTTTCATTCTTCTTTGTTGTAAAGAATTTAACTGCTGTTTCCATGCCCATTCTCATTTTATCTCTGTTAAAGTGACCAAAGAACAAGTTATGAGATCCGACAACTCCTTAATGCCAATGGCTCTGGCAGATGCTCTACAGCGGACTGGACTAAGCAGTTTTACAAGTCTGAAAACCTGTTCTGATTGTTTGTGTTCCTTGAAAATGTACTGTATTCTGACTGCTAGTGTTCCTTTTAAAGCTATGACCAAAAGGCTTTGCCTATACCACTTTGCTACTCTCCAACACCCTTATTCTCCAAGGGGAAACCTTGTAATGTAAAGCATAAACACAAATACTTGTGAGCCAAGCCCTCAGGTGCAAAGACTTGAATAGTCAGATTGCTCTTGCATATCTGATTTCTGTCTTTGCTGTATCCGTTCTATCAAAAGTACTACACAATTGTACTAAGATAACTTCCAAGTTCCATTCTGAATATATTGGGTCACGCAAAAAAAAAATGAGAGAGAGAGTTGGACATAAAAGTATAAGAAGACAGGAGAGACCTCTAAAGTGTAGTAATATTTGGGGGGTTATGGATGAAGAAAATCAAGTGAATACAAATAAAATACTGGACTCCTCCAGGTGAGGTTGCTAGGGGCAACATGGATAGTAAAGCAACCCAGACAATGAGTCCATGGAGAATGTACCTCTCTGGTGTTTAAATCATTTCTATCTCTTTGGAGATGTGTCTAATGGAAACACAGTGCTTGTCAGCAAGCATGCACGACTGCCCCCACATGTGGCTTGTTATGGGGGCACTCGGCAGGGGGGAGGGGCCGGGAGCACCTGCAGGGACCAGAGAAAACCATTTAAAATCTTTATAATCACTTTAAGATAGTTTATAGATTGTGAACAGTGGCAGCCCGTTCATAGAGGGTACAAGGTCACCGCCCCCCCCTATTCATGCACCCAGCCCCCTGATCTACATACAGGGCACTGGGACCATGGATTCCGATGCAGGGGGAGTACGTAATTAGTGCTTCAAAAAAACACATCAATCAAGAAACAGGTCAGAGACGTGTTTCCGATTGGCCAAAATGTCAGGCGATCCTATTGGACACTTAGTGCTTAGGAGAAATAGAGGGGAGATGCATGGCGGAAGCCACTGGAAGAGTGGACACCAGAGCTGCTGCTCGCATTTCGCCACTCACCGTTCTGGAGAGGACACCAGAGCCGCTGCCCGCACCTCGCCACCTAGATGGGGCCCGTCCGCCATAATGGGGTGACACTGGAGCAGCTTCCCGCACCAGACCCCTAGATTGATTGACTGATTTAATGGATTTATAATGCGTCAAATACTGACCCGTCAGGGCAGTGTCTAAGCACAAGAGACATAACAGATAGGTAAATCAAATCAGGGAAAGAAAGAGGTAGAAAGGAGAGAAAAGGAGAAGAGCAAGAAAAACCAAGAGACAGAACAACAGGGAACAACAGGGAGAACTAACATAACTCGGCCTGCTTTTTCTCAAAGACTATGGAGACTATTTCATAGAGCTGTAGCTCTCATAGAGAAGCATCTGCCCCCAAAGGTTAGCAAATGGGCAGATATACAAATGACAAGACCGTCTGTTAGTGATCTGAGTGCTCCTGCAGGGGCATATCACGTTATCAAGGAATTCAGATATTGGGGGCCCGTCCCATGATAAGCACGATAGGCGAGACAAAGAGCCTTAAACTCAACCACAGTAAGCCAGTGCAGTGATCGTAGGGTAGGGGTAATGTGCTCCCGCCTGTTTAGGCTGGAGATTAGTCTGGCGGCCTGGTTCTGGACGAGCTGGATTTTCTTCAGCCCCTTTAGAGGCATACCCAGATACACAATGTTGTTAAAGTCAATCCGAGAGTTGACGAGAGATTGAACCAGGACTTTCCGGTGGTTCTGAGAAAACACATTTTTGACCTTTCTCAGACACCTGATAGGGGTGGTTGGTAGTGCCACAGCGCCAGCCTCCCAGGGGGGTGGTTGTTTGTAGATATGTGCATTCCGGTTCGTACGAATGTTATTTTCGTACGAAAATTTTCATTTTCGTACCCGAAGGATAATGTGTACATACGAAAAAATTAAAGCACCAAAATACGAAAACTACGAGATTACGAATGAGCCGCATAACGAACAACCGCAAATACGAACGAATGATCCGACGACAAAAAACGACAAAACGAAAACGGCAAAAGAACAAAAATGACATCTATAACAAAAGATTTGCATGCTATATTTTGTTTCAATCCTTTTTCTGTTTGTTTTCAGTCCTATGTTCATTGTTCATATGACATCTTTAACAAAAGATTTGCATGCTGTATTTTGTTTCAAACCTTTTTCTGTTTGTTTTCAGTCCTATGTTCATTGTTCATATGACATCTATAACAAAAGATTTGCATGCTGTATTTTGTTTCAATCCTTTTTCTGTTTGTTTTCAGTCCTATGTTCATTGTTCATATGACATCTATAACAAACGATTTGCATGCTGTATTTTGTTTCAATCCTTTTTCTGTTTGTTTTCAGTCCTATGTTCATTGTTCATATGACATCTATAACAAAAGATTTGCATGCTGTATTTTGAATCCAAAATACGAACAGAAAAAAGGAATTTAAAATACAGAATGCAAATCTTTTGTTATAGATGTCATATGAACATACGACTGAAAATAGCAAAAGAAAAGAGTTTCAAGATACTGCAAATCATTGACGAAAATTCACGAAAATTATTGTCTAACAAGTAACGAACATGAATTAAACAGAATAACGAACCATCCCGCATGTACAAAAATAAAACAGTAACGAAAATACGAAACGATCGAAATACGAAAAAATCGCGTCATACGAAAAACTAACGGGAACAAACAGGAAAACGGGCGTCTTACGAAAAACGAACGAAAACAAAAAAACGGAACGATACGAAACAGAACAAAAAAAAACGATTTTTTTTTCTGTGCACATGTCTAGTTGTTTGCCACCCCTCAAAAAAAAAAAAACAACAGGCGCCACTGATTGTGAAAACTAATAAATGAATATATTACAGTTTTTATTATAAAATTGTGATGGTGCTAATATTTTTTATTTTTTTTTAATTTGTAACTATGAGCAAAATGTAATGTGACATAAATGATGCAGTCTGCCGATATAATTAACACTACAGAGTACCCCTGTAACATAGTTTTATTGCCTGTTGACATTTATATTATCACCCCTTCTAACCAGATCAGTGACCCATGCTTCTGTACTGTACATAATCATTTATGGAGAGCTCTAAGCTCTGGCATGGTTTGCACTCACACTGTAGCAAACTGCTCTGGACCATATGTTGATGCAAAAAAAATCAATAAAAATATCTTAAAAAAAACAAAACTGCTCCGAACCATAAGTGGAACAACCACCGGGAAAAACTTTTCGAAGCTGTCGTAGGCTCAGTGTGCTTAGCTGATCCTGGGCACTATTCGGAGCACTCACACAACACAAAACGAACAGGCCCAAGGGGCTAAACTGCACCCAGGACTGGTTCAAAGTGCTGGTGTGAGTACACACACTTAAAGGTGTTTTAAAGGAAATGTTTCCCTAAATAGCTTCCTTTACCTTAGTGGAAAAAGCCTCTTGAGGGGGGGGAGGGCGAGCAGGCAAGTCAGGACACTCTCTACTTTGCAGATAGAGAAATGAGCTGTGTGTTAGTGGGCGTCCTGACTCGCCTGCTCGCCCCCTCCCCCTCAAGAGGCTTTCTCCACACCAGGAAGAAAGCCTTGCATTACTGTGTGTAGTTACAGACAGAAGAACAGGAAGTGAGGATTTCTCAGAAGAAATAAGGACATTTAAAAGCAAAATGGAAGGATGAGGTAAGTGAAGGAGGACTGCACTAAGGTAAAGGAAGCTATTTAGGGAAAAAAAATTGTACCTTTACAACCCCTTTAAGCACAATCTCAACTGATGGGAAACAAAAGATTTAGCATTTATTTTGCTGATTTAATAAGTGTGCTAAGCTTGTTAAAATATGTATTTTAAAACAAAGGTGCAGTTGTTCTTTAAATACTCATAGACCTCTACTCTACTATAGATGTTTGGTCCAACAAAAAGGAGCATTTCAGATGGACAAAAATTAGCCTCTATTGGATATTTCCGCTGGGAAATGTATGTAATATGATAATAAAATCACTATGAAAAACAGCAATCAGCCAAAAAAAAAAAAACAAGTCAGTCTATTAACTGAACACATGTTTTAATGTTAAAAAAAATCAAATGGAATAATACATTTTGTGATGTCAGATCTTTTGAAGATGGGCAATTATCCGATCTTTCCTCATTAATACTGAGACCTGCCAGTGTATTGGCAGATAAAAGCTGCTCATTCATAGCCCGCTTAAATTAGGTAGTTTTACAATTTGCTATTATTTGATACTTATAATTTTTAAAGGCAGCAGAGAAACTTTGGATATAAGACAGTTAGGAGGGTTGATTTATACAAGAACCTTATTGCTAATATCATTCATTTATGCTATTCACTGCTTGATCAGAAGCTTGGCTGATTAATTAAAAGGCTGAATCAGTTGGAGTTAATCCGGCCTAGACAATGTGATTTTGCGGGAAAGAAAATTGCTTGATTACCCTATCAACACTGTCAACGCGGTCAGAGGCGAGTAATCGCTCTTCTGGATGCAGACAAACTCTGTGCTATGGCTGCATACAAACTGGCTGACTATCAGCAGCCAGTTTGGATGCAGCAAAAAAAAAAAAAAAAATATTGAGCAGATGAGCAGATACATGTGAATAGCAGTGGTGCCTGCCAGGGCTGCCATTAGAAATCACGACGGGGCTCCAGACAACCCCCAGCCAAAAGTGACTGAGGACATAGATTCATCAGCCTCGGTTTCAAAGTTGAATGAATTGGAAGCACTCTGAAGCTTCTTGCTCATTCACAAGCTTAAAGCGGAGTTTCACCCTAAATATAAGATCTCCCATGCGCTTCAGCATACTGGCGTCAGCGCCAGTATGCTGGGTTTTTTTTTTTTTATAGCACACTTACTGTTTTATCGTAGAAATCCTTTTCTGTCCCCCGCGGTGGACGGCGCCAGTACAGCGCGTCACATCTTCCTAAGATACCCGATATGGACTCGGGTATTTCCGGCGCTATGCGGCGCCTGCGCACAGACCTAGGAGCTGACTGCGCAGGCGCCGTATTTCTCCGAGTCCTATTTCGGAGGGCGTGACGCGCCATAGCCGTAGGACTCGGAGAAATACGGCGCCTGCGCAGTCAGCTCCTAGGTCTGTGCGCAGGCGCCGCATAGCGCCGGAAATACCCGAGTCCATATCGGGTATCTTAGGAAGATGTGACGCGCTGTACTGGCGCCGTCCACCGCGGGGGACAGAAAAGGATTTCTACGATAAAACAGTAAGTGTGCTATAAAAAAAAAAAAAACCCAGCATACTGGCGCTGACGCCAGTATGCTGAAGCGCATGGGAGATCTTATATTTAGGGTGAAACTCCGCTTTAAGCATAATAAACACAGTTTATTATGTTTCAGTGATGAATGGACAGAGGAGTGATACCGATCACTCACTGCGTTCATTTAGAAATGGAAGGGGCCAATAAATGATATATTCCCCCATTTCCATTACCCCGCTTTCCATCTGTACTGAAACATCCCTGTGTGCCCGCAGCAGCTGCTGGCAAGAGAGGAGGGAGGCTGGAAGCACTGCAAGTGAAAAGGGCACACAGCAGGGCCCAGACAACAGATGGAAGGGGTGCATGTGCTAGAACCAATCCCCTCTAGTGCAGCCAGATGGAGAAGCAATGCAGGGGAAGGCAGAAGGGGATTGGTGTCTGCAGTAAGACAGTACAGCCAGCCCTCCTGCTCAACAGGTGACTTGTTCCCCCTTTAAAACTGATGGGGCCCGGGCCCAGTACAGGAGGGCTGGCTGTAATGCCTGATCAGCAGCTCTGGTGCCTGCTATTGATATGTAAATTACAAATCTGACAGCTGTTCCTAGTCATACAAAAGGGTTGATTTACTATAGGCAAATATATACTGTGTACTACAAGTGCACAATGCTTCAGGGCTTACTAAATGAGTAAAGCTTCTCTTTGCAAAGAATACTCAATCAATTGCAATGGGAAATACAATAAACAGCATTTTTTGCTTGCACATGATTGGATGATAGAAATCAGCAGAGCTTTTCCTAATTTCAGAGATTCCCCACAGATCTAAAGTAACTGCACTTGCAGTATACAGTATATTTGCCTTTTAGTAACCTCATTGTGTGCACAAGCAGCGTTTACAAAACCTCTATTTGGCTGCCTGAATGTAGCTTTAGCCAATACTGTACTGTGAATGTGCAGTTCTGATAAATATGTGACCTCAAACTCCTAGACATACTGGGCAAACATTTATGTGTACAGAATGTGTACTTTAAAGCTGACCATGGTAATCTGATCAAGTGTTCACATTTTTAATTCCATTTAAAAAAAAAAAAAAGCCAAGAGATGGGATTGCAATAGACCGGATTGATGTGACGGAAAAATCAGGACGCTTCCCACAATATTGCTGCGTGGTTTTATTTTGATTCCATTTCAGTTCAGTCTCAATTTCCCATTATGATTGAAAGGCTGAGCCAAGTGCCGTACCTTGATTGACTCTTGTGATGTCAGCCGACAGTGTCAGGCAAATCCACTTTGCAGGCAAATCCACAAACTACAAGTGCAAAGTGCACTTGAAATTGCACTGAAAATGCACTTGGAAATGCAGTCGCTGAAAATCAGAGGGGTAGATTTGAAATTAAGGGAAGCTCTGCTGATTTTATCATCCAATCATGTGCAAGCTAAAATGCTGTTTTTTTTTATTCACTTGTATGTCCCCCTCGTGTCTACAGTGATTGCACTTCCAAGTGCACTTTCAGTGCAATTTCAAGTGCACTTTGCACTTGTAGTTAAAACTTGTAGTGCAAAGTGGATTTGCTTTTAGTAAATAACCCCCATTGCATGTCTCTACTGCAATAAAACCGTGCCTGTTCTCAATTGATTTTTTTTAGGTTAAAGTTCCACTTTACTACTGTCAGAAAACTATTGTTTCCCCTCTTTATTGGTTTTCCCAGAATAAATCTCCTTATTGCCACCCAATGTATTCATACAGTTGATTCTAGAGATGAAAATAAAAGACACCCTGGCAATTTAGGGTTAAGAAAATCCCTATTTGATATTCTTTCTCCATTACATACAATGGCTCGGAAGTATGATGTTTCAGATGATCTTTTACAAGCTTTTCTTGCAGATTATACCTTTGAAAGTATTCTCTTCTTTTCTCAATGTAAAAACAATAAGAGGATGTAGAGAACACACCTTTTATACTTACAGAAATCTAGGACATTAGACTGATTTGTGACTGATATATATTATAATCTCTTCAATTCTGGTGCTACTTTTATCATTAAAGTATATCCTTAGTTAAAATGTTGGAATTTTGGATAGAGTGCCAAATAATTACTGTAGACCCACCTCTTTGCTGAATATATGGGCATGTCTCTTTTAATGGATTGGTTTAATTTTCATAATCATTTTTAAGAGTTTTTAAAGAAAAGTGGGTGCACTGAAGGACTCGGTGGGATGGCCAGTGGGCGGATTTAGTGGGACGGCCAGTGGGTGTGCCCTGGGGAATGTTAGTGGTCAGGGGCCCAGGCCTAAAGCTGTGTAAGGGGCCCATTTCTGGTGGATGCCCTGGTCACAGGTATGAAGCCTAGAGGCAGAGGCATGATGGCATTTGTATTTTCAAAACAGCTGGAGTAACAAGGTTGCCTAACCTTAAAAATGTCTAATAGTATCTATTACTGAAACGTCAAAGTCTTATTTAACCGCTGTGGTACCCACTCGAAAAGAGCTATTGCAATACCATTGTAATTAGGACTGTTTCACCAGACAGGAAGTCAGGAGAAAATCTGCAACAAGGTTTTATGTGAATTTGTGGTGGAAAATGTTTTATGTACCTTAAAACTCCCACTAGTTATTGAGAGAGAACTCATGATGTCACAGGTATTTAATGTAATGGCCATCATAAGATATATCGTATTTAGGGGAAGCATGTTTATCTTGAAATTAAAGGGGTTGTAAAGGAAAACATTTTTTTCCCTAAATAGCTGCCTTTACCTCAGTGCAGTCCTCCTTCACTTACCTCATCCTTCGATTTTTCTTTTAAATGTCCTTATTTCTTCTGAGAAACCCTCACTTTCTGTTCTTAGGTCTGTAACTCAACACTGTAATGTAAGGCTTTCTTCCTGGTGTGGAGAAAGCCTCTTGAGGGGTTAGGGGACGAGCAGGAGTGTCAGGACCCCCACTCACACACAGCTCCTTTCTCTATCTGCAAAGTAGAGAGTATCCCGACCCTCCTGCTTGCCCCCTTAAGAGGGAGAAAGTCTCGCATTACTGTGTGGAGTTACAGACAGAAGAACAGGAAGTGAGGATTTCTCAGAAGAAATAAGGACATTTAAAAGCAAAATGCAAGGATGAGGTAAGTGAAGGAGGACTGCACTAAGGTAAAGGAAGCTATTTAGGGGGAAAAAATCCTTTACAACCCCTTAAAGCTTTAATGATGATCATCATGGCAATTTTTGGTAATTGCAACTATACTTCTGTCTTTGACTGCAAAAATGGCCAAATGAATCAATGCAACCTACCAACAAGAGTTCCTATATTTCTATGTGTATAACTTTGGAAGGGATGGTAGTAGAATACGTTAATTTATTGGATCATTCTTGTAAATTTAGTTAAAGGACTGAAATTATCAGGAAATTGCCATGTATCAGGATAAGGAGGGAGAATTCAGGAGAAATAAAGGAATATAATAGAATAAATAGAGATGAAGAAAATAAATAACCAGTTAGAAGATAAATGTAATAGTTGTGTTAAAAATCTTCTTTGCTTACAGAATATGCAATGGCTATCTGTCATGTGATTCAAAGATGGACTGGATTGTGCTACACAAAGGAACAAGTCACAAATAGATACACATTGTTAATAATGTGTTCATTAAGAAACCAATTAGGAGGAACATAATGTACTAAGCTAGGTCCTTATACCACTTATGAAACAACAATTAGAATTCCTTTAATAGACACAGACTCTTTGATGCTAAGTAAATAAAAAAAACAAAGCCAGTTTTTTTGCCTAAAGAAAAAAAACTGATATTGGATTCTTGACAGATACCAGTTTTTAAATTATGAGTGTAAATATAATTTGCATCTATAACATCCTTTCTTAACCACTTAAGCCCAGGACCAATATGCTGCTAAATGCCCACAAATAAATGGGTCCTTTTCTTTCCACAAATAGAGCTTTCTTTTGATGGTATTTTATTGCCTCTGCGATTTTTATTTTTTGCGCTATAAACAAAAATAGAGCGAAATTTAAAAAAAAAAAAACAATATTTTTTACTTTTTGTTATAAGAAAAATTGAATAAACACAATTTTAGTCAAACATTTAGGCCAAAATTTATTCAGCCACATGTCTTTAGTGAAAAAAAAATCGCAATAAAAAAGTTAGCTACCTAGCGGCAACAGCGACACTAATACAGCGATCAGAAAAATGATCGTTTAGTGACACCGGCAATAGGTGAAAGGGTTAACTAGGGCGGTGATCAAGGGGTTAAAACTTTATTAGGGGGGGTACGGGGGTACCCTGACCCTAACACTAACTGCCTGTCACACTAACTGTCACACTGACACTAAATGCAGTGATCAGTACATATATGATCACTGCATTCAGTGACACTGTGACAGGGGGGTGGGGGGGGGTGATCGCAAGGGGTTAATGTGCCTATGTGTACTGGTGTCAGTGTAGTGTTGGTGCGACTTACTGTGATGTCTTCTCTCCTCTCGGCAGTTTGAAAATACCGACGAGAGGAGAGCTGCATCACTTCCTCTGCCAGTGTTTACATTTTACAGGCAGAGGAAGTGAAACGGTGGGACACGACGGGATTGGCTGGGAGCAATCACGAGGGGGCAGACAGAAATGAACAGCCGCCCCCTCAAGATGGATCGCTCCCGCATGTAAGCCGCCTGCCGCACGCAGCGGAGGGGGTCCCGACGTATATATATATGTCCATCTGCCTGTATGTGCCATTCTGTGGACTTACATAGGCGTGCGGCGGGCGTTAAGTGGTTAAAGGGGTTGTAAAGGTTTGTTTTAAATAGGTTCCTTTAAGCTAGTGCATTGTTGGTTCACTTACCTTTTCCTTCGATTTCCCTTCGAAATGTTTTTTTTTTCCGTTGTTTTCTTTGTCTGAATTTCTCACTTCCTGTTCCTCCTCAGTAAGCTGTTCTGGCTGACTAACCCCCAGCCAGAAAGGCTCGGATGATGGGGGCAAGCTTACTGAGGAGGAACAGGAAGTGAGAAATTCAGACAAAGAAAAAAAACATTTAGAAGGTAAATCAAAGGAAAGGGTAAGTGAACCAACAATGCACTAGCTTAAAGAAACCAATTTGGAAAATAAAAAAACAACCTTTACAACCCCTTTAACCTTTGTTCCCTGGAGGAACCTTAAAAGCAACTGTTAGCTTGCAGGGATCCCCTGTGAAAACATATAATACAATTCATGGTATATTACTGTGGTCAGTAAATTGTAGCTAACAGGAAGAAATTGCCACCCAGAGCCCCCATTCCCCCCAGCTCTACATGACAAAATTAATTTCAACAATGATTATAAAAGTAAAAAAATAATAGACATGTGCAGACTGGAATATTTTGTTTCGTTTTTTCGTTTTCGTTTGGAAAATAAATGTATTTAGTTACTCCCAAAAATCTTTTGATTTATTTCGTTTTTTGTTGGGGAATAGCTTTCATCTGAAAATCCAATAATACTTGGTTTCTGTCGAATGGTCAAAAGAATATCCGACGGAACGTCGAATCTTTACGTCGAATCGTACATTTCCGTTCGAATATTCCGCCTACAAGAATTCTAATGTTGTATGACTAGTAGTATTGCCGAATCTATTTTCTCATAAATCGAAACCTATTCTCTGTAATGTCGAATCTATTATTTCTATAATGTCGAATCTTTTCCCTATAATGTCGAATCTCTCTATATCGAATTTTTACCGCAACGAAAACGAAAATAAAGCATTTTTTATGTTGGATCATTCAGTTTTCATTACTTGCGCTTTCGTTATCGTTTGTTAAAACGATAACGAAAAAAACAGATTTTCAGACGAAAATACATTCTAACGAAAACGAATGCACATGTCTAATAAATAATAAGAATTGCCAGAAAATAAACATAGACTGTAAAAACTATAGTGTCTCCTTACACTAGAGGCCAGTGGAGGAATGCCCTCTTACATTTGCGGTACAAAGAAAAGTGCCCTCTGATGCCGCGTACACACACATTCGGGCATTCCGACAACAAAACCGTGGATTTTTTTTCCGCCGGATTGTTTGCTGAAACTTGTCCTGCATACACACAGTCACACAAAAGTTGTCGGAAATTCCGAACATCAAGAACGCGGTGACGTACAACACTACGTCGAGCCGAGAAAAATCAAGTTCAATGATTCCGAGTATACGTCAAATTGATTCCAAGCATGCGTAGGATTTTTGTGCATCAGAATTGCATTCAGACAATCAGAATTTCCAACAAGAACTTTTGTTGTCGGAAAAATTGAGAACCAGCACTCAAACATTTGTTGTCGAAAATTCCGACAGCAAATGGCCGATGTAGTCTACTCACGGTCGGAATATCCAACCAAAAGCTCACATCGAACATTTGTTGTCAGAAAAACCGAACGTGTGTGCGCGCCATTACAATGCTGGTTCGAAGTAGAAGTGACCCCTTACATTAAATGTCAATGCAAAATTTCTTCCTTGCAGTGATGACCAGCGTAGATGGGGTATTAAGATCCATCGCTGTCCAAACATGACTGACGAAATCGCTGGAGGAACCCTAAAGTTCCAGAGAGCCCTGGTTGAGAAACATTGATCTATAATATACACAGGGCTTTTTTCCAGCAGGAACGCAGGGGAACGCAGTTCCGGCACCTCTAGCACTGAATGTATGTAATGGCAAGGGGTTCAGGGTCTATTGATGCTAGCTGCTGGGGGGATTTATTGTCACTGGATGGGATCTATTTTTGCGGGTCGGGGGTGTCTATTATTGCTAAGGTCTATTGTTGCTGGTGGGTGATCTACTGTTGCTAGGGGTGGATCTCATGTTGCTGAGGGGTCAGTTGTTGCTGGAAGGGATCTATGGTGGTCAGTTGTTGCTGGGAGGGATCTATGGGGAGGGGATATTTTGTTGCGGGTGATCCATTGTTGCTCGGGGGGGTCTACTGGTGTAGGCTGCAGGGAGATCTGTTATTGCTGCTGGGGATCTTTTTTTGCTGGGGGATGGGTATTTTGTTGCTGGTGGTCCATTGTTGCTGGGGGGATCTATTGTTGCTGGCTGCATGGGATCTATTTTACTGCTTTTCATTAACTAATTCCATACAAATTACTTAGTACCACAATTATTAATTGGTTCTGTATTCTCTAAAAGGGGCAGCACTGGGTGTTGGGTAGGGGGTGGAACCACAGAATAGTGTAGGAGGTGGGTAGGGGGTGGCATGGAAAGGGGGAGTTCCTGCACCTATTGTCTGAGAAAAAAAGCCCTCAATATACATAATATATTGGAAAGTAAATACAGACCCCTCCTGTCTAACTACTATCTCTTCATTGTTTTAAAATGAAAGGTCTTAGAATCTTGTGTGCCTTTGTAAAACAGATACTATTTTCTGTGAAAATCCTTAACCTTTCCCATGATACAGCAAGGTGAGAACCTTATCCTTAGGGACAAGGACCTCTGGGACTGTCTAAAACTGCATATACACCTGCACTTCAATTAGATGCAAGCACCCCAGCGGGGGTTCCTATGATTAGCTGCACGAGCCAGTCCCACTGAAAACAGTGGGAAGCATGCTGTTTCCCGCAACTAATTACAGCCACTTGTATGTAATCCCACATGCAGCGATCATATGTGAGTGATCGGTCCTGGATTTAGTTCCTGGATTGCTTCTTGACAATTTAGAAGTTTGGTTATACAAGATCTATATTACAGTGCTGTGTCCACAATACATACAGAAGCAGGTACTTCCATTGTGCAGAATCAGATCAAATAAAGATTATCTCTGAATGAATGAATGAATGAATGAATGAATGAATGACTTGTATAGCGCTACGCATGCAAACTGAATCGCCTCTGGGCGCTTTTTCCACCCATTGTCTGCTTGGCTGGTGTGGTCATTTTTCCCCGTAGGATCTTGACAGGCTTGGGACACACAGTCATACCAATCTCTAATGGAGAGGTTTAAGTCTTGTTGTAGAATAATTAAATAATACTATACATACAAAAGACATAAAAAAAACTATTTATTATCAGTGTCTTATAAAACCATTGATGCTCATAAGACATATAGGAGGGCGGGGGATTTACGAAAAGGCAAATCCACTTTGCACTACAAGTGCAAGCTACAAGTGCAAAGTGCACTTGAAATTGCACTGAAAGTGCACTTGGAAGTACAGTCACTGTAAATCTGAGGGGTAGATCTGAAATGAGGGGAAGCTCTGCTGATTTTATTATCCAATCATGTACAAGCTAAAATGCTGTTTTTTATTTACCTTGCATGTCCCCCTCTGATTTACAGCGATTGCAATTCCAAGTGCACTTACAGTGCAATTTCAAGTGCACTTTGCACTTGTAGTTTGAACTTGTAGTGCAAAGTGTAGTTGCTTTTAGTAAATAACACCCATTGCACCCATTTTGCACTATAAACAGGACCTATCATTATTAAAAATATTCTTATCACTGAAATAATTCTCATTTGTTCCGCCTACTGGCAATGCATCTATAAAACTCATACTGTATATTTCCCTAGGAGTTAGACAGCCACCAAATGGTAAGAAGTATAATTTCTCTCAATCCTGTATAATTTTTATAGTGCTTATAGTGAAAAGCTTCTGAACATGTAATTACAGCAGAAATACTTCCAATAAAACTTGACAGTAAACTAATGTGACTGTTTAACAACAGATCAACCCAGTGAAGCTAGAATGCACTTGTACTGGCGTGCCCCCAAAAAGCTTTGAAGCCATTGCTTTGTCTAGATGAACATCCAAACTGGGCCTTTTATTATAGATGAATTTTTACGATGATCTACACCTCCCACTTCAAAGCCTCTTGGCAGGAAATATAAAACACCAATTTTTATAAATAATCACGTACCACATGGTATACATCTGGAGTTGAGATTTTAGAGTATGATTTAAAAAAAATGAGACATTAAGTGCACAGCAACCAAAGATTAGCGTTAAAAAATGTGGGGTTATCAAAACCTGATTTGCCATTCAACAAGACCAAACCTTTTTAAAACAACACTACATTATCATATACTGATATTGACCCAGCAAGTTATCAGAAGCCCGTTAGGTCAGTATGATGGTTACTACTAAGTTCTGTATTTTTGCTGAATTTTTGCTTGTATTTTTGTCTTTCTTTCAGTTTCTACCAAGAATAATATCTGCCTAGCCAGGTGACTTACCTGGCTGGTCTATGATTTTCATTGCAGTACCATCACTGCGCAGATGCATCCGTAGGTCTTTAGGCTAAGTGTACACATGGGGGTTCCTCCTATCTTAGCATTTTGCCTTACATATATCCATAACCTCTATAGATTTGTTTAATATGACTGTCCGTCTTTGTCCATAGATGATCACTACGGTTTTGCTCCTGATGAGTGGCTTTAAGGCCCCGAAACGCCTAGAGCTAATAACTACCGATATGTGTTTATACTTACCTAATTTCCCATGGATGTTTTTTTAACAAACTTAATTTCATGTTATTTCATGTCGGTCAATTATTTTTTTCATATATTAACTGTGTCAACTATTCATTGTATTTGTAAATACATTAAATATTTCTATTGAAATATCAATTTATTGTGTAATATTTGGTTTTAATGAAAAGTCTAAAAAAATATCTTTGTATAGCAGAATGCGTCAGGTTTTGTCCCGCGGTTTTTGCCAGTTTTCCTATGGGAAAAACTGCGATCGAGCATACACACGGCCAGAATTCCCAGCTAAAGCTCCATCGCAGTTTTCCTGTCGGGAAAACCGGCCGTGTGTCAGGGAAAGACTGAACCGAGCAGGTTCTCGGTTTTCCCCTCGGGATTTCTGACGGGAACTCTTCCCGTTGGAAATCACGTATGTGTGTACGGAGGTATATTACTTGAATATCTGCATTATGTCTGTACTGTCAATCAAAGTGGGTTTCCCCTTGGTGCCCAGATTTGCGGTAATGTTTCTTACTATGCCACCAAAAGAGATGTTAGGCCTCGTACACACGACCGAGGAACTGGTCGCAAATGAAACATCGTTTTCTTCTACGAGTTTCTTGTTAGGCTTCTCGAGAATCTTGACAAGCTTTCTTTGCGTACACACAGTCAAGACCAAATCTCATCCTTCTCAAACGCGGTGATGTTCAACACGTACGACGGCAGGGGAAGTTCGATTCCACTGGTACAACCCTTAGGGCTGCTTTTGCTAATCTCATGTTACTGTGTGTTAAAGGGGTTGTAAAGACAAAAATATTTTCCTCTTAAATTAAAGTCTGATAGTAGCTGATAAAGTAAAAAGTAATGTTTTGCATTATAACTAGTTTGATACCTGTTGAAATCGAGCCGTTTTATTCACCTCTGTCAGTCCTGAATCGTTATTCTCACTGACTTCCTGGTTTGCGGTGCGTGTTCATTCTTGCTACATCACGGCCTAATGGGAACTACAGTTCCTATTAGCTTAGCCTCCATGCCTATGAGGGATAAGAGAGCATCTTCACACAGGGCTGTAGTCATGGGGAGGGGGTGAGAACATTCTGCTTTCCACCATGCAGGTGCTGGTGGAAAGCAAGAAGAGGAGAGACAGGAAATTACATTTTCAAACCTGGATTACTGTATTTTGGAGGTCAAAAGGAAAAACTAGGTAAGTGATATTTAAATGCTTTAGCTTACAGCAATCAATTGATCTAATAAAAAACACACCTTTATTGTTCCTTTAAGTAAAAGTTTGGTTAGAAACGATTTGCACTTTTCAGTCTGTTACAGCGTGACAAATGTGCTATTTCCATTACGCTGCTTTTAACGAAGGTGCGCTACCACCTCATACTTTATTCTGAGCAGACAGACTTTTTTCACATCTGCCTACATTTTTTGCACAGTAGAGTACATTTACCAGCCACTTTATTGGGTACACCTGTTCAATTGCTTGGTAACAAAAATTGCTAATCAGCCAATCACATTGCAGCAACTAAATGCATTTAGGCTTCTAGACATGGTGAAGACAACTTGCTGAAGTTCAAACCGAGCATCGGAATAGGGAAGAAAGGGGATTTAGGTGACTTTCAACATGGCATGATTGTTGGTGCCAGACGGGCTGGTCTGAGTATTTAAAAACCTGCTGATCTACTGGGATTTTCATGCACAGCCATCTCTATGGTTTACAGAGAATGGTCCGAAAAAGAGCAAATATTTAGTGAGCGGCAGTTGTGTATATGAAAATGCCTTGTTGATGTCAGAGGTCAGAGGAGAATGGGCATACTGGTTCAAGATGATAGTCAGTAACTCAAATAACCATTGAACCTTGAAGAAGAATGGGCTACAGCAGCAGAAGACCACACCAGGTGCTACTCCTGTCAGCTAAGAACAGGAAACTGAGGCTACATTTGGCACAGGCTCACCTAAATTGGACAATAGAAGATTGGAAAAACGTTGCCTGATCTGATGAGTCTCGATTTCAGCTGCGACATTCAGATGGTAGGGTCAGAATTTGGTGTAAACATGAATCCATCCTGCCTTGTATCAAAGGTTCAGGCTGATGGTGGTGCAATGGTGTGGGGGATATTTTCTTGACACACTTTTGGCCCCTTAGTACCAATTGAGCATCGTTTAAATGTCACGGCCTACTTAAGTATTGTTGTTGACCATGTCCATCCCTTTATGACTACAGTGTACCCATCTTCTGATAGCTACTTCCATTAGGATAATGCACCATGTTACAAAGCTCAACTCATCTCAAACTGGTTTCTTGAACATGACAATGAGTTCACTGTAATCCAGTGGCCTCCACAGTCACCAGAACTCAATCCCATAGCGCACCTTTGAGATGTGGTGGAACAGGATATTTGCATCATGGACGTGCAGTCGACAAATCTGCAGCAACTGTGTGATGCTATCATGTCAACATGGACCTTAATCTCAGAGAAATCTTTCCAGAACCTTGCTAAATCTACGCCACAAAGAATTAAGGCAGTTCTGGGGGTCCAACCTGTATATATGCCAGCCCCCTCCCCTTCCCACCTGTATATATGTCAGTCCCACCCCCACACACACCTGTATATATGT
Source organism: Rana kukunoris (assembly GCA_029574335.1). Taxonomy (NCBI): domain Eukaryota; kingdom Metazoa; phylum Chordata; class Amphibia; order Anura; family Ranidae; genus Rana; species Rana kukunoris. The sequence continues at coordinate 191,037,258 of CM056050.1, read as the reverse complement.
CAGCCCCCCAACATGTATATAAGCCAGCCCCTCTTCCAACCGTATATATGTCAGCCCCACCCCCCACACCTGTATATATGTCAGCCCCCCCCACACCTGTATATATGCTAGCCCCCTCACACCTGTATATATATATGTCAGCCCCACCCAAACATAAAACCTGTATCTATGTCAGCCCCCCATACACCTGTATATATGTCAGATTTCTCACCTTTCCCCCCAAAAGGTGAGATTTTGCACACACACACACTAATGATTGCTGTATATATGTCAGCCCACCCACACCTGTATATATGCTAGACCCCTCACACCTGTATATATATATATATCAGCCCCACCCAAACATAAAACCTGTATATATGTCAGCCCCCGGATATATATATGTCAGCCTCACACATACACAAATGGCTACAGTATTTTTCCCAATTTAGTAATTAACCAAAGCTTATCCAGGTCCACAAGAGCTCACACCAGCCAGGAGATTGGTCTGCCACCTTTTGCACTGTTATTAAATAAGCCATAGGGGCTTACTTAAAGCGGAGCTCCACCCTAAAGCGGAACTCGCGCTAATCGGATCCCTCCCCCCCTCCGGTGTCACATTTGACACCTTTCAGAGGGGAGGGGGGTGCAGATACCTGTCTAAAGACAGGCATTTGCACCCACTTCCGGCCCAGCATTCTCGGGCAGAATGCGGGCATTTCGTTCGTCCCCCCCCCCGTTGTGTGCTGGGAACACTCGGCTCCCAGCACACAGCGGGAGCCAATCGGCGGTCGCAGCGCGACTCGCGCATGCGCCATAGAGAACCGGGCAGTGAAGCTGGAGCGCTTCACTTCCTGGTTCCCTCGCCGTGGATGGCGTGGGGGCAGCAGAGTGACGAGCGATCGCTCGTCCTCTACTGCGGACGCCACTGGACTCCAGGATAGGTAGGTGTCCTAATATTAAAAGTCAGCAGCTGCAGTGTTTGTAGCTGCTGGCTTTTAATTTTTTTTTTTTTGAGCTGACATCCGCTCCTTAACCTCCCTGGCGGTATTCCCGAGCGTGACTCGGGGTTAACATTCAGTGCCAGAAGCGGTAACCCCGAGTCACGCTCGGGGTGCATTTTTTTTTTCCCCCGGTCAGACTAGCCTCCCTGGCGGTCTTCACGTGTGTGGCACGGGGTGAGATTTTTAAGCTAATATCGGTAACCCCGTGCCACACACGCGCTTACCTCGCTGGATGCAGAAAAAGTTTACTTACCTTTTCTCTGCGATCCAGCGATGAATCCCCGCAGTACACGGCGGGCGGATGTCCGCCTGATGCTGTGTGTACCTCCGATTCCCTTCCCTGCGAGCGTCGCGACGTAGGGGGGGGAACGGCGCCAAATTTAAAAAAGTAAACAAACACTATACATACAGTACACTGTAATCTTATAGATTACAGTACTGTATGTAAAAAATACACACCCCCCATGTCCCTAGTGGTCTGCCCTGTACACTACATGTCATTTTGTATAATAAAAACTTTTCTTTCTCCCTGCAAACTGTAGATTGCCCATAGCAACCAAAAGTGTCCCTTTATGGCAAAAATTGTTTTAGAGCAGCTAAAAAACAGCGATAATAAATCAGAATCACTTGCAGAATTTAGCGATAGCGATTTATGGGGAAATTCGTCATAAAAAAAAAAAAAAAATGACAGCAAAAATTCTGCAACTGAGCAAATTTCAGTGATTTTGATTTGATTACATTATTGAATAATTTTTACTATAATTATATTATCATTTGTGATCATTTTTTATAATTATTTATTATATTATAATTTTTAATTAAAAAAAAAAAAAAAAATCATACCCGGGATGCCTATTAGACTCTTGTTTGAATAGATTTAAGTGAGTTATTCCTAAGAATTACAAGCCTACAGTATAAAACGCCAAATTCCCTTGCAAATAATGGTACCGCTTTTAGCACCTAAAATCTTAAAGAATCATACCGCCAGGGAGGTTAAGGAGGAGAGAATCTTCACTCAAAATATTGTGTGAATATTCACATTCATTATCCCATTACATGAAAAGCAAATTGCTGGTCACTTTGAACAACCAACCATATGCAGATGCTTTTTACACAATTAGTTCATCACACTATTTTTTTAGTGAACATTCTCAAAGCCTTCAGTGATTCAGCCCATATGTCTCGTCTTTTCCTACACATAGTAACCAGACCAAATGTCCATAACTAAATCTTGCAGTGTCATAAAATGGACAATAATTATATGTCTACTGCTGCTTCTCTTTAGTCCAAGAAATAACTACTACTCCCCATAATTTGACAAACATGACAAGACAATGAAAAATCTTAAGCGAGACAGAGTACAGATATGTTTGAAATGCAGTCTTTGGCTCTTCATGACAGTAGAAACTTACAGAACTAGTTCTTCCAGGTTAGGTTGGGTAAGCTTGTCTTTTTATAGGCTGCCTGAGTCCACAGATGGGATCACTGAACTGTCATGCATCATTTAAGAGGAACTTAAGTAAATTCCCAAAAGAACTGTCACTAATGCTGTCATTTGTGAAAGAGGAAAAACTAATGCTGTCATTTGTGTATTCTTAAACTCTATTTCCATTAAAGAGGAAAAAGGTGCTATAACACCAGATACAATGATATGTGAGGGCAAAAAAATCTCTTCTTCTGGAATGTGCAAACAGGAACTATCTCATTATAGCTATTAGGAAAAGTATTCACATTTACAGTATTCTTAAACTCTATTTCGGTGGGTGTGCATTAATTGAGTCAAAATTGAGTTAAAAGTGCTCCAAAAAAGAGAGGCGAAGGTAACAAAAAAAAGTCCCTCTGCCCTGTTGGGTACACAAGGGCGGGCTGTGTGGGTGCCACCCGGGGCATTACTTATTGCAACTTGCAGTCCGGCTCCTCTTGCTATAAAAAAAAAAAGCAGTGCAAAGATGGGCAATTTAGAAATTGGATGAAGGTTTACCCTTTTTGATAGATAAATTGTGTATTTCATTGCAACTTAATACAGCTTTCAGTTGGGAGGTATAATGATATGCCCACCCCTTTCTGACTGCTTTGAAGCGCAAAAAAATCTCAGTGATGATGAGTGGGAACCTACATGCATGTAAAAGTGTGCACACATCTCTTGTGATGTAAAGTGCAAACAGGTACTAAAGCATACCTCCTAACTTTTTGAGATGGGATCAAGGGACATGTGTGAGATGACCAGAGAAGAAGTAAGAATATTAGACTTCTATAAATCAAGAAAAGTATGTAGACATAGTAAATACCAATTATTGAGCTGCGGTGGCTAAAAAGGAAGGGGGAGGTATGATTTAACATACAGTATGTGTAATGGTGCGCTTTCATACATTTTGTGTGGTAACCCTCTTATTTCATCAGCATATGTTTTGTTGGGTATCCCTGCATACATTCTGTATGTTCTTGCACTAAAGACTAAGGCGTGACAGTCTAAACAAGTACCAGATTCAGTACCTACATGATGCACAAGCCTCATAAAGTACAAAAACGTTCTTTACCTTCCCTGACTAAGCCAAATCCTCCTCCACTTGTGTCTCACTCACCCCCGTACGGGTGCCGCAGCTCATAGTGGGAGGGGTTTCTGCAACAGAGGCAGTGCAGTTAATCCAGATAATAGTGGGCAAAGGTTGGTGTGGCCAGGTGCTGATTAACAAGCTACAGTCTTGACGATGATGATAGCCACATCCCCTGCAACATTTTTTCATCCCACTGTAGTGCAAGCAGCTACAACCTACATGAAAATAACAACTCCGCTCTAAACATTAGGAGTAGTGCAGCATTGTTGTCACACCCACACAGGAAGCGTTATCAGGTGGACTTCATTGACAGGCTCAACGGGTATTTGTAGGAATTAGGTGCTGCAGCTCCATACTGGTTTTCTGTGGGCCTAAACAACACAATAATTCAGTAATATTATGAATGTTGCTTTTTCTATAACACATTGAATGGCAGCCAGAGAAACTAATGGGTCCAATTCATTTGTGTGATAATGCTGTACTTACTGTGTTATATCTGTATTATACTGCTGGGATCGGCTTAAACTTGGCTTGCAAGACTTTATTAAATCTCGCAGTCTAAAGTTCAGCTTTCATTAAAGTTTATTCTTAAAAAAATAAAAAACAACTGACTGTGTCTCCTTTAGCTTAAAATGGGTGATATCAAAGAACAGCTTATTCTGTTTTATAGCAAATGCAGTTCCTAATGTCTCAAATCTTGTACATATATGGGGACTATTGCAGGCATAGTACAGTATATCTGTCAAGGACATAAGTTCTTTTATATAAAGGCAACTTGTGTTTTCATTTTACTAGCCCTTTAATGTCGCTGTTTAAATGCCATAATACTAATTAGCTGTTTATAAAGAATACATATTCATGTTGGTAGGTATGTCTGACATAAGGTACATACCTAAATAACTATACTAAACCTTCAATGAACACCTGCAATTAAGGCACATAAAATAGACACTCGGTAGCCAAATGATGTTGTTTTTTTCAGTTGAGTAAAATAAGTTTAGTTTGCACAGACAAGAAAAGATAAACACAGCGGGCCAGATTCAGCAAGACTTGCGCTGGAGTAATTCGATATGCGCCGCGTAACTGTGAAGATGCGCCGTCGTTTCTATGTGGCCGTACCCACCAAACTAGATGCGACAGACAGACAAACGGGCCATTTCCGATCGGCTTAACTTTCCGACGCCAGAGTCTCGTCAGCGCATAATTTCGCTTGGCGCATCAGTCGCGCCTATTGATTTCCCCTGCAAATATGCAAATGAGGGAGATTTCCCGATTCGCGAACGGATTAGCACCATACGCTGGCTACATGCGCCACGCGTATCTCGTCCGTCCGGCACAAAGTTATTTCTACAAATAGCTGCTTTATCTTTACTCCAGACGGCCACAGGTCAGCAGGAGAGCAGCTACAGCAGTGTTACCGACGATAAGAGCTAGCTGAGCACCCCCACTTGCAGGACAACACCTCTGTCCATGCTTGTCTGTCAAATTTTACAGCCATGGAGGAAGACATCATAGGTCTCCATAGCCGAGATGACGGCTGACAGCTCCTGGCCTTTAGAGTTCAGCTTTCTCCTGTGTGTTTGCGGGGAACGGGAGCAGCCATCTCAGAACAAAAGTAACATCACTGCGGGGAGGGGGAACAGGATATACTTTAGTGCCGGAATGGCGCATCTACGGGCGCATTTAAACGCCCAACGGAACGCATTGCGCTGACGTTTCCCGTGAAGTGGTGCTGACGGAAGTTGTGAGCATGCGCACAGGGGGCCGAGTGAAGCCTCACTTACTGCGCATGCTCCGTGGATGATGCGCTGAACGTAAGCCTCTGCGCTGGCTCCGCCCATCATTTACATATGATCACACCCACTTCCACTTGTGTCGGGTTACGCCAGCGCATTATCGTTACTCTGGCGCAAGTTTACGCGCAACTGCTATGTGAATAACAGTACTTGCGCCGAAAGTGTCGGCGGAGTAACGTAAATGAGAAACGTTACTCCAAAGTAAAGAAGCGCCCATCTACCTGAATCTGGCCCATACTGTCCATTTTAAATTCCGATGGAGCTGTTGCAATTCGTAAAAATCTATATTCACAAATGAACAGACCAGCACTCCATACATATGCAAATATAATACAAAGCATTTCAATTTAGAACAAAAAAAATACAAATGTAGAGGATTCAGCAAGCAGCCAAAAAAAGGCAATTTTGTGTCAAGTGAAGAAGCCCATAGCAACCAATATATACTGTTTCTGTCTGGAACAAGGGAAGAATGATTTTAATCCACATACATTCCCGTCATTCATCAGTTGGAAGATTGAAGTTGGTCCTGGCACTGCTTGTGGCATTCAAGGGCATGCAGTTGTATCATCACCCTATATTCTCAATGAGACATCTGCCTCTTCTTAATTATCCTTACACAGACAGGCATAAAAAGGGCAAAATAATGTCAGTATCAACCTACCTTACAAACACAGGGCACTTGGCAGCAAGAACAATGGTCTTATCAGGCAGACAAAGTAAGTCACCTGCTATGCAGGTATAGCCAGGCTTCTGTGAGCGAAGGAAAAAAACCTCCGCAAGTCTTCTCCCTTACAGAATGTGAGTCACTCCTGTAGGAGGCAGGGGTGTGGAAAAGGGTGTCACCTGCAAATTCTTTCAACATATTAAGGGCTTGTGTGTGTGTCAAAGCACTTTTGCATTTTTTACATAACTGGCGATTCAGTGCTTACTAGCCAACAACAGTCACTACTGGTATTTATATAGCAGGCTGTGTAGTTGCATCTATATACATTAATATATATATATATATATATATATATATATATATATATATACACACACACACAACAACGCAGACTGTAGGTAAAGAACTTTTAGTTCATATGAGCATTGCTTGAGGGTAGATACTGAACTAGCTGAAGAATGCTGCTTATCATGTTACAAGCTGCAAAGCTGGAGAATGATAGTATTCGTAAAAATGTTTAACCCTATGCCTTTAGATAAAACTGCCTAAATACCAAAAAGACTCTTGATGCTATCTCATAAAATGTAAAAGCCATGCTTCAACTATCCTTGGGTCAACAGAGTTTGACAACCAGTTATGCCGAGTAAACACGATCGTAAATTTAAAACAAGAAAAGTCCGATGTGAGCTTTTGGTCCAAAATTTCGACCGTGTGTATGCTCCATCAGACTTTTGCTGTTGGAATTTCCGCCAAAAAAAGATTGAGAGCTGGTTCTCAAATTTTCCGACTGAAAATCCGATCGTCTGTAGAAATTCTCGACGCATGCTCGGAAACAATTTGACGCATGCTCGGAAGCATTGAACTTCATTTTTCGGCTCGTTGTTGCGTTGTACGTCACCGCGTTCTTGACGGTCGAAAGTTCAGATAACTTTTGTGTGACCGTGTGTATGCAAACCAAGCTTAAGCGAAATTCCGTCGGAAAAACCATCCAAGGTTTTTCCAAAGGAAAATCCAATCGTGTGTACAAGGCATTAGATGCTCAAAACATTACTGCAAAAGTTAAGGTATGTAATAATATGTTTTTGTGTATTTTTTACCTTGGACAGTTTCTAGGATACTAATCAGTGATGGCCCGTCCTTTAGGGGCACACAGGCACCGCCCCACTATCAATGCATCCACCCCCTAATCGACATGCAGAGTACCGGACGCATGGATTCCAACGCGGGGTATGTTTTTGCGAAGCACGTGATTAGAGCCAGAAGTTCTAATAGGCTTCAAATAGGGTGGGCTCGGGGCGCAGAGCAAAGCGCCCAAAACCCACCCAGTTGTGTGACATTACAGTATAAAGCTAGGAGGGCTCATGCTTCAGAAAACCCTACAATATGGCAGCCCATTCTCCTCTTTCTGTGCATCCCCCATCTTATTCTGAAGAACTCACCTGTGAAGTTTTAAGAGGAACTCTTTCAACCGGTGTGCTGGTATCCTCTACTTCAAGTCGTAATTTAATGTATTTTGTTGTATATGACTGCTGAGGCGCAATGAGCCCAGGTACCCCTTAGGGCCCTTTCACACGGGCAAACAAACGGTCCGTTTTTTACAAGTCCGCTAAAGTCCGTAAAGATCCGCATCTGCAAAGATCTGCTTTTTCGGACGGAAGAAAACCCTATTTTTCTTCCGTCGGCAGAATGGATCAGATGAATACGGACACACGGTCCGTATTCATCCGATTCCCCAGAGGGGAGAGTGGAGGAAAGACAGGGCGGTCTCTGCACAGTGTGCAGGGACTGCCCTGTCCGCCGACAGCTCAGCGGGGATTTACGGATGATCCCCGCTGAGCAGATGGACACACAAGGGGCGGATCAATACGGATCCGCTCCCTGTGAAAGAGCCCTTAGCTGTAATATATATGTATATATAAAACCTTCCCCCTTGCCCCTTCACCCTATTAAATAAACATGCTTACAACCATTAGGTTGGAAAGGGCAAGGCCACAGCTTTATTAAAAGCCAACATAACATTTGAACATTGAGCATTTTCAACCAGTGCCAGTCACAGTTGTACTGTAAGCACACAACTCCAAAAGGGGGCGGGGCCTGTCCTTACCATAAGTGCTGGACAGGCCGCCTACTTCCGGTTTGCATGAACTGGGCATGGCCCATTATAGCCATTTTATGCTGGCAAGGTCAAGAAACCCGCAGCAAGCTGTGACATACCAAAAGAGGGGCAGGAGGGTGGGCAGCTTTCCCAAACACGTTTCCCAAAAGACCCAGAATTCCCTGGGGCGATCCCTTTTACCTGAGCTCAGGCCCATCCCATCCCCCAAATTAACCAATCCTTTAGCGACCACCACCTTGTCCAGTACCTGGCCATACCCCCATCAGTCAAGGCTCTCTTCCCCTTAAGGGGCTCAAGAGGCCTTCATGAAGGGCCTAAGTGTATGTAAATCCAAATGATATTTTTCAGTATTTTTGGCAGCATGCCTCACTGCATACAATTTTTTCGAAGGAATCTCACACAACAGGCTGATAATGCCCCTAAATGCAAACCAGTGTTTTTGTACCATCACCCTGAAACTGGTAGTGTTGTTACTGGCAGGATTTCCAGGTAAGAAACTCTTTAACAGATTCACAATAAATTTTTTTTGCTTAAAGCGGTTCCGCCAATTTTTTTTTTTAAAGTCAGCAGCTACAAACACGTCAGCTGCTGACTTTAAAAAAATGGACACCTTACCTGTCCAGTGCGCCCTGCAAAGTCAGCAGCCGAGGCTGAGCAATCGCTCGGTCTTCGGCTGCTTCCGCCACCATCCTCGGCGAGGGAATCAGGCAGTGAAGCCAGATGGCTTCACTGCCGAATTCCCTACTGCGCATGCGCGAGGATCGCGGCGCACCATCACTATTCCCCAGCTCTCTCCTGGGAACAGTGTTTCCCAGAAGACAGCGGGGGTTGTGACGTGCATTGCTGGATTCCCCGCGGGGATCAGACATGGAAGTGGTGCAAATGCCTAAAGGTAATATTTAACTTTAAAAAAATAACAACACCTGCTTCGTGCAAAACCCTAAAATGCCTCTTGTCAGGTTCCTCCCCCTTGCTGAGTGCCCACATAGCAAGCTCATGTAGACTGATCTGTGTGTCCATAAGATACACAGACCATGGCCCTACCCCTTCTTCCTCACTGTGATTGACAGCACTACTTCACATAATTTCAGCATCTTGCTATAAGAACATTAATTTTATAATGCTTTTGCTCGAAAATATCCAAAATAAACAGTTTTTCAGTCCCCACTCCCCACTTGTACATCATCCATCGTAACCTATATCATATCCCAAAAAGTATGGCCATGGTTGCTCTTAATTATATACTGTACTTGCCAGGAGATGCCTTGGCATCATTTGCCTCTTTGCATAGGCTTACTAGAGCAAGTGCCGTATTCTCCATGCACTTGCTCCGTAGTTTGCGGAGGCGTAGAGTAAGTCGTCCAGCGTAAGCCCGCGTAATTCAAATGGGGCGGCTTGTATTTAAATTAAGCGCGCCCCCGCGTCGAACGAACTGCGCATGCGCCGGCCGGGGAAAAAGCCCAGTGCGCATGCTCCAGCTCACGTCGGAAAGCGTTGTTGAAACCGACGTCAAAACGCAATGCCCTATTCGCGGACGAGTTAGTAAAACGACGTAAGCGACGGAAAAAGCAGACGCTGACCCGACGCCATACTTAACATGGCATCCGACGGCACCTGACGGCATCCGACGGGACTTCGTAAGGTTACTCCTCATAGAAGCAGGGGTAACCTAACGAGTTCGTAAACGACGTACACGACGACGGGGCGGCGTAAAAGCGATCGGGAATTGGCGTAGTAGCCTCATTTGCATAGGCAAATGAGAAAACAACGTAAAGGCCACCTAGTGGCCGGAGTTGTCATTACAACTACGATCCGCAAGTGTAATGGTATTACACTTGTCGGATGTTCAAGCGTATCTATGCCAAAGTGATGCTAAGCATCACTCATATAGATACGAGCCAAAAAAAACGGCGATACGATGGGGTATCTGAGATACTCGTCGTAGCGCCGCTGAGAATCTGGCCCTCTGTATCTAGGAGAAAGAAAGGTTAGTCCATGCAGAAAATCATGAAATAAGTAAATTATTGTAAGATAAATCTACAGAAAATACAAGGATACTGTATCTATGCAGTCCAAAAATATAATATGTAGGTAGAACCCTTACCTAAATGATATTTGCTTTGTTAATTCTGTTGATCACAAACACGATTTGTATTAATATATTTGTATACACCAGAAAAAAAAATGTAATACACAAGAAAAAAACAATATATAATAAGAAGACAATATTTTATTGTATATCAGGCATGTAATTAAACAGACGGAATTCCTGTGAAGTATACATTAACACTGGGGTATAGTACAATTTCCCGACATGTTTCGTCAAATCATTGGCTTCTTCAGGGTTAGTGATATACAGTATCCATCCCCTATATCTTGTACCAGTTTTAGGGATGAGGTGCCGTATCTAACAGAGGACACATCCAACACCTTCACTTGCCTCAGTTTTTATCCTGTCATTTCATCTCAGTTATGTGTGGTGATCTCCTGCAGCCTCTTGGCAGCCAACTGCATTGCGCCCCAGTGATGGCTGCATGGAATTTCTCAAGGTGTTACCTGATAGTGACAACAACAGACCATGCCTGCATAATACTTGTCAAAAGACCCAATTGTAGTTTCTGTGGAAACCTGTATGACAACCTGTATGACAACATAGGGGCATAAACTCAGACAGTCATCACCCTAAACAGAAAGTTCCTGAAAAGGACCTGATTGGTAGGATCACCAGGTGTTATTTTAATTACAGCTGAAGATACAAACATATTGAAAATGACATTAACATGTTAAAGTATATATAAGGATATTAGTGATTGGGGATGTTTTTATCTCCAGCTGTAAAAATATATTTTCCTGTTAGTGCTACTCATTATGTAATGAATAACATTAGGATAAAGTGTCATATGAACTGAATAAATAGCATCATCTAATTAAAAGCATACATACAGTATTATATAACAAGGACTACAAACAATAAGATGCAAAGGCATAGAAACAGAATTTATACAATGCCCTTGCTGCAATAAATATGACAGTTATATTAAAAGTAGAACTAAAGGCAAAACTTTTTTTTTCATTTTGGATTCAATTAGGGAGAGTTATAACCCCTGTCATTTTTTTTTTTGCCCATCTTTTTTTTCAATTGGGGACATTTCACTTCACTTTCTGTCCCATAGCTAGAACAGGAAGTAAGAGGGAAATCCCTCCAAGTTGAGGGGATCCCGGTATGTCACCAAGATGGACCAAAACTAGTGTCCTCATTGTAAGATTCCCCCTCTATTCCAACAAAAGTATTTGAAACCTAACAATAAATCAGCTCTTAGTAAAAACGAAAAAATATGAAAAAGTATGTATCACTTTTAAATAAACTGACAATCAGAAAGGAGGGCCAAGTACATGGAATTAACTCTAACAACTCTATGCAATTCGCTAAGGGCAAGCTTTATCAAGACTTGTTTTTCTAATTTTATATTACTAATACAGTGGAACCTTGGATTACGAGCATAATTCCTTCCAGGAGAATGCTTGTAATCCAAAGCACTCGCATAAAAAAGTGAGTTTCCCCTTAGTAGTCAATGGAAACACAGATCATTTGTTCCGCATTGACTTCTATTGCATACAATACCGCATGTGGCCAGAGGTGGGGGGCACCAAAAACTCAGAAATACTCAGGGACAGCTTGGCTGAACACGAAAACCCCCAGAAAGGCTCGAAAAACACTGTGTATTTCCCAGTTATTCCAAGTATTTCCGAACAGCACCGAACCATTCCGAGTGTCACCGGCGCCCCCACACCTCTGGCCAAATGTGGTACTGAACACCCCACAGCTTAACTATAAACCTGTCTCCACACGCCAAGATCCTAGGTGTAATCCTGAACTATCCTTTCGACCCCACATCCCATACCTGTTCAAAGCTTGCCACCTCAACCTCGGCAACATCTCCAAGATACGCCCCTTCCTAACCAATGTCACCACAATGCTTCTGATCCACTCCCTGGTCAACTTCTGCCTTGACTACTGCAATTCCTTCCTCATTGGCTTACCTTTAAATAGGCTATCCCCCTTCAGTCCATCATGAACGCTGTTGTCAGGCTCATCCACCTTACAAACCACTCAGCGTCTGTTACTCCTCTCTGCCAATCCCTCCATTGGCTGTCACTCAACCGATGAATTAAAATAGAGATACCAATGATAGTTTACAAAGCTATCCATGGCCTGGCCCCCAGTTACATTAACACACTAACCTGTTCTCAAAATACCAACCAAACCATTCTTTTCACTCCTCCCAAGACCTCCTGCTCTCTAAATCCCTTGTCTCCTCCTCCTATGCTTGCCTTTAGGACTTTTCTTGAGCCTTTCCTATCCTCTGGAATGCTCTACCCTAATCTGTCCCACTATCTCCTACCTTGTCAACTTTCAGATGATCCCTGAAAATTCATCTCTTCAGAGAAGCCTATCTGGCCCCCATCTAACAACGATACATTTATTTTCTCCATCAGCACATCCCTCACAGCTATTAGCTTTTGTATCTCTTAACCCTCCCTCTTAGATGGTTAGCTCTAACGAACAGGGCCCTCTGATTCCTACTGTATTAAAGTGTATTGTACCCTCATGTTGTAAAGCGCTGCGTAAACTGTATAATAATAATTAGGGCTGTCCCGATACCGATACTAGTATTGGCACTGATACCAATACCGATTCTTAATCCCTAATACCTGGGCAGTCAGGGATGATCTGTGCGGCGGTTGGGGATATACAAGCACTGATCTCCCTGCATAGATTTCAAAGAAGCAGCTGACAGCTGCTTCTCCTCCTCTCACCCCGCAGGGAGATTGGTGCTTGTAGCCCCCCCCGCACCACCACTGAACCGATCACCCCCAACCGCCCCCTGTGTCCTTCTGCGTGTCCTCCTCCGTGCTCCTCTGGTCCTCCTCCAGTCTCCCTCTGTTTCCTCCATGCTCCTCCAGTCCCCCTCTGTGTCCTCCGTGCTCCTCCAGTCCCCTCTGTTTCCTCCGTGCACCTCCAGCCCCCCTCTATGCACCTCCAGTCCCACTCTGTGTCCTCCGTGCTGCTCCGGGCCTCCCCCCCATCCCAGATCTGTCAGGATCTGTCATTTAACAGCTCCTTCCTTTTTTGAATGCACAGAGTCAATCATCACTGACTCTGTCCATTCACAACAGATTATAGTAAACTGTGTTTACGATGTCTCAGTTTATGAATGGAGCTTCTGTCTCCTGTCCATTCCTCTTCAGTGCAGCTGAGGCTGCAGAGAAAGGGACTGGGAAAAGTCTGTGTACCTGCCAGTTTCAGTCCACTGCAGAACAGATTCTCTGTGATTTTAGTAATCGTCTTTAATAACAGTATTGGGCAGGATCGCCGGTCAGGGACTTCTGGTCCACATGTAGACTGGTTTAGACCCCTTATATCTCACCAAAGCCATCCCCACAGGGCTGATAAAAATAATAATAATAACATTTTTTAATAAATATTTAAAAGTTCAAATGGAAAAAAAAAGAAAGCATTGTAAAAAAGTTTAAGTGCGTGAACTGGGCCTTAACTACTTCCCACCTGGTCAATATCAAATTAACGTCCGGGAAGTGGTTGTGTTATCCTGACTGGACGTCATATGATGTCCAGTAGGATAACAGCCGCCGCGCGCCTGCCCCTGCCAACCAGTGCCCATCCAAAATCCCTGCCAGTGCCAGTGCCACCAGGGATAAGCATCAGTGCCACATATCAGTCCAACTTGTCAGTGCCCATCAGTGCCATGTATCAATGCCCATCAGTGCCTAGCAGTGCTGCCTATCAGTGCTCATCAGTGCCCACCAGTGCCACCCATGAGTGCCTATCAGTGCCGCCTATCAATGCCCATCAGTGATTCTTTTCAGTGGCACCCATCAGTGCCGCCTACCAGTGCCCATCAGTGCCGCATATCAGTGCCCATTGTCAGCGCCACCTCATTGGTGCCACCTCATCGGTGCCGCCTTATCAGTGCCCGTCAGTGCCACCTTATCAGTGCCCATCGGTGAAGGAGAAAACGTATTTATTTACAAAATTTTATAACAGAAAAAAAGAAAAACTTATTTAATTTAAAATGTATTTGTACAGCAAAAACATAATAACCCCAGGTGATCAAATACCACCAAAAGAAAGCTCTGTTTGTGTGAACAAAATGATAAAAATTCTGTTTGGGTTCAGTGTAGCATGACCGCGCAATTGTCATTTAAACAGCTACAGTGCAGAAAGTTGAAAATTGGCTTGGGCAGGAAGGGGGGTAAGTGCATGGTATTGAAGTGGTTAAACTGAGGGCCACAAACTATGTGCACTGTTACTAATGCCACAGTACTTGTATCCGTGAGGAAGTAATACCCCTTACAAATCTCCTTCTAAGAAAAAATACTGACAACTGACAACCAAAAATGTGTTCACAGGAATAGAATCAATACGGTAATAACAATTATAACACAGATGTCATCAGTTCCATACTGACACAACATGTCCACCGTCCACGTAGACATAATTAGTACTGTACTGACACACCAGAAACATGTCTACAGAGACAGTATCAGTACCATACTGACACATCAGGAATATGTCTGTAGAATTATTATCATATAAGAATTTATGCTACATGCATTACATTCCACGAATATACATTACATGTATGCTACACATACATTCCATGTTTTTAAAATATTGTTTTCAACCTTTTACCTCTTGCCAACCATATAAAGCATGTATGTGGCAGAACACTGCAGGATTTTGATATGGATTTTTTTCTGCTTCTAATGCCGCGTACACACGATCGTTTTTTGTGATGAAAAAAAAACGACGTTTTCAAAAACGTCATTTAAATTGATCGTGTGTGGGCAAAAGGTTGTTTTTTGTCTTAAAAAAAACGACCAAATTTTTTTTCCGAACATGCTGGAATTTTTTGTGTCGTTTTTAAACCCGCGCATGCTCAGAAGCAAGTTATGAGACAGAGCTTCAATGGAAAAGACGTCTTACGTAACCACGCTTTGCTAGAGCTTTGTTGGAAAATGAAGTTTGAAAAACGTCGTTTTGTTTCGTGAGATAAAATGACGTTTTTTTTCATCACAAAAAGTGATCATGTGTACGCGGCATCAGAGTCCCTGCATGTTAGCCTGTGTGTTGTTTAGAAGCAGGAGCATGTAGTGGCAGAAAAAAAAATCGCTTGTGAGTTCAGGAGAGGAGCATTTTGACAGAAAAAAAACACTTAAACGCATCCAAAAAGCTCCTAAGCTAAGGTGACCAGATTTCCAAACTACCATTTCCCCTTCCCAAAAATCAGCTTGAGTTGTAACGAATCACAGCACAGTGATTGGACACAAGAGGCGGGATTTATGATTTCTCCTATCACAAGCAGGGGGCAGGATTGTGCTCCTCCAGGCGATCCCGGCCAGGACAAGTACTGAAAAGCGGTGATGTTGCGGCCTTTTTTTGGGTGGCATTAGTTTGGCTTGGGGGTGTCTGTGTCAGTTTCATTCTGGGACACTGTATTGTCCTGAAATGAAGGTGCCCGGGACAGACCTGTAAAATGCGGGACTGTCCCGGGCAATCCGGGACACGTGGTCACCCTAAGCGCTAGATGCAGTTAGTGCTTGAGCATTCATTTATTTCAATAGCCAGAATAAATTAATATAATAATGAATTCCCAAGCGCTTGATGTGCCCAGTTTGCAAAAAGGTGTGTTTTTGAAGCTGCTTTTCTCCTGCCAGTGTACTTGGGGGCCCTAACAGCCAGCCGCCACACATATGCTTCCATGAGGCTTGTGTGTGCTCACTGCACGCTCACAGCACACTGACTGAGCTGTCACCAGCAGCTCTTGGTCAATGCTTCTGGCTGTCACAGCGGTCACATAATCAAAAGCCTGTCGCGCAGGACCCCTGATCATGTCACCGCTGTGACAGCCAATCACAGCAGTCACATGATACTGAAGCTGTGCCACCTACCAAGCATAAAAACAGGAGTAAACCGTAGCATTAAATTAAAAAAATAAAAAAAAATCCTTTGCAAGATAATAGCATAATGTACTAGTATGCATGCCATACTAGCACATTATGAAATCCTTACCTTATAACAAAGCCCCCCAACCGTGTGCTGTCACCACTGACAGGGCTTCCATCTTCTCTCAGTCTTCCCCCACTCCACTGTATGTTGCAAGTGATAACATCACTCCTGACATGCACTGACAGAGCTCTGAAAGCTTCCATCATTAGACCCTCAGTGTGTCAGATTCCTTCTCGTAGAGTATCAGTACACTGTGGCTCTACGTGGAATCCATTTTGTCCAGTGTAGTGTAGCAATCCATCTTGTCATAATCAAGCATAATTGCGCGAAATCACACGTCATTCCGTCGAGACATTCCTATTGAACGAGTTGTAAAAAAAAAAAAAAAATTGGGAGCCCTCATGGGCTACGCGTTAGCAGCAGAGTACTAGACGAAAGCGATTGAAAGGCCGCTCGTATCATCGCCGAGCTCCCGACGCATGAAAACGACGCACTCCTGTCGCAGCGTAGATCCGAAGGCTTACGAAGACGTGCCTCTCGGATCGAAGCCCGAAGCCGCCGTATCATGGTTTGAGGATTCAAACTAGTAATACGGCGCACAAAATTTGAAATTACTCCTGTCTAACACCAGTTAGACAGGCGTAATTGCTCTGTGAATCTGGGCCTGCATGTTTAGGAGATATTTACTGTACCTAGAGGTAAGCCTTATTATAGACTTACCTGTAGGTAGGACTTAAAAAAAAAAGACTTTATTACCACTTTAGGCTCTGTTTCCACTAGTACAACTTGTCGTGCGACTTTGGACACATAAAGTCGCATGATAAGTCACAGCCCATTGATTTCAATGGCACCTGTTTCCATCTATGCGACTTAAAGTTCCATCGACTTTGAAGAGGTTTCTGCAGTATTTTGGATGCAACTTTGATCTGGGGACTAAAGTTGGAGCAAAGGTGCACTCAAAGTCGCATCAAAGTCGCAATCGTGTAAAAGTGAAAACGCAGCCTTAAGGTTTTAAAAAAAAATGTGTATATTTCAAAGAAAAGAATTAGATCACATTTGGTATATTTTTCAAACCTTGGGATGTTTGCAGGATAAACTCTTTTGTGAAAACTATTATTATATTAAATATATTACATTACACATACATTACATTGGCATTGCATATACAATAACACCGCAAACTGCTTCACTGCCAATAGAGGGAAACTGTGAGCTTGCAACCACAGAGAGCATTGAAAGAGCCCTATTTAAAAAATATTGTTTTGTTAACTAGATTTCTCAACTCCATCTGTGACTGCAAGCTCCCAGGCTCTGTACCGAGTCCCTCTAGTGTTCTGGCCCATTATAATAAATATAATAAATGTTTTTTTCCTGCAAGCTCCAAATGGGCCAAAATACTAGAAGAACTCTGTGCAGAGACTGGGAGTTTAAAATCTCAGAGAGCTAGAAAAAACTATTATCACTACTACTAGAGTATAAAGTGCCTTGAAAAAGTATTCATACCCCTTGAAATTTTCCACATTTTGTCATGTTACAACCAAAAATGTAAAGGTATTTTATTGGGATTTTATGTGATAAACCAACACAAAGCGATACATAATTGTGAAGTGGAAGGAAAATGATAAATCGTATTCCAATTTTTTTACAAATAAGTATTTGAAAAGGGTGGCGTGCATTTTCAATACTTTTACAGCTGCAAATTGTTTTGGGGATGTCTCTACCAGCTTTGAACATCTATAGAGTGACATTTTTGCCCATTCTTCTTTGAAAATAGCTCAAGTTCTGTCAGATTGGATGGAGAGCATCTGTGAACATCAAATTTCAAGTCTTGCCACAGATTCTCAATTGGATTTAGGTTTGGACTTAGACTGGGCCATTCTAACACATGAATATGCTTTTATCTAAACCAGTGGTTCTCAACCTGGGGGTCGGGACCCCCTTGGGGGTCAAATGGGGATTTGCCAGGGGTCACCAAATCCTGGGCTGTTCCTGAACCCTGAACCGCTCACCCAGCCTTTTTGCGGCCACCAAGGAGGGCTGTCCCTGGAACCTGTGGCTGCCCAGCAGGGCTGTTCCTGAGGCCCGCGGCTGCCCACTCAGCCTCTTCACAGCTGCCCATTCAGTTCACGGCATGGCTGGGGAACAGAAACTAGATGTCAGCTGACTAGTGAGGAATGTGAAATGGAAGGAGTTGGAGACCCAATAGCCTGATGTTGGCATAGGTGTCACTGCTACGAGACACCACAAAGTTGGAGACTCAGTAAGTACCACAACCTGTGATTAGAGTTGCCATTAGAAGTCCCCACTACAGTTCTCAGATCAGCAGATGACCTTGATCAAGAGCACCTAAGTCGGCTGATCAGAACCCCCCCATCATTGCCACTCATCCCATTTCCTTGCCTTGTGTGTGGACAATCCATGCTACAAAAATAATTTTACTGTTAGGGGTCCCCACAACTTGGGATATTTTATCAAGGGGTCACGGCACTAGAAAGGTTAAGAACCACTGATCTAAACCATTCCATTGTAGCTCTGGCTGTATGTTTAGGGTCGTTGTTCTGCTGGAAAGTGAACCTCCGCCCCAGTCTCAAGTATTTTGCAGACTCTAATGCCCTGTACACACGATAGGAATTTCCGAAGGCCTAAGATCCAATTTTTAGTTGGAATTCCGTTTAAGCTGTCTTGCATACACACTGTCAGACCAAATTCCGACCGTAAAACTCTATGACGAGCCGAGAAAAATGAAGTTCAATGCTTCCAAGAATGTGTTGACTTGATTCTGAATTTCCTATAGTTTTTTTTCTCCATCGGAAAAAAATAAAACATGTTCTATTTGTAAACACCGTCGGAAAAAAGTCTGATGGGGCCCACACATGATCGGAATTTCCGATGAAAAAAAGTAAATACTGATCGTGTGTACGCGACATAATAGTTGTCCTATGGACAGATTCTCTGACCTGAGCTGTGGATCTCTGCAGCTCCTTCAGAGTTAACATAGGCTTCTTGGCTTCTTCTTTAGTTAATGCTCTCCTTGCCCGGCCTGTCAGTTTAGGTGGACGGACATGTCTTGGTAGGTTTGCAGTTGTGCCATACTTTCCATTTTCGGATGATGGGTTGAACAGAGCTCCTCATGTTCAAAGCTTGGGATATTTTTTTATAACCTAACCCTGCTTTAAACTTCTCTACAACTTGATCTCTGACCTGTCTGGTGTGATGCTGTTTGTTCACTAAGGTTCTCTAACAAATCTCTGAGAGCTTCACCGAACTGCTGTATTTATACTGAGATTAAATTACACACAGGGTGACTCTATTTATGAATTGGGTGACTTCTGAAGGCAATTGGTTCCACTAGATTTTAGTTAGGGGTATCAGAATAAAGGGGGCTGATTCAAATGCACGCCACTCTTTTCAGATACTTACCGTACTTATCGGGGTATTGCGCATTCCGGCGTATAGAGCGCACCTCTAAAGAGGACCCTATTCCTATTAAAATTTTTTGTACTTACAGTTTTGGTGTCTTGCGTGGCGTCCATCAGCGGCCTCGTTGGGTCTGGCGTCCGTCTGCGGCTTCGGGTGTCCTCTTTTGTCGGGTCCGGCGTCCTTCTGCGGCTTAGGGTGTCCTCTTCGTCGGGTCCGGCATCTGTCTGCGGCTTCGGGTGTCCTCTTCGTCGGGTCCGGCGTCCTTCTGCGCCGTCCTCCCCGCTCGATCCCCGCTTTACCGCAGTACACTCGTGTATAGTCGGGCAGGCTTGGCTACTCTCGCGCTCACGTCCTGTACGTCCAGGACGTGAGCGCGAGAGGAGCCAAGCCTGCCTGACTATACACGAGTGTACTGCGCTCGGTATATGTCGGCGCGGTATTCAAACTCGGCGCAGGAAAGTAGGTATCGGCGTATATATTACAATTTTGCCCTGAATTTCAGGGCAAAAAAGTGCGCGGTATACGCCGATAAATACGGTGTTTATAAAAAAAAAATGAAAAGCATTTATAATTTTCCTTATGTGCCACTTTGTGTTGGTCTATTACATAAAATCCCAATTAAAATCCCCATAAAATACATTTCCAGTTTGGGTTGTAACATCACAAAATGTGGAACATTTTAAGGGATATGAGTAAGTTTTCGAGGCACTGTATACTGGCTTGGTCCTGGTAATACTTACAGAGTACATACAGACCTGGTACTCATCCAGTACAAAACAGATTACAGCGCACATATTCAAGAATGACATTTATCCTGCAAGCCTAGTTAAAAACACCCTAACTTATTCCAAAAAATACGGGGGTTTGATCACACTATATGGTCATATAGTGCTAAGCCCACTTACTGCAACAAGTGGGGTTTTATTTATTGCGTCTAAACAGGGGGGCATCTATTATTATTTTTTTCAATGTTATTTATTATTATTTACAATTTTATTATTTACAATTTTTATTTTCTTAATTCCTTTTACCGCAAAAAAATTAGAAACCCCATTAGGGGGCTTTGGTGAAATATCACGGGTCTTCTTTTTTGAGCTGGATTTCGGCCATTTATGACTCCCCCCAGGCCAAGGTTCGGTACTACGGTTTTGAATCATCCACCTTCCCCATTAGGAGAGGGACGCGGCAGGGGTGCCCGCTTTCCCCGCTCCTGTTTGTCCTGGCTCTTGAGCCATTGGCAGAAGCCGTGCGATCCCATCCGGATGTGTCTGGGGTGGAGGTGGCGGGCACTTCACACAAATTTTCACTGTTCGCAGATGACATTTTGTTGACCATCACCAAACCTAGAATCTCATTTCCCAATTTGTTGTTGCTTTTGGATTCTTTTGCCTCGTTCTCAGGCTTAGCAGTTAATCAGGCAAAATCAAAGGCAATGTCTATTAATCTTTGTCCCTCGGATCTAGACTCTCTTCGGTCTGCGTTCCCTTTTCAATGGTTGACCTCATTGCCTTATTTGGGGATCAAGCTTACCCCGAAGTACTCAGAATTGTATCAAGCCAACTTTCCTGCTTTGTTTGGGAAATTGACAGCTATGCTCGCCTCTTGGTCCACTCTTCCGCTTTCTTGGTTCGGGAGAGTGGCGACGGTTCGTATGACCTATCTCCCGAAGCTGCTTTATTATTTTCGAGTTTTACCTGTCCAGGTACCCTCTCATGTCCTTAGAATACACCAACGTAAAATTATGCAGTTTATCTGGGGCTCCAAGAGGCCCAGGATAAAGAGGCAGGTGCTTTTTGCACGCAAAATTAATGGTGGCCTGTCGGTTCCTAATTTACACGCTTATTATACCGCGGCAGGTATCGCCCCATTGGCTTGTCTTCACAAGAAACAACAATTGCCACTGTGGGCTACCTTTGATTTAGTGGATTCCCACCCGACGCCTTTAGCCTCTCTTCCATGGCTCCCACGAGCACACCGCCCGCCTTCTATAGGACCTTGTCTGGCCCATTCCCTTCAGTTGTGGGATGCGGTCAAATATTCTGCGGGTCTGATTTCCCCTCACCTTCCACTACTTCACCTCCTCCATAGCCCGTTATTCCCACCGGGTAGGGACAACCCCTTACAGTTTGCATGGTGGACTGAACATGGCTTTGTAGACGTTCATTCTATGCTCTCCCCAACCAAGATTATTTCTTTTACACTTTTACGTTCCTCCTATGACATTCCCCTTAGGGAACACTATAGTTATTTACAACTCCGACATTTCCTTCAACGCCTTATCAGATCTCAACCCACCCCCTATACTATGACCCCCTTCGAAAGGTTATGTAGATCGCGCCCCCATTCCCCGGGTCTCATATCTTTGATTTATGCAGCGATTATCGACTTCAAAAAAGCCACCATTGAGACCTTACCACCTGAAGTGGGAGGCTGAGCTTGGGAAGCAACTGGATCCAGAAGAATGGCAGGCTATGACCACGGCATTGTCTAAATGTTCTACAAACGTTCTCTTTCTGGAGAATGCTTATAAAGTGTTCTATAGGTGGTACTATACCCCTGCCAGGCTGGCGAGTTTTATACCATCCTACTCCCCTTTGTGCTTCCGCGGATGCTCTCAGGAGGGTACAATGGCACATGTCTGGTGGACCTGCCCCAGGGTATGCAGATTGTGGGTTAGAGTTTATACCCTTTTGAGGCCCTCTTATAGAAACCGATCACGGAGCTTCTCCGCCCTGAACGCCAGTTGACGGCGCATGTTTTTACTGCAACTAAATTGACCATAGCAAGGGCCTGGAAGACCCCGTCCCTCAGCTTTGAAGCAGTTAAAAACTGCATTAATGATATTATGGTTAATGAGAAACTTACTGCCGTGTTAGCGGATACCCACGATAAATTCCTTCGGCTATGGCAGCCGTGGGTGGCCTATAACCACCCTTCGCGATTTGATCCAACACTACTTTCTCTTTGATTAGCCGCTGTTCCCCCCGCCCCGTGGACCTACCCTTTTTTTTCCCCCTCTCTTCCTCTTTCTCTTCGATGCTACTTGGTCATGCTATCTTTCTAGCTAGTTCTCTTTCTCCTTCTCCTCCTTTTCTTCGCTCTTTGTGGCTCGGACCAACGGGCGTGGTCCTGTTGGTCTTGGACACATGACGCATTGTTTATTTTACATTTTGGATAATGCTATCCTTTGCTATGTGCCTGTTTGAATTTTTTATTTTTTATTTTTCTTATTTTTGTAATGTTATGTACGAATCACTATTTTGCTTTTAAGTCATACATTTACTCCGGTGTGTTCACCGGTAGGTTACCTAAACTAATATTGGTTCGATTTAGCAGGCTACTTGAAATAGTGACATTCTATTGCTGGTCTTCCAGATTCGCCTCTGGATTTCTAAGTGCTAGGTTGATTTCAAATCTATGGACTACCTTTTCTGATGTCTTATGTGATAGCTCATGGTGTGTCCACCATTGCTTTTTCATTTGTATTCCTTTCTTTTTTTTTTCTGTTGATGTGTTTCTTCAATAAAACTCTTTGTACAAGAAATATCACGGGTCTAAACAGGTGTGTGTCTACAGCATACAAGGTGATTAGGGTTTGCCCAGGCACACCTGGCACACCCTGTGCGCACGCCTATGGCTAAAACATTTGCATTAGAATGCATTAAGATAAAAAAACTTCTGCCTCTACAATCACTGTAAGTCTGTTATACGCTCTCAGCTTTTTTTATTTTTTATTTTAGTTAAACCCAGTGAACTGAACGAAAAAAAAAACTAAAGAGCTTGGGAGGAGATCCTGTACTAACTACCCAATGTTAGAACAGCGATCTCACCCATTGTGCTATTGTGTTCTGACAGAGGGGCAGCTCCCCTGCCAGAACATGCTGGTCAGAGCTCTTAGCCAGGGCCGTCTTAATGGCATCGTGGGCCCCTGGACAAAGTAATGCTCTGGGGCCCCTACGATGGAGACGGTGCAGGTAATCAGACATCAAGTGGGATAGGAGGCACCTTTTGGGTGGAGCTCTGCATTGACTATATGAACAATTATTCTGTACATCAAAGAAACAGTGGGGAAAATACTACATACATAAAGTAACAAAGCTGTCCTGTGCATATAATATATCTGCTAGAATGATGCCTCCTCAGCACTCTAACCCCCCTACACCCCAAATATTCCTCCCAGCACTCTGACCCCTCTACACCCCAGATATCACCCCTGCACTCTGACCCCTCTACACCCCAGATATCACCCCTGTATTCTGACCCCTCTACACCCCAGATATCACCCCTGCACTCTGACCCCTCTACACCCCAGATATCACCCCTGTACTCTGACCCCTCTACACCCCAGATATCACCCCTGTACTCTGAACCCTCTACACCACAGATATCCCCCCCAGCACTCTGACCCCTCCACACCCCAGATAACCCCCAAGCACTCTGACCCCTCTACATCCAAGATATACCCCAGCACTCTCAGTGCCATCATGAGGGCCCCCCATTTTCGGGGCAGCGTGGGCTCAAGGATCAGCTGCTTTGGGGAAATAGCAGGGGCCCCTCATGCAGCTGGGGCCCCTGGGCAGTGCCCAGGTGTGCCCTCTCATTAAGACAGCCCTGCTCTTAGCCGTTTCTGCAGATCGATAGACCTTTTTAGGTCCTGTCCCTTCAACAGAAGCCATATGTTTAGCCTGCTTATGTTGGACTGGCTGCCATACACACAGGCCGAATGTCGGCCGATCTCTATTGAACCAGGGGATATCAAACGTTATGCGGCCGTGTAAGTCCCTT
Organism: Rana kukunoris; assembly: GCA_029574335.1. Classification (NCBI taxonomy): domain Eukaryota; kingdom Metazoa; phylum Chordata; class Amphibia; order Anura; family Ranidae; genus Rana; species Rana kukunoris. Next base: position 191,012,910 of record CM056050.1, on the reverse strand, counting down.
AACAGGGACTGAAGGTAGCCATAGCCTGGCAAATATCTCTCAAAGAACAAAAGGAAAGAAGATGTCCACCTGTGACCTGCTGCAGCTCTTATCTATGAAATCCACCCACAAGTGACACTTGAAATCAGGAGCGTGGTTTTTTAATATCTGACTGTCTTTGGCCTCTCTGGGAACATTGAATATTACAGAATATCACTCACATAGGAAGTTGTTGGCTAACATGTTCACACTTAGCATTTTAGAACAAATAATGCACTTAGTATGTACTTAGTATTCCAAATACGCCCATTACGTCTTGCAGAAGAACCAGTTAGTCCTCTCCACCCTCTTTAAACATCTTACACAGCATAAAAGCATCTTTTGCTTTAGCAAGACACAGAGCTATCTAGAAACAATAAATATGTTGAAATGTCAAGCTGCACCCAAAAATGGTTTAGACTCAAATTGTTTCAAAATTGTTTAATTTCACCTAAAATATTGGTCTCCAAACATTTGCCCAGAGGCCAGATGCGGCCCTTTGCTTGCTTTATCAGGCCCTTGGGGCATTATTACCTCCACTGTTAACCACTTAAGGACCGCCGCATGTACATTTACGTCGGCAGAATGGAACGTACAGTCACTTTGGCATACCTGTATGTCCCTGCCTAGACGTGGGTCGGGGGTCCGATCGGGACCCCCCCCCCGGTACCTGCGGCGGTCCCCGTGGCTGTCCGAGCGATCCGGGATGAGGGGGGCGGCTGTTCGTTTTTGTCCGCCCCCTCCGGATTGCTCCCAGCCAATTTGCGTCCTCCCCCATGTGTCACTTCCTCTGCCTGTGTAAACACAGGAAGGGGGAAGTGATGTAATCTCTCCTCTCGGCGGTATTTTCAACCGCCGCTGAGGAGAGAAGACATCACACAGTGAGTCTGCACAACACTACACTGACACCAGGACATGCAGGCACATTAACCCTACCCCCCATGACCCCCCCCACCCCCCTGTCACAGAGTCACTGAATGCAGTGATCATATATGTACTGATCACTGCATTTAGTGTCAGTGTGACAGGCAGTGTGACAGGCAGGTAGTGTTAGGTCCAGGGTAGCCCCCGTACCCCCCTAATAAAGTTTTAACCCCTTGATCACCGCCCTAGTTAACCCTTTCACTCCATATTGCCAGTGTCACTAAGCGATCATTTTTCTGATCGCTGTATTAGTGTCACTGTTGCCGCTAGGTAGCTTTTTTTTTTATTGCGATTTTTTTTACTAAAGACATGTGGCTGAATAAATTTTGGCCTAAATGTTTGACTAAAATTTTGTTTGGGAGCCATGTCTCACAACCGCGCAATTGTCTGTTAAAGCGACGCAGTGCCGAATTGTAAAAACACCTCTGGGCATTTAGCAGCATATTGGTTCGGTCCTTAAGTGGTTAACAACAGTAGGGCATTGTTCCTGCCACTGACACCAAAAATGGGGCACTCTTCCCACTGACACCAATGATGGGGCATAATCCTCCCACTGACACCAATGATGGGGCACTATTCCTCCCACTGACACCAACGATGGGGCACTATTCCTCCCACTGACACCAGCGATGTGGGCACTAATCCTCCTCCCTGATGCAAATGATCAGACACTATTCCTCCCTCTAATTACGAAGAGGGGATGCTGTTTACTCCCACTGAAACAAGGACATTTTCTAATCCAGGTGGCCACAGTCCGACCCCACTAAGGTTTGAAGGACAAGAAACTGGCCCTTTGTTTAGAAGGTTCTGAGACCCCTGACCTATAATAAAGAGACTGCTTTGTAGGAACTGGATTCAAAAAGTTGGATTATTCTAATGCCGCGTACACACGATCAGAATTTCCGACAATAAAACTGTGAATTTTTTTCAGACAGAATGTTGGCTCAAACTCGTCTCGCATACACACATCACACAAATGTTTAGAGATGATACCGCTATGAAAACTGCTAATCCCTTGGCTTTGCTTCCGTCCCACTAAACCAAAAAGGTGCTGGCTATGCACAGGTGCATTGGATAGAAGAAGGTCCTGGACTGCCACAGTCCTTAAAACAATGGGCTAGATTCAGAGAGCCATTACGCCGGTGTTACAGGAGATGCGCAACGTAAGTCTAAATCTACGCATGCGTAACGATGCGCCGCATCCCCAAAACGATATACGCATAAAATCTAATTTTTTTCGACCGGCGTAATTTCGATAGACCGGCGCATCCGTGCACGCAAAACTGCGCTAGACACACCATTGATTTGCTATTCAAATATGCAAATGAGGGAGTTACGGGGATCCACAAAAGTAAGTTGGTGCAGCGCAGACTACGCGATGTGTGCAACAGCGGCACGTCCTGTCTAAAATTAGTCCATATAAAAGGTGGTATAAAATTAGACAATCCGTCTAAATGTCAGCTAAAGCAACACTGTTAGTGAGGAGCTGAGCAGTCACACTTGCTGGACAACAAACTGTATGCCAACATGCCAGGGGCATCCTTGCTCATAGCTATACTACTGACTTTAGAGGAGCAAAGAAGGAAAGGGGAACGGAGGAGGGCACGGAGGAGGGCATGGGAGAGGATATACCGCACACGCATAGACATCTTTGGCATGAGTGATTCTGAGGTGTATCGTATCTTCAGATTCACCCCTCATGCCATCTTGGAATTAACCACAACCCTGCAGAAGGACATCACCAGCCCAACACACCGCTCACATGCAGTGCAGCCACTGGTCAAGGTCCTGGCAACACTCCATTTCCTTGCCAGTGGCTCTTTTCAAAGAACAAGTGGAGTGGTGGCTGGGATGTCACAATCCTCCATGAGCAGATGTGTGCACCAGGTTATGCCTGCAATCCTCAGACGCATGGCCAACCAAATCATCAAACCAACCACTGAGGAGCTGCGGCTGAAAGCAATGACAGATATCTACAGAATTGACAGATTCCCACGCACCGTGGGGGCCATTGATTTCACACATATGGCACTCCAGCCCCCCCATGAGACAGAGCACATATACCGCAATCGGAAGCATTGGCATTCCATCAACGTACAGGTGATAGTCGATGCCGAGGCCTCATATGGCACGTCCGTGCCAAACACCCCGGATCCAGCCATGACAGCTACATATTCAATCAGAGCCCCATCTCAATGAAATTCCAACAGAACGTGTATGGGGACACCTGGCTGGTTGGTGAGTGACATGGGTGGCAGGCATGACTGTCCCCCCCCATGATGCACACATCACAAGGGGCACATGCATAACTAACATCCTCCTGTCTTTTCCTTTCCAGGTGATTTTGCATATGCACTGGGACCCCATCTCATGACTCCTATCCGGAACCCCCAAACCCCAGGAGAGGAAAGATACAATGAAGCCCACGCCCAAACCCGTGCAGTGGTGGAGCGCACCTTTGGCCTCCTGAAGTCACGTTTCTGATGCCTGGATAAGTCTGGGGTTACCCTGTTGTATTCCCCAAACTTTGTGTGCCAGATCATCATGCATGTTGCATGCTGCACAACTTCGCAGTGAGAAAGGGCCTGCAGATTGACATACGTGATGACCTGACCCCTGAACCAGACAATCCCCCCCTAACCGAGGCTACCCCGTCTTCTGAGGGAAGAGCAGCCAGGAGACAGCTCACATTAGGCATCTTTGCATGTTAAACACACACATTAATCATGGCACAATGAGAATGCATGCATGCACACCACTGTGGTCCCTAGCACAGACACATCACATCCTCATCAAATTGGATTGGCACAAGCCCACCATGCAGGACTTGTGAGCAGCAACGCCACGCCACGGTTACAATTATGTCACTGTACATTCATACACCATTCACACGGACCTGGGGATCACTTCACCCTGGTCCTGGGGAACCCTTCTCCACCACAAATGAGGGTGACACCCCTTTTCCGGCAGGAATGTCACCCCCACATCCTAAAATCATTCACAACGCAAAAAAAAAAATGTCCAGCAAAAAAAAAAAGGGGGGGAAACCAAATTAATGCCGCTGCTGTGAGCCACGCCTGGGGCGCCCCCGGCCACGGCCCCGGCTCCTCAGGGGAGACTCATGGGGGGGGTAATCCAGGGAAGGAGGAGCAGCCCCTGGTCTCTGCCCACCTGGCGGCCTGCCCTCCAAGGCCACAGCAATTCTGGTCAGGCCAGCATTTAGTGTTGCCGTATTGGTCTGGATAGCCTGGGTGAGGGCCCTCACATCCTGCCCAACGTCTGCTGTAGTAGTCTGCAGTTCGTTTAGGAAGTTTGTAAGATCACCGGAAGTGGCAGTCCAGGTCCCCAAGCATATCCTTTATGGAGGACAGGCTCTCCTCCATCCGCCCCAAAGTCTGGCTAACCTGTCCCAGATGGCGGGTCTGAAGGGCCTGGACCCTTCTGAGATTGGCGGGCAGAACCTCGGCCACCCCCCTGGTCTTCTGGGACGACTTTATGCCTCCAGATGATGCTTGTGGTTGGGAAGAAGGGGAGCCCCTTGGGAGGGGAGCCCTGTTGGGGGAGGAGTGGGAGGGGCTGCTGCCAGCCAGAGGGGAAGAGTCCTCCAAAAATAATAAGCCACTGCCTGACATGACCTCCTCCTCCAACTCAAACTCCTCCTCCTCAAACTCCTCCGAGGACTCCGGCCTTGTCTTGGGGTCCTCATCAGGCTGTTGTCCCAGGGATGGCCCAGCACCCTCCTGCACATCTGTGGATGACACAAAACATTCACAGGTTGGAGGACCCACACACTTGACACATATTCCCTTCCCCACCCCCCCACACATGCTACACACCAGATAGGAAAAAAAAACCTTACCTGTCATCACGGCCTCCTCAATAGTCATAGCCAGGCAGGCCCTCCACTTGCTGCCTATTAAAGGTCTGGGCCACCACACGCTCCTCCGCTGTCAGCCTAACAGGGCATGGTGGGCCCCCTTCAGTGCCCCTGGCATGTGCTGCCATCTGCCCCAGCTTCTTACGGACCAGACGCCGGAGATCATTGATCTTCTTGGCGATCCCCCCGCGTTTCCGGGTCCCCCCCCCCCCCCACACAGAATTTACCTGGTCGGTAATGTTCTGCAATATCTCCTTCTTCCTGACCGGGGGGGTGTTGGCACTCTCCGGGCCATGCAAGAAACACCCATATTGGGTAAGGGTCCGGGCAATAATTTGTTTCTCCCCCAAAGTAAAATTGGTCTTGCGCTTCCTTTCAGTCATATTCATACAACAATCACCAAAAATCACTCACAAAAACAAGCAGGAAAAATCCAGCAACAAAACAAACAAACAAAATCTATCAACAAAAAAGTCGCACAACCAGTCACCAAAAAACACTATCAAATATATTCTACAAAACACTAGCTCAAACAGTCAACAAATATCACAAAGACAAGTCACAAAGCAACAAACGCGAACACACAACAGAACAAAAGCACCTTGCTGTATGGGGAGGGATACAAAGGGATGTACTATTTAAGCTCTCTGCGTAGCTCACTAAGTTGCCCGGGTACACTTCCAATTTCACTGATTGCGCCGGTCTAACGCAAAGGAGGTGCGCTACGCTGGTCAATATATGCGCCAATGTACGTGAATCTGGCCCAATGTCTTTATTGTACAAATAAAAAAAGAAGTGAACAACAGGAAAAAGGTGGCTGACATGTTTCACATCATGTGATGCTTACTCGTAGCACAAATGTTGTCTGAAATTCCGAACGTCAAGAACGCGGTGACTAACAACACTACAACGAGCCGAGAAAAATTAAGTTCAATGATTCCGAGCATGCGTAGGATTTTTGTGCATCGTAATCGCATACAGACGATCGGAATTTCCGACAAGAACTGTTGTTGTTGGAAAATTTGAAAACCAGCTCTCAAATTTTTTCTGTCGGAAATTGGAGCCTACAGAGGGAGGGGTGGCGATCTTCTTACAGTGGTGACTGCACACTCCACCAGGGCGGCATCTTGGTCTTCGCAAAATACGTTCTTAAGACATTATAGAATCGCTCCAGGCGCCTTGTCGTCTGTAGATTTTGGAAGGCAGACTATCCAGTCTTCTGTTATGATTTAAAATACATTTGGTTTGTCAAGCATTACCCACCCTTTCAGCTAGTCACTTATCACTAGTATGCTGCCATGTTGGCGTCAGAAAAACTGAAAATTGTATCAAATACTTACCGTAATTTTCCTTTCCTGATGCAAAACCATGGCAGCATATGAGCCCACCCATGTACGTTCCGGTATGTGGCTTGTTACAAAGAATGGGGTGGTGGCTAACCATGCCTTTATTTATGCTATTCACTGGTCTTGGGGGAGGGGTCAAGAGGCGGAGCTCTATCACTAGTATGCTGCCATGGTTTGGCGTCAGGAAAGGAAAATTACGGTAAGTATTTGATACAATTTTCAATGATTTTACTTAAATTTTAAGGCTCATCCAGTCAAGTGCTGAAGTCAGCCATCTGCTGACTATCAAGAGCTGGTGTCATGGGTAATAAAGGGTAATACCTCACAAAATGGGCACTGATAGGTGGCACTTATGGGCACTGATGAGGTTGCACTGGTGGGCACTGATAGGTGACACTTAATGGCACTGAGAGATGGCACTGATAGGCAGCACTGAAAAGTGGCACTGATTATGAGTCACTACTGTGCACTGATGGGCACTAATTGGTGGCACTGATTTGCAGTACTGGTGGGCACAGATAGGTGGCACTGGTGTTCACTGATTAGCAGCACTGGTGGGCACTGATTAGTAGTACTGATGGGCACTGATAGGTGGCACTGATTAGCAGCACTGGTGGGCACTGATTAGCAACACTGGTGAACAATGTAATAGAAGCCGGTAACCGGCCAATAACCGGTTTCTGTTTACTTCTGTGATCCGCTGTCATTGGCTGACATCTGATCACATGTAAAGGGCCGCTGTGATTGGCCCTTTACCCCATGAAGATGAGTCTGAAGGACGTGACGATCACTGAGCAGCTCGATCACAGCAGGACATCTATGGACGCCCTCCTGGCACTGGAAGCCCATGCTGTACCCATATTTTGGCTATAGCATGGGCAGAACGTGGTTAAAAGTTTGTTTGCTATTTGATTTTTATGGATACCTTACTAGGTGGGTCTGCTGATTTACTTAATATGTTGGATTATTAGGTTAAAGTAGTTCTATGGTCAGAATATACAGTTTCATTTTCAAACTTTAGCATAGTGACAGCAATACAAACAACAGTTATTTTTGATAATCCAGTATAAGCTTACTTAACCACTTCAGCCCCGAACCGTTTGGCTGCCAAATGACCGGGCTTTTTTTTTGCAATTCGGCACTGCGTCGCTTTAACTGACAATTGCTCGGTCGTGCGGCGTGGCTCCCAAACAAAATTGATGTTCTTTTTTTTCCCACAAATAGAGCTTTCTTTTGGTGGTATTTGATCACCTCTGCGGTTTTTATTTTTTGCGCTATAAATAAAAATAGAGCGACATTTTGAAAAAAAATCTATATTTTTTAATTTTTGCTATATTAAATATCCCCCAAAAAATATATATATAAAAAAATTCCTCGGTTTAGGCCGATACGTACTCTTCTACATATTTCTGCACAAAAGTTATAGCAGCTACAAAATAGGAGAAAGTTTTATGGCATTTTTATTAATATTCCTTTTTTTTTTTACTAGTAATGGTGGCGATCAGCGATTTTTGTCATGACTGCGACATTATTGCAGACATATCGAACACTTTTGATGCTATTTAGGGACCATTCACATTTATACAGCGATTACTGAATAACTGTGACTGGCCGTGAAGGGGTTTACCACTAGGGGGCTAGGAAGGGGTTAAGGGTGTCCTAGGGAGTGATTCTAACTGTTAGGGGGAGTGGCTACAAGTGACACATCACTTATAGCTGCTCCAGATGAGAGGGAGTGTCAGTGTCATTAGGCAGAACAGGGAGATGCTTGTTTACACTTGCCTCTCCCCGATCTGCAGCTCTGTGACCCAATCGCGGGACACTGGTAGACACCAAGTCTGCGGGTCCCACAGGCACGGTCACGGAGCTCGCAGCAGGCGGGAATTTCAAAGTGACATGAATATACGTCACTTTGCCCAGACGTGCCATTCCGCCGACGTATATGTACAGTAGCCGATTGTTAAGCGGTTAAAGCGGAAATTCGCTCATTTTTTCAACTTTCCATCTATTAAATCTTCTGCCCTTGTTGTTTTAACTTTGGATAGCAAAACATTTTTTTTCTGCCAGTATACCTTATGCAGCCCACTTCCTGTTTCTTGTCTAGTCTTATGACATCATGCACAGCTCTCTCTCTTACTCTTGTGAGAGTTTGCCAGGAAGGGAGAGGGGATGAGTCATAAGAGGGCTAATGAGAGCTGCAAAGCTAGAGGTGTGCATCTGTGTACATCCAAGAAGTGAATAGGCAGCAGCTTCAACTGCCCACAGTCAAATTGGCTGCAGCCAGACTCAGTGGAGGGAGATTTATACAACATATTTGTCATGTACAGAATCACAGTATATATAAAATTATATGCAAAGTGGTTGGAGGGAAGCTTCAGAATGGCAAAGATGTTTTATTACAAATTATGTGAGAAGACTGCAGTTCCTCTTTAAAAAAAAATATCTCCTTTCATGTAGTGTATTCTGCCTGTCTTCTCTACAACATCCTGGATTCCCTGCATGCTTTGCAGCTTCTCCTCTGCCGTTTCAGAAGGCAGGTTCTGTTAAATGTGTGACACAGCAGTGCCTACTCACCTGTCACATAATTCAAAGAAATAAGTGTGCTGGGTCTTCACCAAGTATGTTTACAATCTTTGAAATCCTTTTAGATTAATATTAATTGAAATACAATGTGGAAAGGAATATATGATTTATAGTTTGGCTATAGATACACTTTAACCACTTTACGGACTGCCCGCTGCAATTTTACTTTGTCTGTTTGAAGAGGACTACCGCAGCTAGCTACCATAACTCTGGTATCCTCTTCTTCAGCGGGCGTTCTGCTACAAGATAAAAGTGGTCTCTGCGGCAGATACGCCGCAAGATCACTTTTATCGGCGGCGGGAGAGGGCCTGCCGCTCAGCAATAGACAGCCGTGGATGCGATCCGGTCCTCACCCTTGCTGTGTGTGGAGACGATTCAGGGGAAGATGCCCCCCATCCGTATCCATATCACTGCAGGGCGAAAACTACGTCAAAACGTCACTTCTGCCCATAGGTCTTAAAGGGACATTTTTTTTTAGAATCATTTATTTATTTATTTTTGATTGCATTTTAGTCAAAATATGAGATCTGAGGTATTTTTGACACCAGATCTCACATATTTATTTATATTATATTATATATATATTTTTTTTTTAAAACAGCATCAAAATATCTAAAATAAAGTAAAATAACACATACGTGAGCAGCGCCCCGCATATGAAGACAGTGTTTAAATCACACACGTGAGGTATCGCCACGACCATTAGAGTGAGAGCAATAATTCTAGCCCTAGACCTCCTCTGTAACTAAAAACATGCAACCTGTAGAACTTGGGCACACCCTAATCCCCCATGTACATTAGCATTAGCCAGGGGCAGCACCAGGTGGGTGGTTGGGGGTGCCAGTGGCCGGTCTAAATGCCCCCATTATATTAAAGGCTAAAACCCTAAGAACACATTGCACCCGTATTTAGGGTGTAATGTAATATGGTCCCAATTGACTGTCTCCCACCACCAGAGCCTCCTCCCTGGGACAGAAGGTGGCATTCATGTGTGTTTAAACTTTGGGGTGTACACCCTAATGCAGGGGTGTCAAACACAAGGCCCGCAGGCCGAATCCGGCCCTCCAAGCCATTTCATGTGGCCCTCGCCTTCCTCTGGTCCTCAAGACCCTTACTTTCTGCTTTCAAGCAATGCATCCAGCTTCTTCCCAGCAGCAGCTTAAGGAAAGGGGGGTACACTGTGATGTAAGCGAGAGTGGGGGACTCGACGTCTGATGGTGGGGTGGCATTTACCATCAAATGTAAGAGGAGGGGATGCGCTGGACATCTAACCTTACAGATACAACCGGCCCTTTTGAGGGCAATCGTAATGTTGATGCGGCCCTCGATGAAATTGAGTTTGACACCCCTGCCCTAATGCAATAGCTGTGCACACCTACGACAGTAAGGAATGCAAACCTCAAAGATGGGTTATAAATAAAAATAAAAAGGTACCCATAGGCTCTTGCAATTCAGAGGTTGCCTTCCATGGAAAAGTTTTTGTAGATACATAAAGTAAATATCTTGAGGAAAGGCCTTCAAATGAAGGCAGCTTTTTAGATGGGTTTTACAGGTCCGATTAAAAGCATTGTGAGCCACATGCATGGACCAGTCCGAAAAAAATACTGTATACACCTCATTGAATATACTCGGCTGTCTATTTTTCTCAAGTAATCGCTTTTTACTCTTGTTTTTTGTAAACCTGTAAAACTTTGGATAAAAAAATATTTTTAAAAATAAATATTTTTGTAAACGCAATTTATTGTTGGAAAATAGTGTTGTCGCCCAATAACAGGTAGTGCCTGTAATAAGGCAGAATCACAGGTATTTTTTTTTTTAAAAGTTACCAGTTTTAAACTATTTTAAAATTACCTTACTAATTTGGATGCACTCTTCGGATAGAAAACAATGTTACAAAATATTTAATGCGGTATTAAAGGGTCACTAAAGGAAAACATTTTTTTTTTGCTGAAATTACTGTTTACAGGGTATAGAGACATAAAAGTTAACTGATTCCTTTTCAAAATTATTAAAAATAGATAAAAATCAATCATATATTGTGCCTGCAGGTTAGTTTCACTTTTGAACTGGTTTCATGTTTCTGCAAAGTAGAAATAGACACACAGAAAAAAAAAAAAAAAATCCAGGGCAGTGTTTTGTTTTTAAAATTAATCTAATTGGTTCTGGAAAGTTTTAGACACGCAGTAATGACAGCTTAAACCATCGTGAGAAAGCTCCCAGTATGGTGGTTATAAGGAAACAGACAAGCAGGAAGTGTGGAGAACAGAGCAGGATTACAGCAACTTCAAAGCAAAAACGAACAATAAGGACATGAAACCAGTACTGCAGTAAGGTAAAGGAAGCTATTTAGCTTAAAAAAAAAAAATTCCTTTAGTGATCTTTTAAGTATTAAAATTGAAGGCCTGTGTCTTGAAACAATTCCAGCCTCAGACAAATGCACTGCTTCTGTAGTTTGCTGGTACCAGCTAGCCAGTACACACATGCAGTTACATTGAAAAGTGAAATGTTTCTTTATTCATGCCTTGGTTACAATTTGCTCTTAGTTAAAGGATGACATTTACAGCTGCAGCTGATATTCAAGTGATTATATGTATGTTTACTGATGATTTTTCATCCTGATTGTGATTCTCCTTGCATATGGACTGATTAATAAATATTACTATAGAAAGTAACCTCTCTTTTCACTCTTATATTCTTTGAGGGACATAAAATTTAAAATATAAACATTTATGTTACTTCAATACTTTATGAATAAATATTCCTATAGCAGACAGCAGCTTTCATGGTCTGAATCAAATTATGCAACACATCTATCACACCAGCAGATGGCAACATAATACCGCAATACATAAACATTACTATCTGCTTGCGTCAGCTATGAAACACGCAACAAAGCAGATATTTCAAACATTGAATGCATAATTATTCTGCATATGCTTTCTGCTCCGTATGTAGAAACACTGAATATTATAGTAATTAGTATTGGAAAATATATCACTCAGACTTTATTACAGTGGGCATGTCTTTTTTTTAATTTTCAACACTTTTTGGGGAGTAAGTGATAAGCGCTAGTAGGATTGTCATCTCTGTTTTGGCCGAAGTAAGGGAAAGTACTTGGGGAATGTGGGAAGATTGGATGGTGGAATTAGGGGCAGAGATAATCTTGGTGCACGTAGGGCACAATGCTCTACGCTGGTGGTGGGCAAGTGGACTTAAAGCGGAGTTCCACCCAAAGGTGGAAGCTCCATATCATGTACCTGCAGTAATGTTTCATGCCCTGTTTGTTTTCTTATATCTTTGATCTGTGTATCAACTGAGGAAACAAGTTCTCTCACACCTGTTTAAGTAGTCTTCTCCCAGCATGGCTCCACCCCAGCCTCTAACTCCTCCTAATTAACTCAGTGCTTCCTCTCATTTGGTCTTCACATATCTGGTTTTCGGAGCCTTTGGCAATTTTATGGACTGGAGAAATGCATCTTCCATGAAACTTACTCTTTTGCCCCTCACGACTCCATCGGTGGTCTCTGCGATGGATGGCACTGTTATTTCAGGGGGCCCTATCCACTTCCAGACCCTCCCTGCTAAGATGTCAGTAGGGATACTCCACCAGGAGTGGATATCCTTCCTTATCCAACCTAAGGCTTCAACCCCTATCATATTGGGTCTTACTTGATTACAGCTCCTTTCTCCACACATTAACTGGACTTCTGGGCAGATCCTGGCTTGGGGTACTTCCTGTTTCTCATCCTGCCTTCTCAAGGTTGCCCCAAAGGAGACATTTCCTGTTGCCACCACCTTAGTATCTTCTATTCTTCCCGCTGCATATAGCAATTTCCTCACAGGTCCATTGACTGTGCTATTACCTTCCCCCTGTCCATCCTAGAGACCCAGGCCGTGTCATAGAATGTTGCTAAAAAGCTAGAGAATGGATTTATCCGGAAATCCTCATCGCCTGTGGGAGCAGGGTTCTTTTTTGTTGCAAAATAGGATGGTGCTTTAAGACCCTGAATTGACTATTGGGGCTAAAACACGGGGACATTCAAAAATCTATACCCCTTACTCTTAATATCTGAACTATTTGGCATACAATCTGCTCTGGATACTGGAGGGTGATGAAAGGAAACTGCGTTTTAGGCCACGTACACACAATCAGAGCGGTCCGATGAAACTGGCCTGAAGACCAGTTTCATTGGACCAAATTGATCGCGTGTATGGCCCATCGGACCGTTGTCCATCGGACCAAAGTTTTAAAACTTGCTTTATAATCTGTCCAATGGACACCTGTCCGTCGGACCAAAACGATGGTTAGTACACAAAAGCATCGGACCAAAAACCCGCGCATGCTCAGAATCAAGTCGACGCATGCTTAGAAGCATTGAACTTTGTTTTTTCAGCATGTCGTTGTGTTCTACGTCACCACGTTCTGGCCCGATGGGTTTTGGACTGATGGTGTGTACGCACATCAGACCATCAGACCACTTCAGCGATGGTCCGATGAAAACGGTCCGTCGGACCAGTCTCATCGGTTTGGTCTGATCGTGTGTACGTGGCCTAACACTAGAGATGGGCATTACGAATACTTGGTTATGCCCTTTGGTCTGTGTAATGCCCCATCTGTGTTCCCAAACTTTGTCAAAAAAATCTTCAGGGATCTGCTTTATCAATTTGTTGTTATCTATCTGGCATATGACATTTATCTATATGACATTTATCATCTATTTGGAAAATCTGCTTGTTCACAGAAACGACTAGATTGTATTTCAGTGCCTTTGAGAAAATAATCTGTATGCCAAGCTGGAGAAATGTTCTTTTGAACGTTCTGAGGTCCTGTTTCTGGGATGCTTTGTCTCTAGTTTCGGTCTTTTTATGAATCCTGGAAAGGTCTTACTCATTACCCACTGGCCTCTTCTTGCCAATAATTATTAGAGGCAGTTCATTAGGAATTACTCCGTTGCTGCGCCTATTATTGCCTTGACCAAGAAGGGTGCAAATGCCAATGAGTGGTCCCCTGAAGCTGTTTCTGCACTTCATGAGTTAAAACAGGCCTTTGTTTCTGGACCATTGTTGAGGTGACCTGACCCTGGGATCCATTTTTTTTTAAGTGGATGCTTCCTCGACTGGGGTGGGAGCTGCTTCTTCAATCCTTTGAGGAAAAATGTCGATTATGTGCTTTTTTTCTCCCCAAAACATTCCCAGGCAGAGAAAAATTACGCTATTGGTGATCAAGGAACTTATTGCGATTAAATTGGCCTTGGAGGAGTGACGTTTTCTCTTGGAGGGTTTCCCCCATTCCATAACAATTTTCAAAGTCCATAAGAACCTGCAGTGCTTACAGAATGCCAAACGACTGAATCCCAGACAGGTCAGGTGGAGTCTTTTCTTTTCCTGTTTTAATTTCACTATTACATACAAACCTGGTTCCTGCAACATTCAGGCTGATGCACTCGCATGTAGGTCTATTGACATTCAGGATAAGGAGCCTACCTCGGAACCTAAGCCTATCATTGCTACCTCATGCATTCTTGCCCATTCTACCACCCTGGAATCAAAAATTCCTCCTGGCAAGACCTTCATCCCCACTGAGCTAAGAGCTAAGATCCTTTGTTGAGGACTTGATTCCAAGGTGGCAGGTCATGCTGGGTTCCTCCGATCCTTCCTTCTCATTAGTTGCCAGTACTGGTGGCCTTTTCTTCGTTCGGATTTCAAAGATTACATTAAGGCTTGTCATTTCTGTGCCCAGTCTTAATCCTCCATGCAAGCTCCTTCTGGTCTTCTCATGCCCTTTCCCATACCTGAGGAGCCCTTGTCTCACATTGCCATGGATTTTATTACTGATCTTCCACCGTCTGAGAATAATACAGTCATGTGGGTTATAATCGATAGGTTCTCCAAAATGGCTTATATTGTTTATTTTCCTTGTCTTCCTTCTGCTCCTGCTTTGGTTCTCATTTTTGTTCAAGAGATCTTCTGCCTCCATGGGGTTCGTTTCCATATTGTTTCTGAGAGGGGTGTTCAGTTCGCATCTCGTTTTTGGAGAGCCTTTTGCAAATACCTCAATATTATCTTGGATTTTTCCTCTTCTTACCATTCCCAATCCAATGGAGAGACTGAGAGGGTTAATCGGGAGTTAGAGGTCTTTCTCAGCACTTTAGGCTCATCATGACGATTGGTCCTCATTACTCCGTGGGCAGAATTCTGTCACAATAATCATGTTAACATCAGTTTTTAAAAGACACCCTTTCTCACAGTTTGTGGAAGACACCCTCAGCTTCCTCTTCCTATGACCTGTTCTCGGACATTCCTGCTTGGTCTACAGTTCCACAATCAATCAATTTTATTTGGGGTGATGGTCATGATTCCTCCTGGCAGCTGCTGATAAATGTAAGGGTTTTGCAGAACGTCGCAGGAGTAAGCCTCCTTCTCTACAGCCTGGAGACAAAGTCTGCCTTTCCACCAGGAACATCAAGCTCTGGGTTACTTCTCTAAAATTTTCCCCAAGTTTTATTGGTCCATTTACTATAATTTCTAAGTTAAATCTGGTTTGTTTTAATCCTCAGATCCCTAAAATCCTCAAGATCTCAAACTCCTTTAATGTTTCCCTTCTGAAGCCTTTATTCCTCATTAAGTTCTCTTGTCCTGTCCCTACCTTGGTTTTGGTCTCTGAGGATAATCAGGAGTACAAGGTTAGTCTAATTCTGGATTCCTGGCTCTGTAAATGCATTCTTCAGTACCTCGTGCATTGGAAAGGTCTTGGTCCTGAGGAGAGGTCTTGGATCCCTGCATCTGATGTCTTTGCACCTCTTCTTTTGAGGAGGTTACATTTGAAGTTCCACTCCAAGCCTGGGTCCAAGCGAGGGAGGGGAAGGCCTTTGTAATAGGGGGAGTACTGTCATGAACCCGCAGTAATGTTTCATGCCCTGTCTGTCTGCCTACCTCTCTGATTTGTGTACCAACTTGGGGGCCGCACTCTCACACCTGCGTGTTTAACCACTTAAGGACCTGTTCACGACTATATACGTCCTGTTTTTAAAGATGGATATCTCGGTAACGCCAGCAGCTGCTGCCACAACCGAGATATCCATCTTTACTGTGAGTGGTCCTGTAAATGATAACGTGGTCTCCGCGGCGTATTTGCCACAAGTTCACCGTTATCGTCGCCGGGAGAGGGGCCCCCCTCCCGCCGCTCTCTCCCGTGCCCTCCACCACTTACCGGAAACGTCGGTAGCGGCGGAGGCAATCGGGTCCTTTCCTCTCCTCGGCTGGGATACGAGTGAGGGCAAGATGGCCCCCACCTGTCCCCATTTTTTTTTTTTTTTTTGCATTAAAGTCTAAATATGAGATCTGAGGTCTTTTTGACCACAGATCTCATATTTAAGAGGACCTGTCATGCTTTTTTTCTATTAAAAGGGATATTTACATTCCTTGTAATAGGAATAAAAGTGATCATTTTTTTTCAGTGTAAAAAATACTAAAATAAATAAAAATAAATAAGAAAACATTTTTTTTTTAAAGCGCCCCAATCCGACGAGCTTGCGTGCAGAAGCGAACGCATACGTGAGAAGCGCCCGCATATGAAAATGCTGTTCAAACCACGCAAGTGAGGTATCACCGCGATCGCTAGAGCGAGAGCAATAATTCTAGCCCTAGACCTCCTCTGTAGCTCAAAAGATGCAACCTATATATTTTTTTAAACGTCGCCTATGGAGATTTTTAAGGGTAAGACGCCATTCCACGAGCAGGCGCAATTTTGACATGTTGGATATCATTAAACTCGGCGTAACATTATCTTTCAAAATATATAAAAAAAATTGGGCTAACTTTACTATTGTCTTATTTTTTTATTAAAAAAAAGTGATTTTTTCCCAAAAAAGTGCGCTTGTAAGACCGCTGCGCAAATACGGTGTGACAAAAAGTATTGCAATGACCACCATTTTATTCTCTAGGGTGTTAGGAAAAAAATATATATAAAGTTTGAGGGCTTTAAGTAATTTTCTAGCAAAAAAAAAAAACAGTTTTAGTCTTGTAAACGCCAAATCTGAAAAACAGCCAAGGTCCTTAAGTGGTTAAATAATCTTCTCTCAGCATTGCCCCACCCCAGCCTCTAACAGGAAATACTATAGAGCTTTGTGCACTGCAAGCCAGCCTTGCCCAAGCAACAGTTGTGTTTAGGCTTCTGGTGTGGGGTCCTGCTGTATGTTATCTCTGACTTCCCTGTACTGTTCTTGGTGTGTCCTTCTGACCATTCCTATCTGCTAGTTGTCCCAACCTTGGCTAGTTCTCCTGACTACCCTGTGTTAAAGGGCATTAGTTGGGGTTTGAAGCAGTGGGTTGGGACCCTGGACTTCCTGTGTGCCAGGTGTCCTATCTAATGGAACTATTAGTATATGTTGACCCCCCACAACTACTTCTGGTTTGACAATCAATTTTTTCGTCAAGACAGAGGGGTTGCAATGGGGGCTAAGTATACCCCCACTGGCCAATATTTTTATGGCCAAGTGGGAGGAGGATGTCATCTATGCCCAGGTAAGACCTTAATTAGTCTTGTGGGCAAGGTATATTGATGACATCCTTGTTCTATGGGATGGCAATAGCTTAGAATTACATGCATTTATTGCATCTTTGAATGTCAGCCATAAGGGAATACACTTGAGTTGCGAGATGAGCCAATCAGAGATACATTTTCTAGATCTGAACATCACTGTGGATAGATTGACTACATCAACTTTCTTTAAGTCAATTGATAGGAACTCTTACATTCCTGTGGATAGTTGCCACTATGGCCCCCCCAATTCCAAAGAGTCAATATATGAGGCTTTAAAGGAACTGTTCCGATCAGGATGAATTTCTTGCACAGACCGAGACCTTAACATGTAGATTTCTGAAGAAGGGCTATATCAGTGAGTCTCTGTCTACTACACTAGAGTTATGAATAGTGTTGAGCGGAATACCCCATATTCGATTTTGCGATATTGCGCGAATATATAGAAGAATATTCGCGAATATTCGCTAATATCGAATATTCGTGATATTTTATCCAAAAGATTTTTTGCGAAATTCTCATAAACGGAGATCATTTCCTGTATTACTAAACTAATATGCACTAAACACTAACTCTACACTAACTCTACTTAAAAGAAAGGAGAATAAGGGGGCAAAAGAAGGGCAGAGAACATAATCGCGCAATATTCCTATTGCGCGATTATCTTCTCCGCCCTTCTTTTGCATCAGAGCCAATCAGAATAACTTGAATATTTGGCAAAAGGAATATCGCGCAATATTCCTTTTGCCGAATATTCAAGTTATTCTGATTGGCTCTGATGCAAAAGAAGGGCGGAGAAGATAATCGCGCAATATTCCGTTTGTCGAATATTCGAGTTATTCTGATTGGCTCTGATGCAAAAGTAGGGCACATCAGAGCCAATCAGAATAACTCGAATATTCGGCAAAAGGAATATTGTGCGATTATCTTCTCCGCCCTTCTTTTGCATCAGAGCCAATCAGAATAACTCGAATATTCGGCAAAAGGAATATCGCGCAATATTCCTTTTGCCGAATATTCAAGTTATGAACACCCTCTGATTGGCTCTGATGCAAAAGAAGGGCGCATCAGAGCCAATCAGAATAACTCGAATATTCGGCAAAAGGAATATTGCGCTATTATCTTCTCCGCCCTTCTTTTGCATCAGAGCCAATCAGAATAACTCGAATATTCGGAAAACCCAGGAATATCGTGCAATATTCCTTTTGCCGAATATTCAAGTTATTCTGATTGGCTCTGATGCAAAAGAAGGGCGGAGAAGATAATCGCGCAATATTCCCCCTCCTGCTCCAAAAAAGTCCGTTTGTCGAATATTCAAGTTATTCTGATTGCTCTGATGCAAAAGAAGGGCCGAGTAGTTTTTCTGATGCGATTCTTTTATGTTGCCGAAACTGGGGCTATTCGCAATGCGAATTTTCGGCAACATAAAAGAATCGCATCAGCTACTCGGTAATATCCCAGGGTCTCTCTCTAGTGCATCATAACCAGCAATGCTTTTAGACATGTCCGATGGAGAATCACTAGGATGTGTTTTAAAATCTGTTTTAAAAATAAATTTGAAAAAATACGAATATTCGCCATAGCGAATTTTCGCCGCAATATTCGAGTTATTCGCGAATACTCGCAACAAAAATATCAATATTCGTGACAACACAGCGAATATTCACAATGCGAATCCATTCGTGAGCAACACTTTATGAATAGGGAAGACAACTCCTAGCCGATCAAAGGCCGTTGAAACCCTTTGTGACCACCTATTCTTTGCAACATAGGACTATTAAGCAAATATTTTCTAAGAATTGGCATATTATGAATAACGATAGAATACTGAAGGCAGTGTTATCTGATAAACCACAGGTGGTGTTTAAATGGGCTTCCTCAATAAAAAATAAAGTGGCCCCTAATATTTTTAACCCCCCACCACTAATAGAACTTGTTTTTTTAACCAACTATTTACCAATGTAAGAGGTGTGAAAGCAGGGCAAAACAATTCCCCCCTGTGCCTCTCCATAGATGATACTTTACATTACCCTGGAACCCATCCTCTATCGAGACCATTCTATGTCTCTTGGCTGGGCTCAATGGTCCCCACAAAAGAGGGAGCTCCTCCCTCACGCAGCATTAGTCTTTTTGGAGGGCATAGTGCCCTCACAGTTGAAAGAGGGTTAAAGCACAACCCTCAGACAGAACCCTCCCTGGACCCCTGACCCACTCCACCCCGTCCCATAACAAGCCTCAACGTAGTCCTCTTTCCAATGAAATGGAAAAAGAGTGGTCAACAGCTGCAACAGCATCTTAGATCACCAGTACAAGTATTTATTAGGCTTCCGTCCCACGGGACGAACATCTTCCAGGAAGCATGTTCAAGGCCGCAGACGAAGGAGTTGTCCCTACTAGGTGGCATTGCTATATCACCATCAAACTTCTTGACCCAGGTTAGCATTCCAGCAACAGCTGGCCTTTTAATGTTTCGACTGCAGGCAAGGTAGTTAGGCACTTTTTGTTTTTTACTGACAAAGCAAAATTGTAAGGACAGCCCAGTATTCCCCCTCCTGCTCCAAAAGGTCGCCTCTGTTTCTGTCCTTACACAAACAGACATTTTACCTCAGCTTTGACAAAAGTTAAACCTTTTTGTAAGAAATGTTTTTCTGCTAGCAAGATTCTTTAGTTGCTGCAGAGCCACTGGGGCTAATTTTTGCAGCTTGCAGATTGGTTAATCCTTGACTTTGCCCTAGGAGAGAAACTCTGTAATATCACCCTATAATCCAGACTAGTGCACGCTTTACCAACCACATTCGGTGGAGGAGAACCACCTAATTAGGAAACTGCAAGGTGCTGTACACTTTTCTCTTTTGATATCCAGGGTTAAGGAACAACAAGCGTCCCAGAGGGATTCTTAGAAAGTTGCCCATTGCCGGCTATTGAGTTTTCATTCTTTAATTCATTCACTACTGAATAGGGCTTGTCCCTAAGCCAAAACATGTTAGCAACTCTACTATGCCTTGGATGAAAAAAAAAAAGGGACAAATAAAAAATAGAGGCAAGGTGCCTTTTTTTGGGGGGGGGGGGCATCTTTTGGTTTTCAACGTTATCAGGTCCCAGGACAGGACATTTCAAATGCTTGGATCCAGAACGTAGTTTCTGGGGGTTACAAACTAAAATTTCAGTCTCTGCCTCCAGTCCGCTTCATGTTATCAACTTGCCAGTGACCCCATAAAGATTGCTAAACCACCACACTGCTATGGGGCAGCTCCTCTGCCAAGGGGATCATAACCGTGGTCAAAGTGAGTTTCCAGGGTTTTTTATTCAGACCCGTTAATTCTCCCCAGTGAAAAATCTGTCCTATACTGGATCTAAGAATTCTCAACAGATTCCCTTTGAGTTAAAAAATTCAGTATGAAATCATTCATTCAATAAATTAGTCATTGCTTCCCTCCACCCAGGCGATTTTCTGGCATCTGTTGACATCAGGGATGCATACCTGTGTTTTTCTGTTGGCACACAACGTTACCAATTTGTGGCCCTACCCTTTGGCCTGTCCAATGCAAATCTTACAGAAGTTTAGCTGGATCCTAAATCTCCATAAATCTGCACTAGAACTACCTCATCGACCCTCAGACCCTAATAACTACCTCAGACCCTAATAACTAGACTTGCCTTGGCCTGGTGGATCATGAGTTCAGGGATAGAAAAAGGAAATTCCTTCCCACAATGGATGCAGAGGAGTCATTGAAATTCTTGGATAGTGACTCTTCCCATTGCAGCGCTGCAGAGCAGTGCCTTTTGAAAAATACAAAATTATTATTTTTAAGGTTTTAGTGCATTACTCACTAGGCAGCCAATAGAAGTCAATGACATCACATCAAAACGCATATAACATAGTTAGCAACAAGTATTAACAAGCATTGGTCAACTGTTAACTCTATCTGCTCTAAATTCAAAAACGCATTGAGAATGTATGTTAGCGTGTTCAAAATGCTTGTCAATTTTCAAAGGAAACTCGACAATCCATCAGCCTAACACTACAAAAAATGCATCTATATGCACATGTATAGATTTAAATGGGCCTGTAAAGTTTTCACAAAAATAATAAGACGAAAAGGGTGGAACCTACAGTATACAAAATGGAATCATCATATGAATAAGCCTAGGGCAGAATGATGTCTACATACAGCTTCCCCTCTGAATGTTGATTTAATAGTATATCTGGGGGGTCAATTTTATTGAAGTAACTGTGACTCATTGTTACTTTGTCCATGCTGTTCATGTTATATTTGTGAGCCCTTAATGGCAGTTTTGCTTAGTTTTAAAGAGATAGTAAAAAATTAATTAAAACTAAAACTGAAAATGTTGATTTGTGTGTATGATAAATTGTGGTATCTAATGAGGGTCACTAAAATACGTTTAAACTGTTAAATTATTTTATTTGTTTTAAAATTTTACAAATGTGTTGTTAGAAATTGCATAAGATAAGTCATGCACAGCTTTTTTGCAATTATGAACATTATTTTCTGCTTTAGACATATGCGAAATAACTAATGGTATACAC
The DNA here is from genome assembly GCA_029574335.1 of Rana kukunoris. Taxonomy (NCBI): domain Eukaryota; kingdom Metazoa; phylum Chordata; class Amphibia; order Anura; family Ranidae; genus Rana; species Rana kukunoris. Next base: position 190,991,074 of record CM056050.1, on the reverse strand, counting down.
TTTGAGGACAAGCTGTGCTGAATACAAAACAAGCAACAGTGAGTGATTGCTTACTGGATAAGTGTTCATTATTCTCTTTCAATATCACAACAGACAGGCTCTTAGATTAATACATTGGCTGCATAATTTTACTCCAGTGTGTGAATGTCAGTACGCTCAGATTAAATAGCCAGTAAGGATGCTGCATTCACATTCTTCTAGTGTGCAAACAGGCATGTTAAAAAGCCTAAAATAATACAGGTATAGATCAAATTAGTCAGCACTCGACAGGATCTTATGAAGCTTAATTCATGCTTCAAAACCACATACAGAGCTCCGCATATGTGTTTCAGCCTAAACGTCCTTAATCATAGTTTTTTAGTCTGAAACGCGTAAGCAGGTCTGTGTACAGGGTTTTTAACCATATGCATCAACAAAGCTTTTACATTTTGCTTAGGATCCTGTCGAGTGCCAACTTTTTTAGATAACTGAATGTTCACTGGATAACAGGAGCCTGAGTCAGGACACACAGTACTCCATATTCCCATTGCACACGTTCCTGGAAAAGGACTCAAGGGAATGGATGCTGTAGCAACAACCAGCTGGGAACTGGTTCAGAAGTCATAAGGAAAATGTTTGCCATCACAACATGGATCAACAAGGAAGCGTCCAAGCGAATTGTTTAATGCATGATCACATCAAAAGAGTAGTGCAATGTTTTGGAGTCATGTAGGACCCCTTCATCAGGCATGTCTGACGAAGGGGTCCTATGTGACTCCAAAAAGTTGCACGTCTTTTTATTGTGATCATGTTAAAACAATTCGCTTGGACGCTTCCTTGTTGATCCATGGTGTGCTGGCAAACATCTTCCTTGTTAGTCAGAACACAGACATCTTTTCGTGAGCCAAAAGGAACATCAGGTAGAGCGCGGTGAGTTGTTTCATAGACCAAATTAGTATTAGACCAGATTCCTGAGTATTACTAATGAGCTAATGTGCTTGGTTTAGATCAGGGATCCTCAAACTACGGCCCTCCAGCTGTTGCGGAACTACACATCCCATGAGGCATTGTAAAACTCTGACATTCACAGACATGACTAGGCATGATGGGAATTGTAGTTCCTGAACAACTGGAGGGCCGTAGTTTAAAGACCCATGGTTTAGATTCATGGGCCATTTTTTGAAATCACTGTAAATTTAGAAAGTTGCAAAGTTTGCTGTCAAGGCAGTTTTTGCGGAGGTAATCGGGCAACTGGCAGGCACCACCTGATAGGAGTCTGCCTGTCAATTTTACACACAATCCTGGTGGCTGCAGCCACCAGATTGTGTGTAAAATTCTTGCTGTTAGGTCCGTACATGGTTAGTGGGTACAGTCAATCCTGGAAATCAATTCAGGCCATTTTCAAGGCTAATAGGTAAAGGATTGTCAAACAAAGGCCATGGGTAGTTAGGCACTGCCCTGATGAACATGTAACAATTCCTACATTAACATTTTAAAAATTAACCTTCAGCATGGAGTTGATCCGTCTTTTTAAGATGCTTCAAGGTATATATTGGGAAAGTACTCCTAATGTTTCCCTCAACTTAAAAGTAATCTCCCAATTGCATGTTTTGAAGATGCCTTTAACCCTTTTACCACCACTTCGGTAAACCTTTACGGTGAGGGTTTTACAAACAATACTGGTGCCTGCAGTGTGCATAAACTTCATAAGCCAACTGCTAGCTTTCTAATGAAAGTGATCTGACGGATGTAAAGCTGCCTGATCACTTTTTTGTTACCCCTGGTAGCTCTGTGAACTGGCATGATCCACCCACCATACTTCTTGGGCTCCATTGTACCACCTGTTGGCTTAGGACCCTCATGGTTGGTGTTGTTGGGTGGAGGGGAGGTAAACTAGTGCACATTGGTTCGCTGATCTCCCTTAGCTGGAATGAAACCAGAACTGATATGTAAAACGTCACTTTTGGTTTCTGTTGTCACAATCTGTGCTTCAGTAGCTTCATTGGAAGGAAGGTGAGACATCAGGGGTCCAAACGCCCCCTGATGTCTCAATATAGAGAACTTGTTTTAAAAATATTATATTACATTGGGGACCTTTGGTCCCCTATGCAATATAAATTAAGTTTTAGTGAAAATAAAAAAAGTAAAAAAATAAAGCTAAAATCCCCCCCATTTTTTTTTAACCACTTGACCACTGGGCACTTAAACCCCCTTCCTAACCAGACCAATTTTTAGCTTTCGGTGCTCTCACAATTTGAATGACAATTACTCAGTCATGCAAAATTCTACCCATTTGAAATTTTTGTCCTTTTTTTCACACAAATAGAGCTTTTTTTTGGTGGTATTTGATCACTTCTGGGTTTTTTATTTTTTGCGCTATAAAAGAAAAACGACTGAAAATTCTGTAAAAAAAAAAAAAAAAACTTGTTTCTGTCATATTAGTGGGTTATTTCTCACACACAGCATATGCATACCACAAATTACACCCCAAAACACATTCTGCTATTCCTCCCGAGTATGGCGATACCCCATGTGTGAGACTTTTACACAGCGTGGCCACATACAGAGGCCCAACATGCAGGGAGCGCCATCAGGCGTTCTGGAACACCCAGGCCAATTCTGACATTTCTCTCCTACATGGAAAAATCATCATTTATTTGCTAGAAAATTACATAGAACCCCAAAACATTATATATGCTTTTTTAGAGAATACAATGGCGGCCGTTACAACGTTTTATCTCGCACGGTATTTTCGCAGAAATTTATTGAACACGTGTTTTTTAAAAAACTGTTTTGTGCTTAAAACAAAACAAAACAGTAAAGTTAGCCCAATTTTTTTTCATAATGTGAAAGATGAAGTTACGCCGAGTAAATAGATACCCAACATGTCACCCTTCAAAATTGCGCACACTCGTGGAATGGCGCCAACTTCGCTACTTAAAAATCCCCATAGGCGGTATTGCAGAGTATCGCGCAGGGTATTGCAGAGTATTGGGGTATTGCAAAGTATCATGCAGGGTATTGGGGTATTGCCGAGTATTGGGGTATTGCCGAGTATTGGGGTATTGCCGAGTATTGGGGTATTGCAAAGTATCATGCAGAGTATTGGGGTATTGCCGAGTATTGGGGTATTGCCGAGTATTGGGGTATTGTTGAGTATTGGGGTATTGTTGAGTATTGGGGTATTGCCGAGTATTGGGGTATTGCCGAGTATTGGGGTATTGCAAAGTATCATGCAGAGTATTGGGGTATTGCCGAGTATTGGGGTATTGCCGAGTATTGGGGTATTGTTGAGTATTGGGGTATTGTTGAGTACTGGGGTATTGTTGAGTATTGGGGTATTGTTGAGTATTGTTGAGTATTGGGGTATTGTTGAGTATTGGGGTATTGTTGAGTATTGGGGTATTGTTGAGTACTGGGGCATTGCTGAGTATTGGGGTATTGTGGTGTATTGTTGGGTACTGGGGTATTGTTGGGTACTGGGGCATTGCCGAGTACTGGGGCATTGCCGGGTACTGGGGTATTGCCGGGTACTGGGGTATTGTGGGGTACTGGGGTACTGTGGGGTACTGGGGTATTGTTGGGTACTGGGGTATTGTTGGGTATTGTTGGGTACTGGGGTATTGTTGGGTACTGGGGTATTGTGGGGTACTGGGGTATTGCCGGGTACTGGGGTATTGTGGGGTACTGGGGTATTGTTGGGTACTGGGGTATTGTGGGGTATTGTTGGGTACTGGGGTATTGTGGGGTATTGTTGGGTACTGGGGGATTGTTGGGTACTGGGGGATTGCTGGGTACTGGGGGATTGCTGGGTACTGGGGATTGCAGGGTACTGGGGGATTGCAGAGCTGGGATGTTTTGAGGGATGGCTGGATCTGTGACTGCATTTGTCACAGATCCAGCCACAGCTCAGCTGCTGACACCCCGCTCCCCCCCCCCCTCTCCTCGCACACTGTACAGAGAGGAGAGCGAGGAGAGGGAGGAACCGGCGTCATCAAATGACGCCGGTTTGTTTACAAGTGATCGCGCCGTCATTCGACGGCGCGATCACGTGGTAAACGGCCGCTATCAGCGGCAATTTACCGTGATCCCTGATGCGCCGGGTCTTCTAGACCCGGCGAACACGGACACTTTCGCGAGCGCGTCCCAGGGGACGCGCAATCGCGGAAGTGCACGAGGACGTCCCAGGGACGTCGTGTCAAAGCAACTCCACCGCGCCGTAGCAGTAAAATGCTTATGGCGCGGTGGGGAAGTGGTTAAGCTTGCTACACCCCCACGTGTATTACCTTGGGGAGATGCAGACTAGAATACTGCAATCACTAGAGCAGCAAATGATATCACCTGTGATGTATTTCAGTTATCTTGCAAACCTGGCCTGTTAGTGGGCCCTGCAGGTCAAGGTTGATGACCACTGCTCTAAAGCAACTCCACCGCGCCGTAGCAGTAAAATGCTTATGGCGCGGTGGGGAAGTGGTTAAGCTTGCTACACCCCCACGTGCATGAACACAAGAAAGTAAACGCACCCATTTGGGGTGCTTACATATGAAAACATCACTTGGGATACATGTTACATATTGCAAATCAGTGACCCCAATAATTCTAGGGCCAATATTCACAGTTAACTCTAAACGGATAGCCTGTGATTCCACCCACTGGCCACTACAGGTCACAGTAATGACTGGCAGTTGGAACCATATTCTGTAGCAAGGAATAAAGCATCTGACACACCCAGAAGTGTCAGATGCTGAGAATACTAATGGCAACCATAGCCTGGCAAGAGAGCAAAGAATAAGGGTGAAGAGTGGGGCTGAAAATGTCCCCACCCCCATCACCTTTGGGATCATGACAGACAGTCAATAATAATATTAATAAAGGTTATTAAAAAAAATATATATATATTTTTTACTTTTTGCTATAATAAATATCCCCCAAAAATATATATAAACAATTTTTTTTCCCTCAGTTTAGGCCGATACATATACGTGACCCACGGCTGGGCTCTTAAAGGCAATGTACCTGTACGTGCTTATGCCCAGCAGTGCCGCTCTGCCGGCGTACATCGTCGCACGCCGGTCCTTAACCACTTGTCCTCTGCCCACCATCAAATGACGGCGGGCGGAGGACTCCATTATCCTGACATCACGTCATATGACGTGATGTCCCTTTAAAGCCACGTGCGGGCGCGCGCGTGCCGCCGGCGGCGCGCGCCCGCACCCGCCGCTCTGCGGGGATCCCGTGCGAGTGCCCGGCGGCAACGATCCCTGCCGGGCACACGCGATTGCTCAGTAACTGAGCGGGGACGTGGAGCTCTGTATGTAAACACAGAGCTCCACGTCCTGTCAGGGAGAGAGGAGATCGATTGTGTCCCTTGTACATAGGGACACAATCGGTCACCTCCCCCAGTCACCCCCCCTCCCCCCACAGTTAGAACACTCATAGGACACACATTTAACTCCTTCCCCGCCCCCAAGTGGTTAACCCCTTCACTGCCAGTCACATTTATACAGTAATCAATGCATATTTATAGCATTGTTCACTGTATAAATGTAAATGGTCCCAAAAATGTCAGAAAGGTGTCCGAAGTGTCCGCCATAACGTCGCAGTCCCAATAAAAAAATCGCAGATCGCTGCCATTAATAGTAAAAAAAAAAAAAAAAAAATGCCATAAACTATCCCCTATTTTGTAAACACTATAAATCTTGCGCAAACCAATCGATAAATGCTTATTGCATTTTTTTTTTACCAAAAATATGTAGAAGAATACGTATCGGTCTAAACTGTTTTCCTAGCTGGAGCACTGACTAGTCCCAAGGAGCTAGCAGACAGTAACAAGCAATATAAAGGAATATGGGACTTTGAGTGAGGTTCAGGACAGCGTGGGGGTATGTTGAAAGGAAACACAGTGTGGTACAGTGTCTGCTAAAATGGGCTGTACAAAATAAAACACAGCTATAATGCACATAGAAGGTACATTTTAGTAACAACTTGGAAACTCATGGCACATTGCATTACATGTGAAACATGGACGTCAAGGGTACATAATGTTAACAATCAACAATGCATAACAGTGGGGGAATAAATGAACAGCTGCCATTAAAACATAAACACATACAATAGACTCGTAGTTGCTTGTGAATCAATGAGAGGATCCATTATCTTATGTGGGCATGCGTTGGCATCCTAGATTTCCCGACGCGTTTCGTGTTAGACTCTCATCAGGGGCGGATGCTCCCACATCTAAAGAGATTAGGGTGTGTGTGAAATTGTGATATCACTAATCAAAAAGGAAAGGCATATATGTCAGTCCTAACTTATGTGCCCACAGTGCTTGATGTGCATGATGGAAATGGTTGGGCTATCAATTTTCTCATGTACTCCGACATTCCCTCTACCGGGCGCCCAGCAGTGCACGCAGAGGTGAAGATTCACCTGAGTTAAAGAATATATAAAATTCTATGTGCATATCCAAAATCGTCCCACCTTTTGCGATGTCCACCAGATCCTCTAAAGCAGTGGTCATCAACCATTCCTGCAGGGCCCACTAACAGGCCAGGTTTTATGTATTACCTTGGGGAGATGCAGACTAGAATACTGCAATCACTAGAGCAGCAAATGATATCACCTGTGATGTATTTCAGTTATCTTGCAAACCTGGCCTGTCAGTGGGCCCTGCAGGTCAAGGTTGATGACCACTGCTCTAAAGCACTGCGGAGACGCCCCCGGGACAAAAGTAGCTACACGCACCGGGACCATATACCATCTCATCAGAACCTTATAATTCGCCTCTATCAAAGAGGTGTTAATATAAGACTTAAAAGCACTTTGTATCAATTTGCTCCATTCAGCAGTTTCTAATGAATGAATGAATGAAAAACTTATATAGCGCGGCACATGCGAACTAAATCGCCTCTGGTACCAATACCCTGTTCCCACTTTTGCATATAAACCATCTTTTGGGTGTTGGAAGATAATAAACCATAAATCTGTGATATATGACCTGAGTGTTTGTCAAAGGTTCTGCAATGGTGTTAAATTGTTAACTTTTATTGACGTTGTTGATAATAATATTGAATATTTTATTATACCAATAATAAAGGGCCACGACCAAGTCAAGCCATAGGTCATGCAGTAATGATTGTTTATTTATTAGCGTTAAAGCGGAGGTTCACCCAAAAATTCTTTTTTCCACATTAGCTTCAGCATACTGCTAACATTGGCAGTATGCTGTTTTTTTTTTTGCTACTTATCGTTATACGAGGCCTTGTTATCCGGCTCCGAACGGGCAATCGTGCGGGCAGTAGGCGTTTCTAAACGAAGAGGAGTTGATTGACGGCTGCTAAGGCGCGTCACGGCTTCTGAAAATACCCGAAGAGACACTCGGGTGTTTACGGCGCCTGCGCTTGCCGTGTAGAGCTGACTGCGCATGCACAAGGATCAGTCATTCTCGCACACATGGACTGTGCTGGTGATGTAAGCTGAGCTGTGCATACGGATACGCGGCTCAGTTTACATGACAGAGAAAGCTGCAAGAAAGCAGGTAAGTGTACATTGCATGCCTCTTCTGCAATAAAGAGCCTGCCTGCTTGCAGTTTGTCACAGCGGAACTTCAGTTCAGGCTCTAAGGATCCTGGGTTACCCTGTGCATTGCAGCTGTTCACTGTCACTATTGCATTTGGCCTTAATCACCATATTGCATGTACAGTGTATAAATGAAGCAAAGGTAATTGTGTTTTTTCTTCAAAGTCATACATTACGTCCTGCAACTCAGGAGTACAGCTCTGTTATGTTTTTATTTATTTTGTTGAGTCTCTGGTGTTCTCTCACCCTGAAGAATCTGGCGGTGAGGTACTTCATTATACGATGATGAAAGGGCAGAACTGACAGCTTTTGTGTCTAAGTTCCTGTTACCTGGAAGATCTGAGTTGTGCTGTCAGTGGTTGTGAACATCAAGCCATAGAGAGGGAGCTTATGCAAACCTCTCCTAGTGTTGCTAGGCAACAAGAAATTATGTAAAAATGAATCTTAATAGAAGTAAACAGCAGTGTTCACCAAGACATAGCATATTATTTCTACTAAAAATATATATTGCAAATAAATACCAAATGTGTCTATTCGTGATTGATTTTAGCTCTTTATTTTAATATATTGCAAACAATGAACAGTGTGCAGTACTGAGGAAATTGCCATTTAGTTATGAATTTTTTTTATGGTAGGTTTCCCTCTAGGACACAATATTATCTGGAAATATTTCACTAAATGTTTAGATAAAACAACGGGTTTTAGTTGTAACGTATTTTTACAGTATGTTCTTGTCGCTGCAAACGGTAAAAACACTGTGCTTATGATAGCGGTATGCATCAAGAGGCTGTATTAAAAACAGTATTTCCACTTGTAATTATTGCTAATTAGCACTTGCATGATTAAAACTTATTTTAAAAACTCTATGCAAAGCAGAAGAACTGAAGCAGTACTTACACTCAGTGTCGATCCTGACCTCCCTGGGGCCCTAAGCAAAATTCTGCTAAGGGGCCCTCTACAATGGTGAAATATAGGCGTGTTTATGGGAAATAATGGGCGTGGCTTACATGGGCGTGGATCGGAGGGGGTGTTGTTAGAGTCTGAGATGAATGAGGGATGGAGGGAGAGAAAGAAGGATAGAAAGAGGGAGAGAAAGAAAGAGGGAGCGAAAGAAAGGAATAGGGAGAGAAATAAATGAATAGGGAAGAGAAAGAAGAAGAGAAAGAAAGAAGGAGAGAAAGAAGGAGAGAAAGAAGGAGAGAAAGAAAGAAGGAGAGAAAGAAGGAGAGAAAGAAAGAAGGAGAGAAAGAAAGAAAGAAAGGAGAGAGAGAAAAAGAAAGGAGAGATAGAAAGAAAGAAGAGAGAAAAATAAAGAAAGGAGAGAAAGACAGAAAGAAAGAAAGTAGAGAAAGTAAGAAAGAAAGTAAGAAAGAAAGAAAGGAGAGAAAGAAAGAGGAAGAGAAAGAAAGAGAGAGAAAAAGAGAGGGGGGAGGGACAGCAGGCCCAGATCCTTCACCACAAATGTGTATTTCCGAAAGTTTAACAAATCAGCAGATAAAGATCCTCCAAACACCTGGTGTTGGTACTTCAATCATCCCGGGACCATGGTTGTTATGGTGTCAGGATGATTGAAGCGCATTATTTCTATTATTACATTGTAATATAGTATGAAAATATTAAACTCACCATAATGCAGAATCAGTGGAAGCCTGGAGTCCCTTCTTACATCAGGCATTCCCAGCAGAGTCCCTCCTTACATTAGGTGTCCCCAACGGAGTCCCTCCTTACACCAGGCATTCCCAGCAGAGTCCCTCCTTACATTAGGTGTCCCCAACGGAGTCCCTCCTTACACCAGGCATTCCCAGCAGAGTCCCTCCTTACACCAGGCATTCCCAGTGGAGTCCCTCCTTACACCAGGCATTCCCAGCGGAGTTCCCCCTTACACCAGGCATTCCCAGCAGAGTTCCCCCTTACACCAGGCATTCCCAGCGGAGTTCCCCCTTACACCAGGCATTCCCAGTGGAGTTCCCCCTTACACCAGGCATTCCCAGGAGAGTCCCCCTTACACCATGCATTCTGGCATTCCCAGCAGAGTCCCTTCTTACATCAGGAATTCCCAGCAGAGTCCCTTCTTACATCAGACATTCCCAGCGGAGTCCCTTCTTACATCAGGCATTGCCAGCGGAGCCTCTCCTTACATCAGGCGTCCCCAGCAGAGCCCCTCCTTACATCAGGTATCCCCAGTGGAGCCCCTCCTTACATAAGGTGTCCCAGCGGAGTCCTCCCTTACACCAGGCAATACCAGCGGAGTCCCCCTTACACCAGGCAATACCAGCGGAGTCCCCCTTACACCAGGCATTCCCAGCAGAGTCCCCCCTTACACCAGGCATTCCCAGCAGAGTCCCCCTCACACCAGGCATTCCCAGCGGAGTCCCCCCTTACATCAGACATTCCCAGCGGAGTCCCTCTTACACCAGGCATTTCCAGCGGTGTCCCCCCTTACATCAGGCATTACCAGCAGAGCCCCTCCTTACATCAGGCATTATCAGCAGAGCCCCTCCTTACATCAGGCATTCTCAGCGGAGTCCCCCTTACATCAGGCATTCCCAGCAGAGCCCCCCTTACATCAAGCAATCCCAGCGGAGCCTCCTTTACATCATCAGATATGATGCCATAGCAGCAAAGACTCTCTTCTCCGCCATTACAGTACAGAGTGGACAGGACAGTGGAGAAGCTGGCCGGGTGGCTGCCAATAGGAATTGAGCTGCGGCACCACCCACCCCTGCCCCTTCCCACATCATTTCACAGACAGACACCAGCGGGGCGGGAGGTGGGCGGGGTCACAGTTCAATTCCTATTATTTGGTCTACAAGAAAATGGCAGCCGGCGGAGACATTGTCTGCCTGGCCGCGGACCTCTAGTGGCGGTGATGGCGGTGGCGGCTGCAGCGAAAACTTGGGGGGCACAGCTTGCGTAGCTAGCGTATAGGGCTGATCGGCCCTGCTTATCTAAGAAAACAAGGGATTATGTTTTTAAACCTTGCAATAAAAAAATGACTTAGGCCGCGTACACACGAGCAGACAGATTTGTTCAAATCGGTCGGGCCGACCGATTTGAACAAATCTGTCTGCTGGGGACATATTGGTTTGATCGTGTACACACGATCAAACCAAAATCCCCGCCGCCTGACGGCGCGGTGACGTGGCGGTGACGTTGACGCCGCCACGTCACCGCACCAGGAAGTAAAACACTTCCGCGCATGCGTCGAAACCATTCGGCGCGTTTGCGAGAAGACATGTCTGCTGGTTAGTGTACTTGCTTTGAAATCTGTCGGGTGGCCAAATCCGTCGGCTCGCCCGTACACACGGTCGAATCTGTCTGCTGGGACGGTCGGGCCGACCGTTTCCAGCAGATAGATTTGATCGTGTGTACGCGGCCTTAGGTCTTTAGAGCATCATAAATAAAATATGATTGCATTATTTATTTATTTTTATTATTATTTTCCCTATCATTTTCCAGGTTTTCTTTCTCCTTGGGAAAAAACATACATACATAAATCACTAGTGTAACACTCAGCGCTGAAACTCCTGATTATAAAAAATAGTGGGAGGACATGCATACAGTAAGTATGCTGGTTCATCAATAGAAACAATAAAAATATATTGTAGAGGTAAAAAAAAAAAAAAATAAGATAAATAAAAAACAAATGTTTTTGTAAAAAAACGATCGATCAAAGTCCTGAAATGAACGAGTTGAACATAGAGCTCTAAGGAGTGTTCCCCTGTCAACTCTGAGTCTCTGTAAGAAATGCTTTAAAGCAGGCATCCTCAAACTACGGCCCTCCAGCTGTTGCGGAACTACAAATCCCATGAGGCATTGTGAAACTCTGACATTCACAGACATGACTGAGCATGATGGGAAATGTAGTTCCTGAACAACTGGAGGGCCATAGTTTGAGGACCCCTGCTTTAAAGGGAGAGAGTCTGCTTCAGGCACTGGCTGGGGGACCCAATCACTATGGGAAAAGGAAGGCAGAAATGGAAGAGAAGCACCAGGCAAATCCTAGTGCGGTATTATTTTATTTGATTAAAATACAGTACAAATGATGACAATATAAGGGGTACTTACATAGTGCTAGTAACTCTGTGTAGGAGTTTTCCGGAGCTGTCAGAGTGGGGAGCCGCCTACCACTGTGTCTGGCAAATCATCAGCGGATGAAGGAGGCTTGGTCGTGCCTTCAAAATGCATTCTGATTGGCCAGACACAGTGGTAGGCAGCTCCCCACTCTGACAACTCCAGAACACTCCTACACAGAGTTACACAGCCAGCATTCTCCCCAGATCCCTTGAGGCTTCAGCTTCCCACTGACACGCAGCACTCATAGACTCTTCCACAAGGACACCCCGGCGGCTCTTCTGTGATGCTGGATCTGGAAAGCACCTACCCTCACTAGCACTGTGTAAGTGCACCCTATATTGTCAAAAATTTGAATTTGAATAAAATAATGCTGCACTAAGATTTGCTTAGCGCTTCTCTTCTTTTTCCTTGTACTGTACACATCTTGTAGATCAGAGGTGCCCAACCAGTAGCTAGAGTTGCCACCTCATCCCTTTAAAACCGAACACATATTAATTACACAGGTTCTGTGGCTAATTAAGGTAGTAATTAAACTCACTTGGTGCTTTATCTGCATTAAATTAGCCTCAGAACCTGTGTAATTCATATGTGTTCGGGTTTAAAGGGATGAGGTGGCAACCCTACCAGTAGCCCGGGGGCCACATGTGGCCCACGGAGCCCTCTGATGTGGCCCACGACCTCCTGCACTGGGATGGTGGTTTGGCAAGCCCAGATTGCAGGTTGCTGACCCGTCATCCCAGAGCATCAGTGTTGTGAATAAAGCCAGCGGTAGAGAAAGCAAGCGGCTGCAGAGCAGAGTCACATAAGCTGATGTTTCCTGTATAGCGCCAGCTCCTGTCACAATCGATACCAAATGCACTCTACCTGGGACAGCAACATCCGGGGAAAACTGAATGAAAGATCATTATTAAAAGGTACGTTTATTACCAAAGTCAGTGCAATTAGCTATAGACTTCTGTTATTACTCGTGGGTTTGGTGCTCTTTCAGAAATTGCACCACACCTGCAGGATATAATGGAAGTCTATGGCAAAGTGCAGCTAATCTGCAGGAAAGCCACAGGTGCATATGGTGCATCAGTGTGAAAGCAGCCTTAGGACCCAATCGGATCCTCCTTTCACATTAACCTCTGTCCATTTACCCCCACTTGATTCCAATCCGCCAAAAAAAAAAACAGAAGGAAATCCATCCCCTTCCGTCTGGGTGAATTAAATTGGAGGGCCCATAGAGTAGGGCTGTATCTGTGTCCGTTCAGCATATGCAGCATGGATACAGACCTATCATCCACCCATTCCACTCGTTTTGGCCCACGACCGGATACAAAGTCGCTTCAGTGGCCCTCGCTCTTCAAAAGGTTGGGCACCCCTGTTGTAGACTCTTTGTTGCAACCTCCTGTGGATGTGTGCATGCTCAACCAGAAGCTGAACATACTACTTTTATTGCATTGACCATGATAAAATGTATATTGTAACTTTGCTACTGTGCAAATCTGCCTCTTCCTAGTCCTTTTGAAGTACCATCACACATCCAGCACAGGGATAGGTCTTTCTGCTGTATCTCCAACAGATGCACATTGGTCTTTCAATTATACCCCTCCTTCTGCAAAAACTTTCAAGTTACCCTTTAGAAAGTCTGCAGTCACAGACATCCACTACACAAATGGTTATATTGATCACTGTGGCCCTATTTTTAGCGCTATATCGCTTGCAAACCGCCTTAGTGTGAAAGTAGCCTTAGAATCACTTTATATTTAAAAAAATAATAATATAATCCCTACAAATCCCTAAAAAAAAAGCCAAACACTAAACCCAAAACATTTATTTTAATTTGGATGGAGCGGGGAATATTGAAAACCCTTGTCAGTTGTTTTTTTTTCCATTTTAGCCCTATTTGGGAGATTTATCTTTGCTTCCTGTTAAATAGGTACACCAGAAGGATAAAGATAATCTCTCCAAAGTGATAAAATGCCCTCTTAAACAGTTGTGTTCGTAATAAGGGTTTCTAATCAAATATTTACCCTCTATTCTATTTAGCTGGTAACTTGGTTTGCCCCTAACTTCTAGTACCAGTGACAATGGTCACCACCAGGACAAATCAAGAGACAATAACTTTTTAACAGGCTTACAGAGAGACCTTAGAGGGGTTTTAACCCCATACCACTCTGTCCATAATACAAATAAAAGTTGTGGCTTAACCTGATCTTAACGCATGATCTTTACCTTAAAATGTATCTTTAACGCTTAATGCTCATACTAAAATGTTATCTAATAAACCCTACCTCATCCACCACCTAACTTTTGACATTAACCCTATCCTAATCCTTATCCTAATTCCTTACACTAATTTAGTCCATAAATAATTATACTCATCTTATCATGCAGCTAAAATATCAGAACCAAAAGCTATATTAATCTTGTTTCTAAAATGCTTTCCATCATCATTTGCTCAGACTCAACATTGTAACTTTCAGAATACATCCGCTTGCTTGATGCGGGTTTTTCAGAGCCAAAAAAGCCTGTAAGTATACAGTCTCTCCACTGTAACATGTACAGTAGCTTCCAGACTATAGGAAGATTGAAGCATTACCCAGCCCAGAGAAGGTTGCATCATTTGGATATGGTGACCCTTATAATCTGGGCCTTTTATAGGATATGTACAGTAGATGCTTAGGGCAAAAGGGGGAAACTGCATATTTGATCTATTAAAGCGGGGTTCCAACCACAATTAGCATTTTTTAAATGTATGTCCTTTCATCCTGCGTTTTTATAATATAAATCCGGTCACTTACTATTTTACAATCCGTCGCTGCTCCGCATAGTTATTCAAAAAAGATAGTTTATAAAACTATGTATACACGGTTGTCATTTTGCTTGTGGGCATTGTGAAGCCAACAACCACTTACTTCCTGGAAGTCTTGGATGGGGAGTGATAATTGGACAGCGCACTGCATCCTGGGAAATTATGACACACATTTCCCAGGAGCATTAGAGGGAGATGATGTCAGAATCCTAGGTGATTCCAAGGACAGATTTCGTGGGACTGCATAGCAACAGGCATTTTCCAGATGAGTAAAAAAAAAAATGTTTTTCTTTTTTTCTTTTTTAGGTCTAATGAGCACAATAATGAAAAAAAAAAAAATTGGGATGGAAACTCCACTTTAATATAGTGTATCTTTTAAATCAACCCAAAACTGCCTTTTCCATTAATTATTACAGAGCCATTGTAACAAATAAAGTGTATTTTTAATTAGGCTCTGTAGAAGCTAAATAAAACAAAGTGAAATTAAATAGTTCCTTAAGCTACACATCAGTATCATCACTAAGTTGTATGCACTAATTAATGCAGTAAATAACACTCTTTGCTAATAAAGTCACCGCCTCATCACAGTTTGCTGCGCTACATGAGGCAGCAGAGTTTCTGTGATCTCAGTATGCTGCAGTTATAATCTTCATTACCAACTCAGCAGCTTTTTTTTGTGATGTATTACATAATATAATGCAAAATGATACATTAGTTAAAGAACAACTCCATGCAACAAGTAGAGTGTATCAGTGGACTAATGTTAACCAAAAAATGTTACAAAACTGATTAAATTTCAAATTCTAATATTTCTATGCAGACAAATTCAGCAAGTGGATTTCTAGTGCACCTTCGTGTCACATGATCCTGTGCTACATATCTTCCCATGCTCCAGAATGTACTGGGGAATGCTACATTTGTCTCAAAGTGATGAGGGTATATGAACCACAAAGGCACACTTGTAGGCAAGTGCAGTCTACTTTCTCCACTGCAGGTGGTTCTATATGCAGCTGCACTGCAAATGGAGAGAAAGTCAGGAGAAATGTGTTTTTTCTATGGTTTCCTGGGTCACTGGGGAAGTGATCTGATTTTATGCTGCTGCCTCATGTGACTCTGGTGACCATCTTGGGTCAAGCCCCCCCCTCCCCAAAGCTTTTAAAATAAAAATAAAAGGGCCCTTTAAACAAATAAAAGGTCTGTTAAGACCTGCAGTGGTTGGGGTACTGCGGCCTTCTTTCCGTCTCCCAAGATGATTCTTCCGAATGGTTAGTGTTCCCCATCCCCAAGCATGAGCCAAGACTTCATGAAGGGTGTCCAGATATAGAATGACTTTATTGAGAGACAGGTTACTTATATACAGCAAAAGAAATACTTGATGTAATCAGATATACAATTACATTCTCCTCCCACATCATCATACAATGGTGTACTAACGAGGCCCCTTTCAAGAGACCTATTGTAGGAGGCAGACGGCTGTCTCCGGTAGAATCCACATGAGTTAATTACTGGTCCTTTGCCCAGACAAGGTGATTTAGAACTTCTCACCTCCTAAACAATAGAACTTCACACAATGAACACTTCTTGAAAGACAGACTACAGATCATTTACATGACACATTGAGATATTTAGATCAGTTTAAGGAATAAACCAATTATCTCCAGGTAGAGAGCACCCTAATTTTCCCAACGTTAGAACACCCCTCTTCCACACAAGGTCTACCTGCCATTACATATCTCCTGATAGCCCCGATCTGGGGGGCCAACATATCCAAATTTCCCCCAGATCGGTCCAGGGGTTCTTAAAAGACAAACAGAGTCTGAGAAAATCCAGAATAAAGTCTATTTTCTTCACAATACTCCCCCTTAGTTCCATGGGTCGGCATACCCGCCTAGACCCTGCCGGGTTGGCTAGGGGATGTCCGGGTCAAAATTATACTTCCAAGTCGGTTTGGCGGGAAAGCCCATCCGCATTGCCGTTCTGCTTGCCCGGGCGGTATTGCAGTGTAAAATTGTAAGGCTGCAAAGCAAGACTCCAGCGCAGCAACCGGGGATTGTCTCCAGAGACTCGGTTGAGCCAGATGAGGGGGTTGTGGTCAGTGAGTAGGGTAAATGCACGGCCATAAAGGTATGGTTGTAGCTTCTTTAAGGCCCAAACTAGAGCAAGGCATTCTTTTTCCACGGTGGCATAGCTGACCTCCCGAGGTAATAACTTGCGGCTGAGGTATGCCACTGGGTGCTCCATGCCGTCTTCCCCCACTTGGCTCAGTACGGCTCCCAGCCCAAACATGGAGGCATCTGTATGAACGAGAAATGTTTTGTTAGGGTCTGGTGCCGCCAATACTGGAGCTTCGCTCAAAGCTGTCTTAAGTCTCTGGAACGCTGTTGCACACTCCGGGGACCAGGCTACCTGCTTGGGTAGGGACTTTTTGGTCAGGTCGGTGAGGGGCTTTGCTAGGGTGCTATACTCCGGGACAAACTTTCTATAATACCCTGCGGTGCCTAGGAATGCCAATACCTGCGTCTTGGTGGGGGCTGGGGCCAATTGGCTATGGCCTCTACTTTTGCGGGTTCGGGGCGCTGTTTCCCAGACCCTACTCTGTGCCCTAGGTATTGAACCTCTGCCATGCCCACATGGCATTTCTCAGGTTTCAGGGTGAGGCCGGCTTCTTGTAACCTCCCAAATACCAAAGCCAAGTGCGTCAAGTGCTCCTCCCAGGTGCTGCTATAGATGGCAATATCATCTAGGTAGGCACATGCGAAGTCCTGCATTCCCTCCAGAAGTTGGTCCGCCATCCGTTGAAATGTAGCTGGGGCATTTTTCATCCCAAAAGGCATAACCCGAAATTGGTATAGCCCGAATGGGGTGACAAATGCCGACTTAAGGATGGCGGCCGAGTCTAGCGGAATTTGCCAATACCCTTTGCACAGGTCCAGGGTAGTTAGGAAGTGACCGCTGGCCATGCGATCGAGCAATTCGTCGATCCGTGGCATGGGGTATGCGTCAGTGATAGTCCGGTCGTTCAGTTTCCGGTAATCAATACAGAAACGAGTCGTTCCGTCTCGCTTCGGTACTAAAACTACCGGGGACGCCCAGGGACTTTGGGAAGGCTCAATAATTCCTAACTCCAACATTTCTTGGATTTCTTTCCACATGCTGGTCCGTACTGCTGCCGGAATACGGTACGGCTGCTGCCTTAATGGGGTCTCCCCCTGCGTCTCCAACCGGTGTACTGCGGCAGAGGTGTACCCAGGTCGGACCGAGAACAGCCCATCGTGTTCCTGCAGCAGTTGTTTTGCGTCCGTCTGCTGTGTGAGATTTAGTTTCTCCCCTAACCCAACTTGCTCTAGGGTACCTTGGTTAGCTGCCAGCAGGTCGGGTAAGGGGAGTCCTTCAGTATCGTCAGTGGACGGGGCACAGATAGCGGCCACGTCCTCGGAGCGCTCATAGTACGGTTTCAACATGTTCACATGAAAGGCTCGTCTGATCCTTTCATCCGAACATTTGGCCACAATATAGGTGGTGTCGCTAATCCGTTCCACCACTTTAAAAAGTCCCTGCCACGCTGCCTGTAGCTTGTCCTTTTTGGATGGTCGGAGGGCTAAAACTTTTTGCCCTACTTCCAGGTTCCTATCGCGTGCTCCCCGGTCATACCATTGTTTCTGTCGTTTCTGGGCTGCCTGTAGGCTCTCCCGAACTGATTCGGTCAGTGCACGCAGGCGGTCCCGGAATTCCAGCACGTACGGCAAAACCGGGATCCCTTCCTCTCCTGTGTTGCCCTCCCAGTGCTCCCGTATGAGGTCCAGGGGTCCCCGGACTTTTCTCCCGTATAGGAGTTCGAAGGGGGAGAACCCGGTCGACGCCTGGGGCACTTCCCGGTAGGCAAACAGGAGATGGGGTAGAAATTTCTCCCACTGACCGCAGGACTCTGTGAACGCTGTGAGCATCTGCTTAAGCGTGCCGTTGAATCGTTCACAGAGGCCGTTGGTCTGGGGGTGGTAGGGGGAGCTAAATAACGGTTTCACCCCGCAGCTCTGCCATAACTGTTGAGTGACAGTTGCCGTGAACTGGGTTCCCTGATCTGAGAGTATTTCCGGGGGAATCCTACTCGAGAAAAGATCCTGACTAGAGCCTCTGCTACCGTCTCCGCTTCAATGTTGGAGAGTGCCACAGCCTCAGGGTACCTGGTTGCATAGTCCACCACCGTGAGGATGTAGCGCCTTCCAGAGGCGCTGGGTTTGTTGAGGGGCCCTATCAGGTCTACTGCCACTCTGTAGAATGGTTCCTCTATTATAGGTAGGGACCGTAACTTGGCCTTGGGGTGGTCCCCCCGTTTCCCTATCCTTTGACATGTGTCGCATGTCCTGCAGTACGTCTGCAAGTCTTTTGATATCCCTGGCCAGAAGAACGTCTGGGTAAGGCGGTCCTTAGTTTTCTTGATACCCAGATGTCCGGCTAGAGGGATATCATGGCTGAGCTTTAGAAGCTCTGCCCTGTATTTGCGGGGTACAACTAGTTGTCTTTTTATAACTTGGGCTGCCCCACTTCCCACTCCCCCTGTGACTCTATATAGCAGTCCCTTGTCCCAGTGGAAGCCCTCTTGGGCATTACCTTCCTTAGGGGTACCTACGGCCTTCCTGTAACCTGCTAAGGTGGGATCTGACTGCTGGGCTTGGCCAAAGTCTTGTGGAGTGCCCCAGAAGGGGATAGGGTCAGGGCCTACTACAGGGTTTTCGGTTCCTACCTGGGGTTCCTCAGAGTGCGTCTGTCCAGCTCGGCGTGCTTGCGTCCTGGTAGTCACAGGGCAGGTTCCAGCGGGATCTGGGGTAAGCAGCTGTGAAGTTAGGCACCCCAAATCGTTACCCAACAATACTTCCGCAGGTAGGCCCGACATAATGCCTACTTCCATCTGCTTGGCTCCGGTGCCCCAATTTAGCTGCACTTGGGCTGTGGGTAGTTTGTGGATGGCGCCTCCTGCCACTCTTACTGCAACAGTCCTGTTGGTGCGCGCCTTCGCAGATACGGTGTGAGGTTGCACCAGAGTGAGGGTGGCCCCAGAGTCTCGTAGTGCCTCAGCCTCCTTTCCATCTACTGTGACCCATTGTCTGTGGTGCACCCGGTTGTCCCCCTCGGTTTGTGCTAGGTTCACCTCATGTAGTACGGTCCATTGCTCAGCTTCAGGGCTGTGGTCTTCCAGCGGTTCATGCTGATAGTGATGGGCGGCTGCCCTTGGTGGTGGTGGCCGCTCCCAATTGCCTCTGCTCCGCTGAGGGCAATGTATCTTGTAGTGCCCTGGCCGATTGCATTGGTGACATACCAATGGCAGTTTCTGGTTAAAATTAGGTGGTGTAGTGGGTGGTCCTGCAATCGGTCGGTGGTAGGTCACAGGACTAGGCGTTGGGGTGCTGGACCTTACCAGGGGGCGGTTTCCACTAGTCTCTCCTCTTCTTCCCTCGTGATGCTCGTCTGCCAGCTTGGCAGCTTCCTCGATTGTGGCCGGCTTCCTGTCCCTGACCCAGTCCTTAGTGTCTGCAGGTGTGTGGTCAAAAAATTGTTCTAGCAAGAAGAGTTGTAGCACCTCCTCTAGCGTCGCGGCTTGGCAGCCTTGTATCCAGTTTTGGGCCGCCCGATACATCCTAAAAGCCCATTCGGTGTAGGAGTCTCTGCCCCCTTTACGTAATGCCCGAAACTTTTTCCTGTAAGTCTCTGGGGTCACGGCATACCTGGCTAGCAGAATGCCCTTTACACTGGCGTAGTCGTGTATGGCTGTGTCAGGAACTGCTCGGTATGCCTCTGCTGCTCGGCCCGTGAGTTTGCTGCTTAGAATCGCGGCCCATTGCTCTGATTCCAGACCCTCCAAAGCACATTGACGCTCAAAGTCTTGTAGGTATGCGTCAATTTCCATTTCTCCATCCGAAAAACTTTTAAACGCAGCATAGTTAATCTTTCTCCGCTGCCCTCCATTTATAGATCCGGCTGAGGAAGCGGTGTCTCCTTGGTTTACGCTTGCCTGTTGTGCTCTGCGTTCTGCGCTCACCTGCTCCAGGACTTGCGTCACCATCTCTGGTGTGGGATTTGGCCCATATAGGTTTAGCCTCCACATCACCTTCTGTTGGAACTCTGTTTCCTCCTGGCTAACATTCGCCATGCTGCTGGTTTGGTCGCCCTCCATTAGTTCTGCTATGAGGGTAGTTTTCTTTTTGTTGCTTGTCACCTGGCCTCGGGCTTCCAGCAGATCCTTTAGCGTAGACCTCTTCAGTCTCTCGTAATGCTGGGCCATTCACTTGTTGTTTTTATGCGTCCCATTCAACCCCGCTGCTTGCCACCAGTTGTTAAGACCTGCAGTGGTTGGGGTACTGCGGCCTTCTTTCCGTCTCCCAAGATGATTCTTCCGAATGGTTAGTGTTCCCCATCCCCAAGCATGAGCCAAGACTTCATGAAGGGTGTCCAGATATAGAATGACTTTATTGAGAGACAGGTTACTTATATACAGCAAAAGAAATACTTGATGTAATCAGATATACAATTACATTCTCCTCCCACATCATCATACAATGGTGTACTAACGAGGCCCCTTTCAAGAGACCTATTGTAGGAGGCAGACGGCTGTCTCCGGTAGAATCCACATGAGTTAATTACTGGTCCTTTGCCCAGACAAGGTGATTTAGAACTTCTCACCTCCTAAACAATAGAACTTCACACAATGAACACTTCTTGAAAGACAGACTACAGATCATTTACATGACACATTGAGATATTTAGATCAGTTTAAGGAATAAACCAATTATCTCCAGGTAGAGAGCACCCTAATTTTCCCAACGTTAGAACACCCCTCTTCCACACAAGGTCTACCTGCCATTACATATCTCCTGATAGCCCCGATCTGGGGGGCCAACATATCCAAATTTCCCCCAGATCGGTCCAGGGGTTCTTAAAAGACAAACAGAGTCTGAGAAAATCCAGAATAAAGTCTATTTTCTTCACAAGGTCCTTTAAGTGCACTGTGCTCGGCGCCGGACACAGTGGCTATGGGAAGCGTGTGACGTCAATGCAATTAAGTGATTGCAAACAAGATGCTACATTTGCAGGGTTTTGAGCTGCATTGTGGCGCAATACAATGCACCGGAAAACACTCCTAATACTTTTTTTTTTTTACAAATCTCTTTATTACATTTTTTTTCATTTTCATACAAAAAAAAAAGGAAACAGTAAACATACATATATATACCATATTCCTACCATTTTAACATTCCTTCCATATCTTCATCCATTCCTCTTACATTCCTTCCCTTCCTTTCTTGGTGCATTTACCCTTCCTCTGTGTCCTATTTATCCTGAAGCTGTCATAGGATTTTCTATCCAGCTTGCCCAAACGCTCTTAAATTTCTCCTTCTATCCTCTATTACTGTATGTCTCCCTGTATAGTGGTAAGCAGTTATTGACTAGATTTTTCCAATGTGCCACCGAGGGGGCCTCTTCCTTTTTCCAATTTAGGACTAGCATAGTACATTAATAGTGCCACCTGTATTCTCCTTCCCATCAGGACAATCTTCTTCCTTACCAATCCCAATAGACATATCTCTGCCTCTCTGCCTCCTGTTCCAGAACTATTTATGTTACTATAGCAATTATTCTTAGAACATCCCTCCAGAATACCACAATCTTTGGACAAAATATATGCATAAAATCTCCTGAAATGTCTGCACATCTCCAACAATTCTGAGGGTTAGACTGTGAGATCTTATTTAATTTATATGGTGTATAGTGACTCCTATATATTATCTTGTATTGTATTAGTTTATCTTGAAGTGAAACCAGTGACTGTAGTGGGAACCCCCACACTTCTTCCCAATTTTCCCCCTCCAAGTTTGGGACATCTCTTCTCCACTGTTTACTTAATTTATTTGTATCAAATGGTGTATTTTTTACTAAGTGCTTATATAGGATTGAGCTTGTCCCTTTTCCATTTTTCACCATTTTTTCGAGACCTACTTCCATTATTTGCTGGGGTTCCCCCTAAAACCTGGGCCGCTAGTGCATGGGTAGGTTGCCTATATCTAAAGATGTAACTCTGTGGGATATTCCATGACTCTCTCATCTCCTCAAATGTGGAGAATCTTTCTCCCTGTAATATTTGCGATATCTTTTTTTATCCCATATTTCGTCCATGCCCCTGGATCCTGTATGGAGTCCAGGTGCGGTAGTTCAGAGTTCCTCCATAATGGGGTATTTGGGGATAGATTCGTTTCTGACCATCCCTCTTTTACCATAGCAGCTTTCCATATTTTAACTGTTGTTTTCATTAGAGGAGTCAACTCTCGCCTAGATTTTAGCCCTCTATACAATAGACCCTGCAGAGCCTCTACTGATTGAACCACTGCTCCTTCTAACATAGTTGCAGAATCGAACCCATCTGGGTTCAACCATCTCGCAACCGTCACCAACTGCGTGGCTATATAATATTTGTGAAAATCTGGGAAGTCCAACCCCCCCTGTTCTGCCGGTCTCTTAAGTGTATTTAGTTTAATTCTTACTGTTTTGTTTGCCCATATAAATGATGAGAGCATTCCATGCAGCTGCACAAAGAATCTCTTGGGTAACCACTGTGGAGAGTTCCTGAATAGATAAAGGAACCTGGGAAGAACCTTCATCTTTATCAGATTTATACATCCTAATAGGGACAGTGGTAACGATACCCATATCTTCAGCTTCCTCCCAATACTAGTCATTCTTGTTACTGTCTTTTTTTTTAATTGGCACCGCCATAGGACATGGGCAGTGCTTTCCCACATAGCTGTGACATCACTTCCGGTTTCTCTGTGCCAGTGAGAAAACGAAAGTGACGTTGCCTCTTCATGGATGGATCTCACACCGCAAGTAGGGCCTATTTGCAGAAGAATATCATTCATTGGTGGTAATAAATGTTGACAAGAAAAAAGGGGACAGACACCAGGAATACAATGACTTAGTTAGATGCTGTCGGTTGTGCTGATGATTACCATGTAGGCATATATTTTCCCTAAGACCACTCCTGAGTATCTAATACTTTACTGAACCACAAACTATAATTATAGAAACAGGATGATCCCTGCCACACAAACCAAAGGACTAAGTGTGCTCCAACTCTAGTAACTGTCTAACTGTACTGTACTAACTGTAAAGTGGAGTTACGCTTTAATTGAACAAGCTGAAGTTAGAAGCTGATTGGTTACCATTTACAGCTGCCACAGATTTTCCACTTGTCAGTGTTAGTAAAACAACCCCAGTGAGACAAAGTTGCTTCAGACCAGGACAGTGGGTGAAAAGTAGGGATGAGCCGAACAACCCCCGTTCGGTTCGCACCAGAACCTGCAAACATCAGAGGGGTCGGGGTGACCCGTGGAAAATCTTTGTGCCAGGTGCCGCTGAGACTGGTATTGTTGCGTTAGTGACAGTGCAGTGTGAGATTGGCCGTTGTCATGAGTTAGTGAGGAGGGCAGGGATCTAACACCCGCCTTCGTCGCAGCAAACATTACACTCTTAATAGAAGCTGAACACCAGGCAAACAGTTACAGTAACCACACAGTAGTACAAATTACCTAAATGTGATCTGTACTACCTGTCAAAAAAATTGTAACAGTCTTGGTGATCCAAGCACCCTTATGACTGCATTCACCCATGGGTATTTTGAATCATGGGGCAAAAAAGTCGCAATTCAGACCATGATTTTAAAACGCCTAGGTGTGAATGGCAAATCACACAATGCACATTTCTGATGCTATTCATTTGAATGGCTCCTATAAATGCTGTGCGATTCTGCCTTATTGACACACAATATTTTGCACTGCAATCATTGAAAACCGCATTGCGTAAAGCTTATTGTGCAAAAAAAAGTTCAGGAGCTTTTTACCTAAGGTGGTTTTCAGATCCGCAGTCTGCGGAGGAAGAAGGTCTACGTTCTATGGATGTTGTAAGAGTGGTGAAAGCTTAATTGCAAGCTACGGCTCAGATACGTAAGACTGATTGTCTGTTATTCTGCTAGGGCCCAGGGAAGGGCCAGGCAGTGTCAAAATCTACTATTGCAGATTGGATTTGACAAGTCATTATTCAGGCCTATGGTTAGAAAAGAAGATTCTTCCTTTTCAGGTGAAGGTGCACTCGGATAAAGCAGTTGGTGCTTCATTGGCAGTGCATCACCAGGCCTCCATGGCTCAGATCTGTAAGGCTGCTACTCGGTCTTTGGTCCATGCATCTACTAAGTTCTACCAGGTAGATGTGAAAGGGTATGAGGATGCCGCCTTCGGGCATAGTGTGCTGCAGGCAGCAGAATAGATTCTCTGGCCCGATGGCGGTCTTATTTCTGATCTGTGTCTCCCTCCCCTCAATTTTAGCATTGCTATGGGACATCCCATTAAGTAATAAGGCTTTGTGTCCTGTGATGTATGATCAAGAAAATAGGATTTTTAATACAGCTTACCTGTAAAATCCTTTTCTTGTGAATACATCACGGGACACAGAGTTCCCGCCCCTCTTCGGAGTTAAACATGGAACACTTATTGCTTTGCTACAAAACTGAGGTACTCTCCATTTGGGAGGGGTTATATAGGGGAAGAACTCAATTCTAATTGGATTAACCAGTGTCCAATCACCTGTGGTGACTACATAACCCATTAAGTAATTAAGGCTCTGTGTCCCGTGATGTATTCCCAAGAAAAGGATTTTACATGTAAGCTGTATTAAAATATCCTATTTGTTATGCTAAGCCCAGAGAGATGTGCATTTTGCTTATTAGTAACATTACATTTACAGATACAAAATTATTAAAATGACAGTGTTTCTAAACCGTGAACATTTTTATTGACAGTAAACCGTGATGGAATATTGCTTTGTGAGAACCTAGGTGATCTTCCCTATAACAGGCAAGTTAGCATTTACAACTATTTACTAAGATGTAGGGTGATAATATTGGAAGAGTAACAAGATGATCTCATCACACCATACCTGTGATGGTGTACCTGCTAATGAAATCAATAGACTTCTCAAATGGTCCTTTTCTTGGGGCTGGTTCTAGTGGACTTTTTCACAAGGGGTTAGGTTCAAATGGATTGTTGAAAAAGGTATCATGAGTTGGACCAGGGAGGTTGGAAGCTATCCAGCTTACCATCTCAGGCCCAGGAACAACAAAACACATTACATCTGTCAATTTAAAATGACAACAAACCTTTTGGTAAAACATGTTTTAGTCATTAGGAATATAGATAACTGTCTCTACATGGTTTGCACAGATTTATTGAACGTAAGTAAAATTTCAGATGGCCTGTCACATAGAATGTATAATTTGCCAATGTATAACCAACGTTAAACATTGACCCTTAGGCCGCGTACACACGATCGAATTTGTCCGCTGAAAACGGTCCGATGGACCGTTTCAGCAGACAAATCCGATCGTGTGTACGGGCTAGCGGACAGATTTGTCCATCGGACAAATTTCAAAGCATGCTTTGAAATTTGTCCGCTACAAACCTGTCCGCCTGATATGTCCGCTGGTTTGTACGGGAAACCAGCGGACATATCCTCCCGCACATGCGTCGTATCCTGTGAATGGATCCGACGCATGCGCGCGGAAGTGTTTACTTCCTGGTGCGTGACGTAGCGGTGACGTGGCGGCGTCAACGTCACCGCCGCGTCACCACGCTGTCTGCCGGCGGGGATTTTGATCCGATGGTGTGTACACGCCATCGGACCGAAATCCGATGAGACATGTCCGCTCTAAACTGTCCGTCGGACAAGTTTGAGCGGACATATCTCATCGTGTGTACGAGGCCTCAGACTTTTTTTATGAGCAAGGACAAAATATCAGTTAGTCACTGTTCTTTAAATCTAAGTGAAACAATTCCCATTAGAATGCCTTGCCTTTCTTATAATACCTCTGTTTTACTTCTGAGTGGCACTAATTTATTTATGCCTTGGGCATAAATGTACTTTACAACAATTAATCAGATGCATACAGGGTCTGGTTTATATTTACAAAATCTAAAATCACAGCTGTTGGTCCCAGAGAAATGGCAAAAGTGTAGGGGGAATGGCTCTATGAAACTACACAAAGGCATCAGAAGAAGCAATCCATTTATAATTTATAATGTAAAATCCCAAATGGATCTAAAGAAGCGTGTTTATTCCCCTGTCATGGTTGTACATGGTGATGCCTCTTGAGGATAAATTACATGGCTTGTATTTTAATGAGTGGTGAAAAATGTGCTAATTACAAAAGGGTAAAAGCTAGAACTGGAAACATCACAGATCAAATGTGCATATTCGCCAGCACACCACAGATCGTCAATCAGGTCCAAATCTTTATTGAAGAATGGTCACATCACAGAAGACAACGTTTCGGAGCCATAGAGGACCCCTTCATCAGGCATGTGAACACACGCTTCAACTAGCATTTATTGATGAGGTTCAGGTTCCAGCCTACCATGGGTTCTAGGCTAACCCTGCCTATTTGGGAACCTGCCAAAATAATGTGTGGATTCACCTGTTCAAATTCATTGTAATGATGATGCACCGCAAGGTCCTTTGAACTTGGGTCAGCTGGCTTAGAAGGGCCAACAATTGGAGCTTTGTTTTTTAATTGCCAGCCCCCTCACTAAAAAAAAGGTGGGCACAGAGCAGACAGTGCCAATGTATTGGAAGTTTTTGCAAGGAAAGGATAGGGGAGCTGACAAACTGCATATAGAAAGAGTAGGGCCAGTTGGGGAACTGTACTGAATATCTATTACTAGCTCTTTGGGCTATTGACCTATTTGCTGCCTTTTTTGCTACTGTGGGCTTATTTGCCTTTTACAGGCATGCCCCCCTTTTAAGTACACAGTGGGGTTTATTTACTAAAGCTGGAAAGTGGAAAAATCAGGCTCACTTCTGCATAGAAACCAATGAGCTTCTAACCCCAGCTTGTTCAATTAACTTGAGACCCGGGCCATTGTCAATTTAAAGCCACAAGGTGGCTCTTCAGGTCCGGGAGTACGTCTATTGACTGGGGGGCGCAGGAGCGCTGCCGGCGGCGCGGGCATGCCCGCCACATCACTGAGGTGCCGATGCGTGTGCCTGGTGGCCACGATTCCTCCACGTGCCCGCGATCGGCCGTTACACAGACAAGGATGTGGATCTGTGTGCGTAAACACACAGATCCACGTCCTGTCAGGGAGAGGAGACATAGGGACACAGATCGGTCACCTCCCCCAGTCAGTCCCCTCCCCCACAGTAAGAATCACTACTAGGGAACGCATTTAACCCCTTCCTCGCCCCCTAGTGTTAACCCCTTCCCTGCCAGTCACATTTATACAGTAATAAGTGCATATTTATAGCACTGCTTGCTGTGTAAATGTGAATGGTCCCAAAAATGTGTCAAAAGTGTCCGATGTGTCCACTGTAATATCGCAGTCATGACAAAAATCCCAGATAACTGTCATTACTAGTAAAAAAATTTAAAAAAATAAAAAAAATCATAAATCTATCCCCTATTTTGTAGGTGCTATAACTTTTGCACAAACCAATCACTATACGCTTATTGCAATTTTTTTTACTAAAAATATGTAGAAGAATATGTATCGGCCTAAACTGAGGAAAAAAAATGTGTTTTTTTTTAATTGGGATATTTATTATAGCAAAAAGTTAAAAAAAATGTGTTTTTTTCAAAATTGTCGCACTTTTTTTGTTTATAGTGCAAAAAAATAAAAACCGCAGAGATGATCAAATACCACCAAAAGAAAGTTCTATTTGTGGGAAAAAAAGGACACACATTTTGTTTGGGATCCACGTCACACGTGCAATTTTCATTCAAAGCGTGACAGTGCCGAAAGCTGAAATTTCGCCTGGACAAGAAGGGGGTATATGTGCCCAGTAAGCTAGTGGTTAAGCCTGGTAATATAACCTGGAAGTTAATTGGTTTCTGTGCAGAAGTGAGCCCGATTTTGCACTTTCCAGTTATAGTAAATAAACCCCATTGTGTACTTGTGTAAAGTGGGGTATACCTGTATTTCATTTTGAGGTTATTTCATCAGCTGTTACTTTTACCATCTATCATTTCGGCAAGGCTTCCCTTTAAAAAAAAAAAAAAGAGACGGGACATTTGTTTAACCACTTAACACCCGCCCGCCGTCAAATGATGGCGGACGGAATGCTCTATTGTACTGACATGACGTCATATGATGTCCTGTCATTTAAAGCCGCTAGGGGGCGCGCGATTGCCCAGTAACTGAGCAGGAACGTGGAGCTCTGTGTGTAAACACAGAGCTCCACATCCTGTCAGGGAGAGAGGAGACCTCCCCCAGTCACTCCCCTCCCCCTACAGTTAGAACACTACTTAGGACACACATTTGTGGTGTCCCAGTACAGGTATTTGCTGTAGGCCCTGTCAGATTGAGACCCTCGGCTTGTGTGGCCTCCCCTGCATGGACTCAGCTAGTCATGATGTGATTTATACTGTTATTTTTGATAATACATTTATTAGGTGCGTATAGCTTTAAGAGGTTTAGTCCGCCATTTTATGTTTAGTCAGAGTGTATGAGAGTCAGTAGGACTAAGTGCTAGACAAGACCTTATGGTGTTGTATTATACTTTAACTTGTAACAAACTTTAAATGTAAGTTCCAAGGGGAATACAGATAAGTCTCTATGATCCACAGCTCTCAGCCAATGTGCTTCAGTCTCCCTCAGCTCTCAACCAATGGGCTTCAGTCTCCCTCAGCTCTCAACCAATGGGCTTCAGTCTCCCTCAGCTCTCAACCAATGGGCTTCAGTCTCCTCACATCTATATAAGGGGTGGGAGTTCCTGTTTAGGAGAGTCTAGCGCTACACACAGTTTCTGGCAGGTCAGAGCAGAGTTCAGTCAGAGGAGAAGCAGTGCAGGCCAGAGACCTCCCGTTCAGGAGAAAGTACAGCAACTCGCGGAGTACTTCTAAAAAACTATAGGATCAGTACTTCAGCGAAATTATTGAATCAATCCGTCGTTCCGACGAGAAGCCTCAAGTCTACCGACACTTCAGTAAGTGTATCTATTCTTCAGCCTAGTCAAGCATAGGCCCAGTATTACTAATCCGGCCGCAAAAGCCAAGGATATATGATAAGCCAAGCCCAGGCATTGTCAGCTGTGTGGTCCTCTAGAGACTGTTTTGTGGAACCTTTGCGACACTCTGTGTGAACGCTGTGAAGATTTTGACACCTGTCTTCATGCCAGTAAAGCCTTCGTTATATTGACCCCTGTTGTGGACTGTGTTATTACCATCCTAGCTAGCGGGGATACAGAGGCCCCCGGAGCTGTAGTTTCCTGGGGTATATCAAGACTACAGTGGCGTCACGTGACAGAGAGGGTTAATACCATCCGACCCTCACTAAGGGTTAATACCACCAGACCCTGGGCTCCAAGCCCAAGAACCAAGCAGCTAACAATCAAGCGCATGTGTGTGGCCGTGGGGTTCATCCTCCCCGGTCATCACACATTTAACCCCTTCCCTGCCCCCTAGTGGTTAACCCCTTCCCTGCCAGTCACATTTATACAGTAATTGGTGCATATTTCTAGCATTGTTCACTGTATAAATGTGAATGGTCCCTTTGAATCACGCGGAGATACGCCGGGCCATTTACACTACGCCTCCGCAAATTACGGAGCAAGTGCTTGGAGAATACGGCACTTGCTCCTGTAAGTTGCGGCGGAATAGTGTAAATAGCATACGCCGCCAGATATGAGAATCTGGCTCTAAGTTTGCATTTGTAGTGCAAAGTGGATTTGCCTTTAATAAATAACCCCCCCATGTGTCTTGGAGCCCACTCCCCGTCAGTATTAGACTCACCAAAAAATATTGCTTCACACTCTCATGTTCAGCCGTAGTGCATTACCCACAAAGGGTTCAATTCAAAGATCTGTTCCTCTCCACACACAATGGACAATTAGGTACAATCACATGGGGAGAAATAACAAAGAAAAGGCTCCACTAGTGTGATAACATCAAACACACCACTGTTTATTCAAAAGCAATCTTCATACATTGTACTTACAATATATCTAAGTAAAATCAGCTTAAAATGTCAACCAGAGAGTTCTACCGGGATATGGGGTGACTTGTCAAGTCGACAATATCTCACCGCACTGTCCCTGCACCTGCCAAATCAGCCTAGACGTCTCTTGTTGTAAAGAAATGTTCTTACTAGTTGCCGCACAGCCATGCCCCCGACGCGTCTTGTCATCTTGACTTCGTCATGGGATTGGCTGTATGGCACGGCAACGTTCCTTATATTTTAGAGACATGCAAATGGTTATCACCTGCACGCCCATCCCAATCACTCAGAGCTACCAGAGCGACTGGAACAGAAGAGCAGCAAATACCAAATTGTTGTCACCACTTAAATCTAAACATCATGCAAAATTAATATAACTATAAATGTACTTAGGATTCATATAATACATCTTAAAGGGGTTGTAAATGTTTGTTTTTTATTTTCTAAATAGGTTCCTTTAAGCTAGTGCATTGTTGGTTTACTTACCTTTTCCTTCGATTTCCCTTCTAAATGTTTTTTTTCTTTGTCTGAATTTCTCACTTCCTGTCTCTCCTCAATAAGCTTGCCCCCATCATCTGGCTGGGGGTTAATCAGCCAGAACAGCTAACTGAGGAGGAACAGAAAGTGAGAAATTCAGACAAAGTAAACAAAGAAAAAAAACATTTAGGCCGGGTTCACACCTATGCGAATTGAGTGCAGCTTAAACCGCTTCCAATACGCAGAACATTTCTAAATACATTGTTTTCAATGAGGCTGGTTCACATATGTGCGATGCATCTTCTATGGGTATGCAGCTGATTCGCAGATGTGTTCATTAATCTTCAGGATTTACTCTCATTCAGTTTAATATACTTCCCCCCTCCCCCTCCCCTCTCCCAGGTCTCCAAATTCACAGGTAATCTGCAGTTAAAACGCAATGGATCTGCTGAACACGTCTCTTATCTCTCTGCAGAGATAAGAGAGCTGAAATTCGCACCACACAAGTGTGAATCCGGCCTTAGGCTGGATTCACACCTATGCGAATTGGTTGTGGCTTAAACCGCATCCAATTCGCAGAACATTTCAAAATACATTGTTTTGAATGAGGGTGGTTCACATATATGTGATGCATTTACACTGCGCATTGCCGGAAAACCATGTGTGTTTTTCGGCCTTGCGGTGCGGCTCAGGTGCGAATTCAGGCCCATTATCTTCTATGGGCACGCATCTAATTCGCACATGTGTTGCGGTTCGAACTGAAGTTTTCTCTCCTCCTCCTCCACCTCCCCCTTTTCCTAGTTCTTCCCCTGTCTGTTTCATGCTGCTGAGGTGAGTAGCCATGTCCAAAAGACAGGGCAAAAAAGTCACTGAATAGGTGAAGGAGTGTGTGGATTGCGAGGAGCTAATCCACCTTGTCAGGGAGAATCCACTACTCTATGACACCCGGCATCCCAAATATAAGGACAACGTTCTGAAAAAACAAACCTGGGTTGAAATAGCCAGAAGTCTATTGCCAGAGTGGAGCACGTGCTCATCCCAAGTTAAAGCTGACAAAGGTAAGTTTTTTTTTTTTTTTTATCTGCCTGGAGACGTTTGTCTATTCATTCCCTAACTTATAAAGTTATATTTTAAAGTAAACCCCAATAACCAGAGTGCTTAACCCCACAAATCCAGACCAGGCCCTTATCCAAGCATGAATTCTGTCAGGGCATATTAAGTGTGCTAACCCATACCATGCCACATGTTGTCAATCTTGGCAGGGTGTTTTAGGTAAATACCAATGCACTCTGTCCCCATGTTGATGGTGACAAGGGACTCATTCCCACACCCTTGGTCATTGTTTCTATGAGTCTGTGTGCGTGTCTATTTTAAGATGTATAAACTCACTTTACCAAGTTGGTTTGCAGATCCTTGGGGGAGTGGCTATCTGTATTTGTCATCCCCTTTTGACGTTATGACCCATGCTGGTCGTACAAACACATCATCTTCTGTACAATGACACCCAGCAGAGCACACAACAGTGTCAGACAGCGACGGATGAGGTCATCAATTTTTTTGTGATGTTCAGGTAGAGATTAACTTAGGAGTCACAAATTTTTAGAGACACAAATGTTTATTTTATTTTTTTCAATCTCCATTCAAATTACACATAGTGACATTGTTATCTCAGTATGTTCTTTTCTAATATTTAAAGGACCAGAGAATTTTTTGGCAACACAAAAAAGGAAATATTTAAATTAAATTGACTGCATCTGCCAAGGTAACTCGCCAGCTGGCGACATAGAGTAATTTTGGAATAGACCTCTAATCACTTTCCCACTGGTAGTGCCCATAGTCACATTCCACTGGGCCGCCTCCATGTTATGCATCAGGCAATCCTCAAAAACGTAACCATCACTTTCTCGCACATAGTTGTGCAGTGCACAGGCAGTTTTAACAGCAGAGACAGCATGCTCCAGATTGAGGTTGATGGCAGTGTGCAAGAATCTCCATTTATTGCAAAGAATTCCAAATGCACACTCTACTACTCCGCGTACCCTAGTGAGGCGATAATTAAATATTCTTTTTTCATTGGTCAGCGCTCTACTCGAAAAAGGTCTAAGCATATTTTTCCCAAGTGCAAAAGGCTTCGTCCCCTACAAAAACATTTGAGATGGCAGGCTCATTTGTTCCGGGGAAGGATGAATCGTTTGGTAAATCCAGTCTATTCTCCCTTAGCATTCTCCCAAATGTGGAATGGCCAAATACACCTGAATCAGAGCTGCTGCCATTAGCACCAACATCAATATAAAGGAATTTATCATTTGCATCTGCCACTGCCAGTAATACAATGGAATACATTTTTATAATTAAAAAACTGACTCCCACTATCAAATGGCCTCAGGATGCGAATGTGCTTCCCATCGATGGCTCCCAGACAGTTCGGAAAATTGCATCGGTCCCAGAATTCTTCAGATACCTTCAACCATTCTTATTTTGTTGGCTTTTTGAAGACCAAAGGGTTTAGTTTTTCCCATAAAACAATGCATGTTTCATGAACAATGCCACATATTGTTGATTTTCCAACCTTGAACTCATAGTGGAGACTTCCAAATGAATTGCCTGTAGCTAGGTACCTTCAACACAAAACAAAAAAATACATTATTATTCTCTTCTCTGTTTTTCAGTGGAATACATAAAGAAAGGGTGGCAAAGCATGTGGGATGTCTTTAAAAAATACAAGGCCGGGGGGCGTGACCGGAAGCCAGCCTGGAAGGAAGCATCCCTTGAGAGCTCCTCTCCAGCCCGCAGCTTACAGGCAAAAAACCGGGGGTATACGCCGCCATCCATGGGCGGTTCGCGGACCACCAGATCAAGCAAAGCAAGGGGCTCATCCCAACCCCCGCCAGGCTCCACTACGACGCTTAAAGACTACTTTAAACCGCCCGACATGCCGCCGGGCGGAGGGGACAAGATGGCGCCGGACGCAGCCACCCTTAGGACAGAGACTTCTCCTCCTCGCTCCCCCTTACCTGACCATCCGGAGTCATCCCCGACCCGAGCGCGGACCACTGCTCCATCCTTGAGCCCGGATGGCTCACAGCCGTGGGTGAGTGAACCTCAGCTCCCCCACCCCCCCGCAGCGGACCACGAGGCACAGGCCGCGGCCCTCCTCACCCCTCCGGAACGGGACACCCCATGTACGGGGGCCTTCCCCCTCCTGCTACACACGGCCCCAGACCCTGAACAGCACAGCGGTCCGCAGATCTCTCCCTCACCCACGTTTGAGGAGGATTTCCCGGCCCTGCAGGCCTCCTCACGCTCCCAGACCTTCATGGGACTCCCAGAGCGCAGCAGCTCCTCTGCTGAGGCCAGGCCTGGCTCTACCTCCCCCGCAGCTCAGGGACAGACCCACCCAACCATCCTTTCGAGCACTGGGGATCAGCTGGGGAGCTCTCCCCCCTTATATGCCTCTGTGGCCAGCACCAGTGCGCCCTGGCACGGGAGGGCCCCCACTCCACCTGTGGATCAGGCTGAGGCCTGCTCCAACCCATGGGACTTACCCCAGCAACCCCCCCTCGAGGCCAGACAGCATAGGGAATCAGCTCCCTTCCGCCATCCATCCCCCACGGATCCACTACAGCCCACCTATGATGTCAGGGGACCCCCCACCACCCCCCCCACCATGGCAGTCTTACTTGCAGGCCATGCCCACGAAAGATGATTTTAAACAGCTTGTTGAGGACGTTAAGGCAACCTGCCGCGCTGAAATTCAAGTTCTCCAAACGGGCCTCAAACACTTAACTGACAGAATGGAAATGGCAGAGGAGGAGATCCAAGAGACCAAACTGGCGGTGCACCGCACCCAGACTCAGGCTTCGGACCACCGTTAATGCTAAGAGACATGCAGCGGCATATCGAGGACCTGGACAACAGGGGGCGCCGCAACAACATCCGCATACGCGGTCTCCCTGAAGCAGACGGGGCTGAAGACCTGCAGCTCACCCTTCAGAATTTATTCAATGAAATACTGGGTGAACCACCAGACAAGACCATCGAGATGGACAGAGCCCACCGAGCCCTTAAACCAAAGAGCCCAGCCTCCAACCCACGTGACGTCATATGTCGCATAAACTCCTACAAGTTGAAGGAAAACATAATGCGCAAAGCCCGCCCTATGCGCAACCTGACCTTCGACAACAACCCTCTGCAGCTCTACCCAGATCTTTCTTGGATTACGTTGCAGAAACGACGCCTACTACAACCCCTGCTCCGCGCCTTACAGGACAAGGACATTGTGTATCGATGGGGCTTCCCCTTCAGCCTATCCGCCAACCACCAGGGGACCTCGGCCACTCTACGCTACCCAGAGGACTTGGACGACTTCTGCAGAACCCTGGACATCCCTGTTCCCCGGCTGCCGGATTGGGACCTCGTGGCCACACCACCCCCCCCGCCAGTAGTCTGGCAGAGAGTCCCACCGACCAAACGCCCCAGGGGCCGAAACCCTGCCCGCAACTCCCCCAGGCACGGGAACACCTAGGATGGTGGCCCTGGCCACGAGAGTCGCCCTGAGCACTCCATGAAGCCCTCTTGTTCTGCTTTTGTTTTTGTTTTTGATTCCACTCCATCACCTTACCCCCGGTTGCCCCAGCCTTACCCCTACGCTACATATCGGGCCTGTCTCGGATGAGACACCGAAGAGGCTGCCCTTCTAATCACGGACCCCCCCATGGCTCATAGCCTGAGAGTTCCTTCTCCCCTAACCCCCACAGTGGAGTCTCTCCACACCACCCCCCTGCCCCCCCGACCTATGTTTTTGGACTTTCTGGTCGGGTGGTCCTTAAGGAACTGTTGGGACCTGAGGGCCCCCGGGCCGCTTGGGCCCTCACTGTTGAATCTTAATGTGTTCTCCTTATGTTTTGTTTTTGCTCTCACCCTTTTCTTTCTT
Organism: Rana kukunoris; assembly: GCA_029574335.1. Taxonomy (NCBI): domain Eukaryota; kingdom Metazoa; phylum Chordata; class Amphibia; order Anura; family Ranidae; genus Rana; species Rana kukunoris. The sequence continues at coordinate 190,955,205 of CM056050.1, read as the reverse complement.
TTCAGATATCCCTCTCTCCTCTCCTGTGCAGGTAGCACCCGACAACGCACCCTGGTGACTGTCGCCCCGGCGGTCTCCCCACTCACCCTCCCAGAGCCTGATGCAGCGCGCCTGACTCCAGCTAAGTACAACCCACGATCTCTCCACCTACAGTATGGCTAAGCTGCTATCTTTAAACGTACACGGACTTAACTCCAATAGGAAACGTCATCTAGCACTTAGGGAATTCAGGCAATCAGGGGCGGAGATTATAATGGTACAGGAATCGCACTTCTCCAAGGGCGATTCCTTTACGTTTGCATCCAGGTATTTTCCCTTAGTATACCAGGCCTTTAGTTCACGTAAACGGGCAGGGGTCGCAATCCTGGTTAAACACGGCACCCCCTTCACATGCACAGACTCCTACATCGACCCTCTGGGCCACTTCATCATCTTGAAGGGAACATGGCACTCGCGAGACGTCACTCTATGCACCCTGTATGCTCCCAATGCACATCAGCACAGATTTCTAGGCCGGGTTCTAACCCGCCTGGCCAGATCTCCCCGCGATCTACTGGTGGTGGGGGGGGACTTTAACCTCCCCCATTCGGTGACCTGGGACCGCATGGTGGTGAATTCCCGGGCCTCTCAGACAAAAGCCCTGCGGGACTCTAAACTCTTCCGTCAGCTTACAAGGAAACATGCTCTATTCGACGCATGGAGGGCGCTTCACCCAGGGGATCGCCAGTTCACCTTCTACTCATCCCCCCACCACACGCACTCACGTATAGATTACTTTTTAGTCAACAACACTACACTACGCGTCACTGATTCCGCACAGATCCTGCCCATCTCCTGGTCCGACCATGCCCCCATTACCCTGACCCTTGACCTCAACACTCCCACCCGCAGGCCCTATAACTGGCGCCTGAATGACTTTCTCCTGAAACACACCCCCTCCAAAATGGAAATAGACTCTGCCCTGCAACTGTACTTTAACCTAAACGACACGCAGGACATCTCCACCACCACACTGTGGGCCGCTCACAAGGCGGTAATCAGGGGACGGTGTATGGCCATCTCCTCGGCCCTCAAGAGAAACGCCGACTCGGCTAGGAAACAGGCGGAAGCGCAGCTCCGAGCCCTAGAAACTCGCCTACAGACTTCCCCCTCCCTGACGCTCCTTAAACGTATCGCCCTGGTACGGTCAACGCTCCGGGACCTTGCGCTGGGTCGAGTCGAGAAAGCTCTAGTACGCCTCCGCCAGGTATATTATGACAAGGGCAACAAGGCGCAAGCTCTATTGGCGAGGAAACTAGCGGACCGCTCGCTCGCGTCCACCCCACACCAGGTCCAGGATAGCTCGGGCAATATTCTTTCACATCCTCAGAGTATTGCAGACGCCTTCGCAGCATTTTACGCTGACTTGTATAACAGGCCGGAAATCCCCCATGACCCACCCCCCCCCGACCTGCTAGATAGGATGACACAATACCTAACACGGGCGGGCATTCCCCGACTGCAACCGGCCGACCTAGCCTCCCTCAACGTCCCCATTACAGGCGAGGAGTTGACCGTGGCCATTAAGTCCCTACCCGCCCGTAAATCTCCGGGCCCTGACGGATTCCCATATGAATATTACAAGACCTTCCTCCCCACACTCCTCCCCCACATGACGAAGCTCTTCAACGCCTTCCTACAGCAGACCCCCATCCCGCAAGACATGCAGCGCTCATTCATCACCCTCATCCCCAAACCAGACAAGGACCCTTCACTATGCGCGAGCTACAGGCCGATAGCCCTACTGAACTCTGATCTCAAGATCTTCACGAAGGTCCTCTCCCTCCGCCTAAATGAAGTTTTACCCTCTTTGGTCCATAAAGACCAAGTGGGCTTTGTCCCCCTCCGCCAAGCGGGGGACAACACGAGAAAGGTGATTGACCTAATTGACGTGGCGAGCAGGGAGGGCCCGGAGTCTCTGCTCCTGAGCCTGGATGCAGAAAAGGCGTTTGACCGCCTTGGCTGGCCCTTCATGTTCGCCACGTTAAAGCATATGGGTTTTAGGGGACCCTTCCTACAGGCGGTCCGACACCTCTATACCGACCCGATCTCACAGGTGAAAACACCCTTCGCCACTTCATCCACCTTCCCCGTTACTAATGGAACCCGTCAGGGGTGCCCCCTCTCCCCCCTCCTCTTTGCCCTCTGCGTCGAGCCCTTAGCAGCGACGATCCGAGACAATCCGGACATTCGAGGTATCCCGGTAAGGGGAGGGAATTTAAGATCTCCCTCTTTGCCGATGATATTATTCTGACGCTGACGCGCCCCCGCATTTCCCTGCCCAACTTACACAGGGAATTAGAACGCTACGGGGCCCTCTCGGGATACAAGACTAATACGTCCAAGTCCATGGCCATGCCGATTAATATGCCCGAACCAGAAGCCTTACACTTGCAGTCCGTTTTCCCATACCACTGGGAGCGGACCTCCCTGAAATACCTGGGGGTCCACCTGACCCCAAGCTATGCATCCCTATATCATGCCAACTTCCCCCCCCTATACAGCTCAATAAGGGCGCTGATCCATAAATGGAAGTCCCACCAGATATCCCTATTGGGCCGGATAGCGGCCATAAAGATGGTTGTCCTCCCAAAACTATTATACCTATTCCAGACCCTCCCTATCCCGGTCCCCTATGCTCATCTACGGGCCCTACAAGCCGACCTCCTCCGGTACGTGTGGAACTACAAGCGCCACAGGATCCCACGTTCGGTCATGACGGCGTCACGAACCGAGGGAGGCCTGGCCTTCCCAGACCTGGTCAAATACTACCAGGCCTCGCAACTCCGGGCAGTGGCATCATGGTTCCCCCAGAAGTCTTACAATAGATGGACGGAGGTGGAAAAGATCTGGTTGGCACCAATACACCCCAACAACCTCCTGTGGAACGCGACAGTGGAGCCCGGACGTTTACTGGGCTCCATGCGGCAACTTCAAAGTACCTGGAGGAGGCTAGTCCGAGACGGTCAACTTCAGTCCGATAGCTCCCCGCTGACCTCCTTCCTCTACAACCCTAAAGTGCCGACCAGTCTCACCCACCAGATGTCCTGGCCCTGGGCCTCGCGAAACCTATTCCACTTTGGCCATCTAATAGACCCCAGATCCCGCACCCTACACTCCTTCACTGATCTCCAAGCCAAACATGACATCCCACGACAAGCCTTTTTCAGCTACCTACAGATCAGGCACTATGCCCACACAATCGCCCCCCGGCTCCTTTTCTCAAAACCGACCCCATTTGAGCGAATCATACTCGAGGGCACAGCCCGAAGGGGCCTCATATCTGATATTTACCAAATTCTCAATGAATACCCCTTACAAACCAAAGGCAAACATGCATATATGCTCCGATGGGAGAGGGAGCTGGGGGAGGTGCTCTCGGAGGGTGAGTGGGGGGCGGTTTGGAGGCAGGCGGCCAAGAGTTCGATCTGCACCCTTTATAAGGAAAACACATATAAAATACTGTTCTTTTGGTACCTGACCCCAGACGTCCTCCACAAGATTTACCCCTCCACCTCTGACCGATGCTGGCGTTGCAACCAAGCCAAGGGCACATTGTTCCACCTCTACTGGACATGCCCCCTGATTGTCCCATTCTGGACTCAGACACGAGAGCTCCTATCCCGCCTCCTGGAGGCACCCATACCCCTCTCCCCGAAGCTGTTCTTGCTGGGCCTATCCCAACCTCGCATAGCTAAACCTTACAAGAAACTGCTGAGACACATAACCACGGCTGCGAGGTGCCTGATAGCGCTTCATTGGAAGAAACCAATCCCCCCATCCCAAGAAGCCCTTTATGCCAGGGTCAAAGATGTAGAACTCATGGAAAAAATTACAGCTAGGATCCGGGATAGGTTAGAGGACCACGACCTGGTCTGGGAGAGGTGGCACGTGGAGGAAGACCCGCCGTGAGTCGACAACAGATCACCAAGGTACACTACTCTCCCCGATAATCCAGCCTGCCCCCCTCTCCCCCCTCTCTCCTGACCTCTCCCCTCCTCCCCCGCACGCCCCCCCTCCCTACCCCCCTCTCTTCACCCCACCCCCCTTTTTTTCCTATCTCTCCTCCTCTTTTTTTCCTCTCTACCTTCTGTATCTCTTGAAACCCCAACTGTGTTACAAGTTACTGGTAGCATGAATAGATACGAAACCACTGTGTAAGCCTAACTAGCTGGAATTTCGTATACCCTCCTATCTAATGCACTTGAACTGCTGCTATGTTTTGTACCGACCTTTTATGATAATAAAAATTGTTATTTGAAAAAAATACAAGGCCAGATTCAGGTACATTGGCGCATATTTTGACCGGGGTAGCGCACTTCCTTTACGTTAGACCGGTGCAATGTAGAGGCGCAATCACCGTATCCTCGTAGTATTTGCGCAGAAATTTGCGCCGGTGCAACGTAATTGCCGAGGCGAAAGGCGGAGTAATTCAAATTGGGAAGGACGTGGGCGTGTTACATTGAAATGAGCCGTGACCCCATGCAAGTGAAGGGCCGGCCGGATCGCGCATACGCACATGAAGCAGACCATGGTCAGCACCTCTGTGCGCATGCTCACAACTTGAGAACGGCGCAATCAGTGAAATTGGAATTGGACCCGGGCAACTTAGTGAACTACGCAGAGAGCTTAAATATACAGACACAAACGCCCTTACTTTGCAAAAGTACATCCCTTTGTATCCCTTCCTATACAGCAAGGTGCTTTTGTTCTGTTGTTTATTAGCGTTTGTTTGTTTGTGACGTGTCTTTGAGATATTTGGGGACTGTTTTGCAGAGTGATTTTTGTATTTTCTGTGTTTTCTTTGTGGTGTTGTTTTTTTAATTATATTTTTGCTGGTCATTTTTTTTGTTTTTGTTTTTTTTTTTGGTTCTGTTTGTGAATGATTTTGGAATGTGGGGGTGTCATCCTCATTTGTGGTGGAGAAGTGATCCCCAGGACCAGGGAGAAGTGATCCCCAGTTCTGTGTGAATGGTGTATGAATGTACAGTGACATAATTGGAGCCGTGGCGTTGCTGCTCACAAGTCCTGCATGGTGGGCTTGTGCTAATCCAATTTGATGAGAATGTGATGTGTCTGTGCTAGGGACCACAGTGGTGTGCATGCATGCATTTTCATTATGCCATGATTAATGTGTGTGTTTAACGTGCAAGCATGCCTAATGTGAGCTGGCTCCTGGCTGCTCTTCCCTCAGAAGACGGGGTAGCCTCGGTTAGGGGGGGATTGTCTGGTTCAGGGGTCAGGTCATCACTTATGTCAATCTCCAGGCCCTTTCTCACTGCAAAGTTGTGCAGCATGACACATGCACCGATGATCTGGCATACAAAGTTTGGGGAATACAACAGGGTACCATGGGGGGTTCCGGATAGAAGTCATGAGATGGGGTCCCAGTGCATATGCAGAGTCACCCTGAAGGGATAAGACATGTGCCCCTTGTGATTTCAGCATCATGGGGGGGACAGTCATGCCTGCCACCCATGTCACTCACCAACCAGCCAGCTGTCCCCATACATGTTCTGTTCCAAATCTGTGGGGATGGGGCTAGGATTGTATATGTAGCTGTCATGGGTGTCATGTGTGGTGTCATGTGTTGGGCTGGTGATGTCCTCCTGCAGGGTTGTGGTTAATTCCAGGATGGCATGAGGGGTGAATCTGAAGATGCGAGACACCTCAGAATCACTCATGCCAAAGATGTCTATGCGTGTGTGATATATCAAGTGAAGAGTGAGGGGCTTGTATCAGATAAGAATATTGTATTAGATTAGATTATTATATCCATCAAGGTTTTAAAGGGCTATTGAAAGATAGTGAGACCGTTTTTGTAATTTGTATGTATGTTATGTATTGAGGTATATATGTATGTATATTTTTTTTGTAATGTTTATAAAAGCAAATAAAAAGTTTTTGGGAAAAAAAATCCTCTCCCGTGCCCTCCTCCGTGCCCTCCTCCTTCTTTTCTCATCTAAAGTCAGTAGTATAGCTATGAGCATGGATGCCCCTGGCATGTTGGCATACAGTTTGTTGTCCAGCAAGTGTGACTGCTCAGCTCCTCGCTAACAGTGTTGCTTTAGCTGACATGTAGACGGATTTTCCAATTTTATTCCACCTTTTATATGGACTAATTTTAGACAGGACGTGCAGCTGTTGCGCACAGCGCGTAGCCTGCACTGCACCAACTTACTTTTGTGGATCTCCGTAACTTCCTCATTTGCATATTTGAATAGCAAATCAATGGTGTGTCTAGCGCAGTTTTGCGTGCACGGATGCGCCGGTCTATCGAAATTACACCGGTCGAAAAAAATTAGATTTCATGCGTATATCGTTTTGGGCATGCGGCGCATCGATACGCATTCGCAGATTTAGACTTACGCCGCGCATCTCCTGTAATGGCTCTGTGAATCTGGCCCACAATCGTCACCTCAGAGAAGTGAGGAGTGGCTCGGGGGCAACAGCTAGAGTCCCCTATATGTATGCTGATGACCTCGATTTTCTGAAACCACTCATAGAGATGAGAGAGTAAGTTAACATCTACACCATCAATGTATCGTGCCTACATATTTTGCATTATTAAGGGTATTTTTTCTTCAATATACAGGACCGAAAGAAAGTTGGGATGAACAGGATGTGTTGGAGGATCAACCAGAGAGCAATTCTGAGGCACAAGCAGAGGCACCTGTTTTGATTGAACCAAATGAGGATCTCACAGAAATCCAACTAGGGTTTAAATCTGATCCCTGGGCCCTCCTCTGCTCCTGCAACCATTGCTCAGCCTGCCAAAGTGGCAGTATCGCAGACGGACATACGTGAGCGTCTACTAGAGATGTTACTAAAAATTTCTGAAAAGGTGGATGCTTTCTTATGTCCGGCTATAATACTGGCGCTCAATTTTGTACCTTTGATTTAAAAAAGTACTACCTGAGCGATATTTAGAAATGCGAACCACTGTAGGACAAGTTCTACAGTCATTTACAGTGCCAAGTGAGGAACCAAGATCGGAAAGGCCATATGTGCCACAAGCAACAACTCACATACACTTACCAATGTCAGGCCAGTACCCAGGGCTGGGACACAAACCTTACCCCTATGTTCCTCCATCCTATCCTTCCAGTTTTGAAGAGGCAACATCGATATATGATGTACAACACAGGCGAGTTCCCTATCCCATCCCCAATCCCTTCAATTAGGCCACACACTCAAATTCAGGGGATGTATGTGTCACAGCAACATTGGCCACAGCAACATGGGCCACAGCAACATGGCCAGTCTAGCCATGCTTCCAGCACTGCCATTGCTGAAAATACTTCAGCAAGTCATTACTCCACTGAGGCAGCATTATATCAAAAAAAAAAAATCACAATCTATAAATTTTAAGTTCTGCCCACAGTTAATGAGCATGTGTGCATTTTTAGAAGAAACGTTTTTTCCTGAGGTATACTTGAATGCAAAGTTTTATTTTTCTATTATTTGTAAAAAATATATGTTGGCTATTTCTGCAATTTTTTTGGGGGAAAAAAATAAATATATTTTTGCTCATCTTCTGTCTGGTTATGTATTTCTAATTACAGATGTTGGATAGTTGAATACACAAAATATTACATGCTCAGAAATAAAAATGACAATGCACATAGGTGGGGAAAAGTACCTTAATGTGATTAGTAATCTTTCTGCAGGCTGGATGCTTGCTCTGTAGCATGTGTTCTGTCGCTCCAACCTAGGGTACGTTAGTCCTAACAATTCATTAAAACTAGAAAAAAAAAAATATTACAAAGATCTACTATGGAACAATGGAGGAAGAAAAGGTTTAGCAAGGAAAAAATAATAAACCTAGTTATTGACATGCGTGTATAATCAAAAAACTTGTCTTCATGCCCACGGAGATCTTCAGACAATATCATGAACTGCCCTCTTTCATCCCTATTTGCAATGATGGGATGAACCCAGTGGGCCAGATTCTCATATATTTGCGGCGGCGTAGTGTAAGCCATTTACACTACGCCGCCGCTGCGTACTAGAGCAAGTGCTTTATTCTCTAAGCACTTGCTCTGTAGTTTGCGTTGGCGTCTCGTAAATCGCCAAGCGTAAACCCGCGCAATTCAAATGGGGCGTCGCACGAACTGCGCATGCGCCGGCCGGGGAAAAAGCCCAGTGCGCATGCTCCAGCTCACGTCAGGAAGCGTCGTTGAAACCGACGTCAAAACGACGTGAGCGTCATTTACGCAAGTCCCTATTCGCGAACGAGTTAGTAAAACGACGTAAGCGACGGAAAAAGCCGACGCTGACCCGACGCCATACTTAACATGGCGTCCGACGGGACACGACGGCATCCGACGGGACCTCGCAAGGTTACTCCACATAGAAGCTGGGGTAACCTTACGAGTTCGTAAACGACGTACGCGACGACGGGGCGGCGTAAAAGCGATCGAGAATCGGCGTACTACTTCATTTGCATATGCAAATGAAAAAACAACGTAAAGGCCACCTAGTGGCCGGAGTTGTCATTACACCTACGATCCGAAAGTGTAATTGTATTACACTTGTCGGATGTAGAAGCGTATCTATGCAAAAGTGATGCTAAGCATCACTCGCATAGATACGAGACAAAAAAAAAGGCGATACGACGGGGTATCTGAGATACTCCGTCGTAACGCCTCTGAGAATCTGGCCCAGTATCTTCTTCTCCTCCTCCTTCTCCTGCTCTCAACTTCAAGCAAAATTGCTGCTGTTGCAGCAACAACTGTAGGCATGATCATGGGCAGGGCAGCACACATTTCTTCACAAATCCGAATCCAATTCCACACAATACTGAATGCTGGGGAAAAAGGAAGAGTGCAAGAAAGGTCACTCCCTTTAATTAGCTACATCATCACACAGCTAACAATGATCGTCCCTCACCAAAAACGCAGCTCTGATCTGCAGCTAAAACGCAGTTGATCCGCTGAACACCTTATAGAGAAATTCGCAAAGATAACGGAGCTCCAAAACGCACGGCACTAGTGTGAATCCGACCTTAGGGCCAGTTCACACCAGACACAGTTCCGTTCAGTTCCGTGTGCTTTTTTTTCTGCACAAAATGCATGCAAAGTGTTTTCCATGTATTCCAATGGCTCTAGTTCACACCATGCAGTCAGTTTCTGGTCAGTTTGTGCACCGGAAACTGACCGAAAACTGACTGCATGGTGTGAACTAGAGCCAGCTAGAGCCATTGGAATACATGGAAAACACTGTGCATGCATTTTTAGTACAGAAAAAATGCACACAAAACTGTAAGGAAATGCGTCTGGTGTGAACTGGCCCTTAGAAGGGAAATGGAAGTAAACGGTAAGTGAACCAACAACGCGCTAGCTTAAGGGAACCTATTTAGATAAATAAATAAAAAACTTTTACAACCCCTTTAACCACTTAAGCCCCGGACCAATATGCTGCTAAATGCCCAGAGGCGTTTTTACAATTCGGCACTGCATCGCTTTAACAGACAATTGCGCGGTCGTGCGATGTGGCTCCCAAACAAAATTTGCGTCCTTTTCTTCCCACAAATAGAGCTTTCTTTTGATGGTAATTTGATTGCCTCTGCGATTTTTATTGTTTGCGCTATAAACAAAAATAGATCGACATTTTTGAAAAAAAAAACAATATTTTTTACTTTTTGTTATAAGAAAGATTAAATAAACTAAATTTTAGTCAAACATTTAGGCCAAAATTTATTCAGCCACATGTCTTTAATAAAAAAAAAATCGCAATAAAAAAAAAGTTAGCTACCTAGCGGCAACAGCGACACTAATGCCGCGTGTGTACACACGGTTGTTTTTTGTGATGAAATAAAATGACGTTTTTAAAAACGTCATTTAAAATGATCGTGTGTGGGCAAAACATCGTTTAATGTCTTCTGAAAAACGACCAAAAAAATATTCGAACATGCTTGAATTTTTTGTGTCGTTTTTAAGAATGTCGTCTTTTGTTTCACAAAAAATGATCGTGAGTGGGCAAAACCACGTTTAAAACGTTGTTTTTTAACCCGCGCATGCCCGGAAGCAAGTTATGAGACGGGAGCTTCAATGGAACAGATGCCGTCGAACGTGGTGTACGTAACTACGCTTTGTAGGCAACGTCGTTTTTTTAAAATTAAGTTTGAAAAACTTTGTTTTGTTTCGTGAGATAAAACAACGTTTTTTTTTCATCACAAAAAGTGACCGTGTGCAAGCGGCATTATACAGTGATCAGAAAAATGATTGCTTAGTGACGCTGGCAATAGGGGGTGAAAGGGTTAACTAGGGCGGTGATCAAGGGGTTAAAACTTTATTAGGGGGGGTACGGGGCTACCCTGAACCTAACACTAACTGCCTGTCACACTAACTGTCACACTGACACTAAATGCAGTGATCAGTACATATATGATCACTGCATTCAGTGACACTGTGACATGATCGCAAGGGGTTAATGTGCCTATGTGTACTGGTGTCAGTGTAGTGTTGGTGCGACTTACTGTGATGTCTTCTCTCCTCTCGGCGGTTTGAAAATACCGCCGAGAGGAGAGCTGCATCACTTCCTCTGCCAGTGTTTACATTTTACAGGCAAAGGAAGTGACACGGCAGGACACGACGGGATTGGCTGGGAGCGATCACAAGGGGCGGACAGAAACTAACAGCCGCCCCCTCAAGACGGATCGCTCCCGCAGCAGGTAAGTCGCCCGCCACACACAGTGGAGGGGGTCCCGATCGGACCCCCGACCCGCTAGAAGGCAGGGACGTATATATACGCCCATCTGCCTGTACGTGCCATTCTGTGGGCGTTAAGTGGTTAAGACAGCAATAGTAAATGCACAGAATGACAATTACAAAAAATATATATATATATAAAAAAAATTTAATTTAAAATAAAAGCTAAAAACTGAAATCATGGGTTTCCGGCAGACAAACGTAACCACTTCCTTACTGGGCACATATACCCCTTCCTGACCAGGTGAAATTTCAGCTTGTGGGACTGCGTCACTTTAACTGACAATTGTGCGGTCGTGCGACGTGGCTCCCAAACAAAATTGACGTCCTTTTTTCCCCACAAATAGAGCTTTCTTTTGATGGTATTTGATCGCCTCTGCGGTTTTTATTTTTTGCGCTATAAACAAAAATAGAGCGACAATTTTGAAAAAAAAAAAATATTTTTTACTTGTTGCTGTAATAAATAGCCCAATTTAAAAAAAAAAAAAACATTTCTAGGCGTTACGTATTCTTCTACATATTTTTGGTAAAAAAAAAATCGCAATAAGCGTCTGGTTTGCGCAAAAGTTATTGCACTTACAAAATAGGGGACAGAATTATTATTATTTTTTATTATTATTTTGTTTTACTACTAATGGCGGCGATCAGCATTTTTATCGTGACTGCGACATTATGGCGGAGACATCGGACACTTTTGACACATTTTTGGCGCCATTCACATTTATACATCGATCAGTGCTATAAATATGCACTAATTACTGTATAAATGTGACTGGCATTGAAGGGGTTAACACTAGGGGGTGAGGAAGGGGTTAATGTGTACCTTGAATTGTGTTCTAACTGTGTGTGGGGGGAGAGGGGTGACTGGGGGAGGTGACCGATGCTGTGTCCCTATGTACAAGGGACACAGATCGGTCTCCTCTCTCCCCTGACAGGACATGGATCTCTGTGTTTACACACAGAGATCCACGTCTTGTCCCTGTAGCTGAAGATCCCGAGTGCCTGGCAGACATCATGGCCCCCTGGCACGCGCATCGACATGTCAGCGATCCGGCGGGCACGGCCTGGCGGAGCGCAGGCCGTAAAAACACGCCCAGTTAGAGATTTAGAACCACCCTTCGGCCGTACAAAGTCATACAGACATCGGGTAGTGGTTAAACATCACTAATAAAGCAATTTAAATCTAACTTGATGTTTAATCCATTCGGAGTAAGTGTATTTAATAAAAAAAATCCATTTAGTTTCTGCTTTGATAGGTACCCTACTATATTGCATGGGTGCTCAAACTGTGGCCCTACAGCTGTTGCGGAACTACAAGTCCCATGAGGCATTGCAAGCCACTGATAGTTACAAACTTGATTCCCAAAGGCAGAGGCATGATGGTAGTTTTGCAACAGCTGGAGGGCCACAGGTTGAGCACCCATGCTATATTGGATGCCCTCAAATTATAGAATACCCTATCAATACCACAAAACTGCAGCAGTGACGGGTCTATATCATGAACATTTTTAAATTGCAAAGAAACACTGGGCCAGATTCACGTACATCTGCGCATTATTGGACTGGCGTAGGGCACCGCTTTTACGTTAGACTGGCACAATGTAGCGGCGCAATCACCCTATTCTCGTCGGTTTTACGCAGAAATTTGCGCCTGCACAACGTTATTTCAGAGGCGCAAGGCGGAGTAATACAAATCGGGAAGGACGTGGGCGTGTTACATTGAAATGAGCCGTGACCCCGTGCAAATGAAGGGCCGGCCGGCTCGCGCATGCACGCTTGAAGCAGACCATGGTCAGCACCTCTGTGCGCATGCTCACAACTCGGGAACGGCGCAATCAGTGAAATTGGAAATTGGACTAGGGCAAAATAGTGAACTACGCAGACAGCATAAATAGACAGACACAAACGCACTTCCTTTGCAAAAGTACATCCCTTTTGTTCTGTTGTTAGTTGCGTTGTGATTTGTCTTTGTTATATTTGTGGACTGTGTGATCTAGTGTTTGTTAGAAGATATTTGAAAGTGATTTTTGGTGACTGCTTGTGAGACTTTTTGGTTGATAGTTTTTTGTTTGTTTCTTTTCTTGCTTGATTTTTCCTGCTTGTTTTTGTGAGTGATTTTTGCTGACTATTTGGGAGAGAGTTGTTGCATGAGTATGACTGAGAGAAAGAGGAAGTTAAATTTTACTTTGGGGAAGAAACAAATTCTTGCCCGGGCCATTTCCCAATATGGGCGTTTCCTCCATGGCCCGGAGAGTGCCAACACCACCCCGGCCAGGAGGCGTGATATCTTGCAGAACATTACTGACGAGGTGAATGCATCGGAGGGGGGGGGAGACCCCGACACGGTCGGGGATTGAAAAGAAGATCAATGACCTCCGGCGTCTGGTCAGAAAGAAACTGGCCAAAATGGTAGCCCATGCCAGGGCCACAGGAGGGGGCCCACCATGCCCTGTTAGGCTGACAGCGGAGGAGCGTGTGCGGTGGCCCAGACCTTTCATAGACAACAGGTGGAGGGCCTGCCCGGCTATGACTCAAGTCATGAAGGCGTGATGCCAGGTAAGGTTTTTTTGCCCTATCAGGTGTGTAGCATGTGTGGGGGAGTGGGTGAAAGGGAATATGTGGCAAGTGTGTGGATCCTCCAACCTGTGAATGTTTTGTGTCATCCACAGATGAGCAGGAGGGTGCTGGGCCATTTGGGCTGACCGCACCATCCCAGCCTGATGAGGACCCCCCGACAAGGCCGGAGTCCTCGGAGGAGGTTGAAGAGGAGGAGGTTGAGGAGGAGGAGTTTGAGGAGGAGGAGGATGTCATGTCAGCCAGTGGATTGCTGTTTTTGGAGGAGTCTTCCTCTCTGGCTGGCAGCAGCCAGCCCTCCATAAGGACTAGCCCCTCCCACTCCTCCCCCAACAGGGCTCCTCTCCCAAGGGCCTCCCCTTCTCCCCGGCCACAAGCCTCAGCTGGAGGCAGGAAGTCATCCCAGAAGACCAAGGGGGTGGCCGAGCTTCTGCCCGCCAATCTGAGAAGGGACCAGGCCCTTCAGACCCGCCATCTGGGACAGGTCAGCCAGACTTTGGGGCGGATGGAGGAGAGCCTGTCCTCCATAAAGGATACGCTTGGGGACCTGGACTGCCACTCCCGGGCTCTTACAAACTGCCTAAACGCACTGCAAACTACAGCAGACGTTGGGCAGGATGTGAGGGCCCTCACCCAGGCTATCCAGGCCAACACGGCAACACTAGGTGCTGGCCTGAACAGAATTGCCATGGCCTTGGAGGGCAGGCCGCCAGGTAGGCAGAGACCAGGGGCTGCTCCTCCTTCCCCGCATTACCCCCCCCCTCCCATGAGTCTCCCCTGAGGAGCCAGGGCCGTGGCCGTGGGCGCCCCAGGCGTGGCTCACGCCAACGGCATTAATTTGTTTTTCCCTTTTTTTTATTTTTTTGCGGGAAATTTTTTTTTTGCTGGACATTTTTTTTTTCTGCCACCCATGTCACTCACCAACCAGCCAGCTGTCCCCATACACGTTCTGTTCGAATTCCATTCGGATGGGTCTCTGATTGTATATGTAGCTGTCATGGCTGGATCCGGGGTGTTTGGCACGGACGTGCCATATGAGGCCTTGGGCATCGACTATAACCTGTACGTTGATGGAATGCCAATGCTTCCGATTGCGGTATATGTGCTCTGTCTCATGGGGGGGCTGGAGTGCCACATGTGTGCAATCAATGGCCCCCACGGTGCGTGGGAATCTGGCAATTCTGTAGAAATCTGTCATTGCCTTCAGATTCTTGCCCGGGCCATTTCCCAATATGGGCGTTTCCTCCATGGCCCGGAGAGTGCCAACACCACCCCGGCCAGGAGGCGTGATATCTTGCAGAACATTACTGACGAGGTGAATGCATCGGAGGGGGGGGGAGACCCCGACACGGTCGGGGATTGAAAAGAAGATCAATGACCTCCGGCGTCTGGTCAGAAAGAAACTGGCCAAAATGGTAGCCCATGCCAGGGCCACAGGAGGGGGCCCACCATGCCCTGTTAGGCTGACAGCGGAGGAGCGTGTGCGGTGGCCCAGACCTTTCATAGACAACAGGTGGAGGGCCTGCCCGGCTATGACTCAAGTCATGAAGGCGTGATGCCAGGTAAGGTTTTTTTGCCCTATCAGGTGTGTAGCATGTGTGGGGGAGTGGGTGAAAGGGAATATGTGGCAAGTGTGTGGATCCTCCAACCTGTGAATGTTTTGTGTCATCCACAGATGAGCAGGAGGGTGCTGGGCCATTTGGGCTGACCGCACCATCCCAGCCTGATGAGGACCCCCCGACAAGGCCGGAGTCCTCGGAGGAGGTTGAAGAGGAGGAGGTTGAGGAGGAGGAGTTTGAGGAGGAGGAGGATGTCATGTCAGCCAGTGGATTGCTGTTTTTGGAGGAGTCTTCCTCTCTGGCTGGCAGCAGCCAGCCCTCCATAAGGACTAGCCCCTCCCACTCCTCCCCCAACAGGGCTCCTCTCCCAAGGGCCTCCCCTTCTCCCCGGCCACAAGCCTCAGCTGGAGGCAGGAAGTCATCCCAGAAGACCAAGGGGGTGGCCGAGCTTCTGCCCGCCAATCTGAGAAGGGACCAGGCCCTTCAGACCCGCCATCTGGGACAGGTCAGCCAGACTTTGGGGCGGATGGAGGAGAGCCTGTCCTCCATAAAGGATACGCTTGGGGACCTGGACTGCCACTCCCGGGCTCTTACAAACTGCCTAAACGCACTGCAAACTACAGCAGACGTTGGGCAGGATGTGAGGGCCCTCACCCAGGCTATCCAGGCCAACACGGCAACACTAGGTGCTGGCCTGAACAGAATTGCCATGGCCTTGGAGGGCAGGCCGCCAGGTAGGCAGAGACCAGGGGCTGCTCCTCCTTCCCCGCATTACCCCCCCCCCCTCCCATGAGTCTCCCCTGAGGAGCCAGGGCCGTGGCCGTGGGCGCCCCAGGCGTGGCTCACGCCAACGGCATTAATTTGTTTTTCCCTTTTTTTTTTTTTTTTGCTGGAATTTTTTTTTTTTGCTGGACATTTTTTTTTTCTGCCACCCATGTCACTCACCAACCAGCCAGCTGTCCCCATACACGTTCTGTTCGAATTCCATTCGGATGGGTCTCTGATTGTATATGTAGCTGTCATGGCTGGATCCAGGGTGTTTGGCACGGACGTGCCATATGAGGCCTTGGGCATCGACTATAACCTGTACGTTGATGGAATGCCAATGCTTCCGATTGCGGTATATGTGCTCTGTCTCATGGGGGGGCTGGAGTGCCACATGTGTGCAATCAATGGCCCCCACGGTGCGTGGGAATCTGGCAATTCTGTAGAAATCTGTCATTGCCTTCAGATTCTTGCCCGGGCCATTTCCCAATATGGGCGTTTCCTCCATGGCCCGGAGAGTGCCAACACCACCCCGGCCAGGAGGCGTGATATCTTGCAGAACATTATTAACGAGGTGAATGCATCGGGGGGGGGGGGAGACCCGGACACGGTCGGGGATTGAAAAGAAGATCAATGACCTCCGGCGTCTGGTCAGAAAGAAACTGGCCAAAATGGTAGCCCATGCCAGGGCCACAGGAGGGGACCCACCATGCCCTGTTAGGCTGACAGCGGAGGAGCGTGCGGTGGCCCAGACCTTTCATAAACAACAGGTGGAGGGCCTGCCCGGCTATGACTCAAGTCATGAAGGCGTGATGCCAGGTAAGGTTTTTTTGCCCTATCAGGTGTGTAGCATGTGTGGGGGAGTGGGTGAAAGGGAATATGTGGCAAGTGTGTGGATCCTCCAACCTGTGAATGTTTTGTGTCATCCACAGATGAGCAGGAGGGTGCTGGGCCATCTGGGCTGACCGCACCATCCCAGCCTGATGAGGACCCCCCGACAAGGCCGGAGTCCTCGGAGGAGGTTGAAGAGGAGGAGGTTGAGGAGGAGGAGTTTGAGGAGGAGGAGGATGTCATGTCAGCCAGTGGATTGCTGTTTTTGGAGGAGTCTTCCTCTCTGGCTGGCAGCAGCCAGCCCTCCATAAGGACTAGCCCCTCCCACTCCTCCCCAACAGGGCTCCTCTCCCAAGGGCCTCCCCTTCTCCCCGGCCACAAGCCTCAGCTGGAGGCAGGAAGTCATCCCAGAAGACCAGGGGGGTGGCCGAGCTTCTGCCCGCCAATCTGAGAAGGGACCAGGCCCTTCAGACCCGCCATCTGGGACAGGTCAGCCAGACTTTGGGGCGGATGGAGGAGAGCCTGTCCTCCATAAAGGATACGCTTGGGGACCTGGACTGCCACTCCCGGGCTCTTACAAACTGCCTAAACGCACTGCAGACTACAGCAGACATTGGGCAGGATGTGAGGGCCCTCACCCAGGCTATCCAGGCCAACACGGCAACACTAGGTGCTGGCCTGAACAGAATTGCCATGGCCTTGGAGGGCAGGCCGCCAGGTAGGCAGAGACCAGGGGCTGCTCCTCCTTCCCCGGATTACCCCCCCCCCCTCCCATGAGTCTCCCCTGAGGAACCGGGGCCGTGGCCGTGGGCGCCCCAGGCGTGGCTCACGCCAACGGCATTAATTTGTTTTTCCCTTTTTTTATTTTTTTTGGAAATTTTTTTTTTTGCTGGACATTTTTTTTTTCTGCCACCCATGTCACTCACCAACCAGCCAGCTGTCCCCATACACGTTCTGTTCGAATTCCATTCGGATGGGGCTCTGATTGTATATGTAGCTGTCATGGCTGGATCCGGGGTGTTTGGCACGGACGTGCCATATGAGGCCTTGGGCATCGACTATAACCTGTACGTTGATGGAATGCCAATGCTTCCGATTGCGGTATATGTGCTCTGTCTCATGGGGGGGGGCTGGAGTGCCACATGTGTGCAATCAATGGCCCCCACGGTGCGTGGGAATCTGGCAATTCTGTAGAAATCTGTCATTGCCTTCAGCCGCAGGTCCTCAGTGGTGGGTTTGATGATTTGGTTGGCCATGCGTCTGAGGATTGCAGGGACAACCTGGTGCACACATCTGCTCACGGAGGATTGTGACATCCCAGCCACCACTCCACTTGTTCTTTGAAAAGAGCCACTGGCAGGAGATGGCTGCCTGAGTCCTTTGCTTCGCGCCGTCGGAACCAACGAGCCAGCCTAGCACAGCACGGAGTGAGCGGGGACGCTGTTTACTCACCTCCGGGACCTTGTGAGTATTCCAGGCAGCCGGCGGCTATGTACCGAGCCGCGAAAAGTAAGCAGCAGAAGCGGCAGCCCGGTAAGCTTTCCCCAGCCTCAGGCAGGGGCCGGAGCAAGATGGCGCCTGAACCTCCGGAGCCTGATGACGAGACCCGGCTCTCTGCTGTTGGTTCGGGATCCCCTGCTGACAGTTTGCATTTGTTTCCCATGGATGGGGAGGGCGCTCTCCATACTGACTCGGAGGCTCTGCTGGCTAAGTTCCGCAGCATTGTGAGGGATGAGATCACTACTGCCTCACGTAAGCTCTCTTCAGATTTTGTGCGGGGCCTTAAAGAGATAGGCCATCGCACTAACCAGTTGGAACAACGCATGGACTTGGCCACCACTGTGTTAGACGGCCATGAGGAGGAGGTTTGCAGGCTATCAGAGGAGTTGGAAGCATTAAATGACAAGTTGGACGAAAATAGGGCCCGCAGAGACAATCTGCGCATCCGCGGTATCCCCGAGGTCATTACTGACTTACAGGGAACAGCTACTGCTTTTTTCCAGGAATTGGCTCCTGGCATACCGGCGGACAGGCTGGAGTTTGATCACATCCACAGGTCCTTGGCCCCCAAGCCCTCTGAAGGTCCCCCGAGGGATGTTATTATCAAATTCCATTACTATCGTACCAAGGAGAAGCTTTTGCAGTCTGCAAGGGAACGTCAGGACCTATCTTTTCAGGGTAATCCCCTCCAGCTGTTCGCTGACCTTTCGCCGGCCACAATTGCTAGGCGACGGGGCCTCAAGCCCTACCTTCAAATCCTTCAGTCCCACGGGATAAAATATAGATGGGGATTCCCGTTCAAGCTGTCTTTCTCTCATCTGGGTCGCCAGATCCACACCACCTCCCCGGCTGATCTGAAGCGCCATTTCCTGGATCTTCAACTGGACCTCCCTCCATCCCAGCGTGTTCCTTCATCTTCGTCCTCCAGGCCTGAACCGTCCGGGCCACCCCGTCAGCTCTCTCGGGCTTCTCAGAGGTCTCAGTCTGGATCCCAGGCCCTGCGAGATTTGCAGGCCCACCGTTTTCAGCAGTCCAACAATGGCTGAATCTGCCTGTTTTATCCTTTTTGACTAACCCAATTTTTGTTTTTCAAGACTACCTGATCCTGTGTCGCACCATCTGAATGTTGCTCTCTTGTTAGCTCCACACATGGATCGGGATGGCGAGTTTTGGTTTGTGTCCCCCTGCTGTGACTTCACCCTGCTTTGGCCATGACTGCGGGGCTGGGGGGGGTCGCCCTGTTGGCCGCCCTGCTTGTAAAATGGTGGTCTGGGGCGCTGATTGCCCTCCCTTTGTTACCTCGCGGGGTCCTGACTTGAGTGAAACTTTTTTCCCCCTCCCCGTTAGTGCTCCTGCATTTTGCCCGAGCGGTTCGGGCTATAATTTAGCTTTTGTTTTTATCTTATTTGTTTTGACTGTTCATGTGATTTTCTGAGATGTTGCGGGAGGGGGGTTACATGGGTGGGGGGCGCTCCCACTATCTGACAGAATGGTTATGTTTTGGTTAGTTATGTCGCGGCCCTCCGCTCCTGCTCTGCGGGGCGGTGGGGTCGTGGGTATGGTGGAGGTGCTCTGGCCTCTCCTGCTTCCTGAAGTTGGCGACCCTGTGTCGGTCGTCTCTGGGGGCTTGGGGGACCGGTGCACCTTGCTCCCATATATGGTGGCTGCCTATGGTAGTCTCCAATTTTGTCATTGTTTGAATATTGTTTTGCCTTTTGATTTTACCCTGTTTTTACTGACTGTTTAAATCCTGTGCTAATGTTATTTAAGTCATTTGTTGTTTTTTTTTCTACCACAGTAGGCTAGTGGTTCCGACGGACCACTGCTCCCCCCATGTGTAGGCACCTGACTGAGACGGCTGTCTTGGTCACGGTCCCACCCCATTGTGGGCCTCAGCGTCCACGACATGGTACATTTATGTACCCAGTCTTTGCTCTACCCAGAGCTCTACTTTGCTCTTCTCTGATTTATGTTTTTCTCTTCTTTCTTTCTGTCTCTCATTCTTTTCTTCCCCTTTCCTTTCTGGTCCCCGGGGTGTGCGGACAGAGTATATCGCGAGACTGTCCCCCTGATCCAATGACCCTTCGTTGGTTGTCCCTGAATGTCCAGGGTATGAACCCCCAAAAACGAGTCAAGGTCTTTAAATATCTTAAACAGCAAAACATTGATATAGCATGTTTACAGGAAACTCACTTTTCCACTTCCTCTTGTCCTAAGTATTTCGGTGCACGCTACTCCCAAGTTTATTTAGCTAATGGTCCCACTAAGCAGAAAGGGGTTCTTATTGCCATACGTAATTCAGTCCCATTTATTTGCAGTAAACACATCGCTGATCCAGATGGTAGATATCTCCTATTGCAGGGTGCTGTTCAGGACAACGAGGTCACTATCATGACTTACTACGCTCCGAATGATAATCCGGGGCCCTTCCTGACTCATGTCTGCTCTCTGTTAAAGGCCCATCAGAAGGGTACTCTCCTGCTCGCAGGTGACTCCAATGTGTCGTTGAACCCCTCTCTTGACAGGTATCCATCGGAGCATAAACCCCCCTCTCCCGCTGCTAAAAAGTTCTTACAGGCTTTGCATAACCACGACTTGGTGGATCTTTGGCGCGAGTTTCATCCCCGTATTAGGGACTATACCCATTATTCTCACCCTCATCATTCCCACTCCAGGATCGACCATATGATTGTTCTTCCTTTGGTCGACTCTGTCTCTATTTTGGCGGCCCCTTGGTCGGACCATGATCCTGTGCTGACGGTGTGCCACTCTCTTCTTAGCAAACCGCAACATGCCCCTTGGGTTATGAATGACTCTCTCCTGTCCTTCAAATCGATTCTTTGTGATATTCTCGAAGCTTCCAAGGACTATTTTAAACTCAATACGGGGACTGTCTCATCTCCGGTGACGCTGTGGGAAGCGTATAAAGTGGTCCTTCGGGGTCATGTGATTCGCATAGCGTCACGGCGTAAGAGAGAGCGTATCCAAGCTCGTCGTACTCTGGAGCAGCGTTTGGAGGCCTTGTCTACGGCCTTCAAGCAGGCTCCCTCTCCGACTAACCGCAGACTCTTGGATGCGGCTCGTACGGAATTAGATTTGTGTTTAACTGATGAAGCTGAACGCACTTTGCGTTGGGCTCGTCAAAAGTGGTACGCCAAGGCGAACAAACCTAACGCGATGCTGGCTAATAGGCTCCGAACCTTCGCCCCAAAATTTACTCCCATAAACCTGCGCACCCGCCACAACATCCATACGGGTAACCCACAGCGAATATTGGATGAATTTCGCCACCGACTTACAAAGCTCTATTCTGACCCTACTCACTCATCTACTCATGGTCTGGATACCTTTTTGTCCAATTTGTCCTTGCATTCCCTATCTGACACACATACGTCTCTGATGGACCGAGATATTCAGGTCCAGGAAGTTCTTCAGTGTATTAAAGAATTGAAGGTGGGCAAGAGACCGGGCCCAGATGGCTTCACGGCTTTGTATTACCGGAAGTTGGCAGATGTCCTGGCCCCACATTTGGCGGCCATGTATAATTCCATTAAGAAGGGTCAGTCGTTCACGCCTAATCTGCTGACTGCCAACATCGTAATGATCCCAAAACCGGACAGGGACCATTCTTCTTGGGCTAATTTCAGGCCAATCTCCTTAATAGTGTTGCTTACGAATATTCGCATTGCGAATATTCGCTACGAATATTGCATATTCGAGTATTCGCGAATAACTCGAATATCGCGGCGAATATTCGCTATTTCGAATATTCGTATTTTTTCGCAATCAATTTTGCATTCGCACTAGTGAAATTTCGCATTAGCGAAATTTCACATTAGCGAAATTTCGCAATTTTTTTTTTTTCGTGATATTCGTGATATTTTATAAAAAAAAAAATTGCGAAATTTCGCCAATGCGAAATTTCGTCAATGCGAAATTTCGCAATTTTTTTCATAAAATATAGCGAATATTCGTAAATATCCAATATTCATGATACTTTATCCAAAAAAAAAATAGCGAAATTTCGCAATATTTATTTTTTTTTTTATATAAAAAAATATTTCGATATTAACGAATATTCGCGAATATTCTTCGAAATATTCGCGAAATATTGCGAAATCGAATATGGCGTATTCCGCTCATCACTACTCCTTAATTAATATTGACATGAAAATCTTGACTAAGATTTTGGCCAACCGTTTGAATTCATTTCTCCCACGCCTGATAAAAAAGGTGGGTTTTGTCCCTCACCGACAAGCGGGGTATGCGATTAGACGGCTCCTCCAAATTCAACATATTGTACACGCCAGATCCCTGGAAACAATGTTTTTGTCCCTTGATGTCAACAAGGCCTTTGACATGCTGTCTTGGCCTTATTTGACACAGGTCCTTCGTCATTACGGCTTTGGCGCTTCTTTTTTGAGCTGGATTTCGGCCATTTATGACTCCCCCCAGGCCAAGGTTCGGTACTACGGTTTTGAGTCATCCACCTTCCCCATTAGGAGGGGGACGCGGCAGGGGTGGCCGCTTTCCCGCTCCTGTTTGTCCTGGCTCTTGAGCCCTTGGCAGAAGCCGTGCGATCCCATCCGGATGTGTCTGGGGTGGAGGTGGCGGGCACGTCACACAAGTTGTCACTGTTCGCAGATGACATTTTGTTGGCCATCACCAAACCTAGAATCTCCCTTCCCAATTTGTTGTGTCTTTTGGATTCTTTTGCCTCGTTCTCAGGCTTAGCAGTTAATCAGGCAAAATCAAAGGCAATGTCTATCAACCTTTGCCCCTCGGAATTAGACTCCCTTCGGTCTGCGTTCCCTTTCCAATGGTTGACCTCATTGCCTTATTTGGGGATTAAGCTTACCCCGAAGTACTCATAATTGTATCAAGCCAACTTTCCTGCATTGTTTGGTAAATTGACAGCTATGCTCGCCTCTTGGTCCACTCTTCCGCTTTCTTGGTTCGGGAGAGTGGCGACGGTTCGTATGACCTATCTCCCGAAGCTGCTTTATTATTTTCGAGTTTTACCAGTCCAGGTACCCTCTCACGTCCTTATAATACACCAACGTAAAATTATGCAGTTTATCTGGGGCCCCAAGAGGCCCAGGATAAAGAGGCAGGTGCTTTTTGCACGCAAAATTAATGGTGGCCTGTCGGTTCCCAATTTACACGCTTATTATACTGCGGCAGGTATCGCTCCATTGGCTCGTCTTCACGAGAAACAACAAATGCCACTGTGGGCTACCTTTGATTTAGTGGATTCCCACCCAACACCTTTAGCCTCTCTCCCAGGGCCGCCATCAGGAAGTTTGGGGCCCCTTACACAGCTTCAGGCATGGGCCCCCTGGAGCAGAGAAGCGGGGGGGGGGTGCTGTCGCATGAAATTGAGAAGCGGGGGGGTGGCTGCTGCCGCGAATTGAGAAGCGGGGGGGCTTTACAAAAAGAAAAAAAGAAGAAAAATATATATAAATAAGGGGGGTAGCCATCCGGGGGCCCTGGGGACCTCTGTGCCCTTTAATAGAAAGGCAAAAAAGAGATAATAAATATATTTATATATATATATATTTTTTAAAAAGGGTGGTTGCCATCTGGGGACAGATATATATAAATATATAAAAAATATATTTTTTTTATAAAAAAAAAGGGGGGTTGTCATCTGGGGCCCTGTGGACCTCCGGACCTCTAAAAAAAATAAAAGAAAAAAAAATTGTCACTTTAATTAAAAATATATTAAAAAATTGTATTTATTTTTTTAAAAATACATATATTTTTTTATAAAAAAAATAAATAAAAAAAGGGGGGTTGTCATCTGAGGCCCTGGAGATCTCCGGGCCCCTGGGGACCTCCAGACCACTAAAAAAATGGCCCTTTAATAAAAAAATAATAAAAAAATATATTTTTTTATAAAAAATAAATAAAAAAGGGGGGGCTGCCATCTGGGTCCCTATGGACCTCCGGACCTCTAAAAAATTAAAAGAAAAAAATTGGCCCTTTAATAAAAAATAAAAGAAAAATATATTCAAAAAATATATATTTTATAAAAAATATATTTTTTATATAAAAAAATAAAAAAAGGGGGGGGTTGCCATCAGGGGCATTAGTGTCCTCCTGGGCCCCTGGGGACCTCCGGACCCCTAAAAAAATGCGTTAATACTATTGATATGCTGCAGTTTATATCCTTTTTGATTTTGTTTATATTTCCACTTTTACTTGCAATTAAAAAATAACCTATACAGATTCAGGCTTTGCCATTATTCATGTAGACAGAGTTGTATTCATAAGAAGGGAAATCCTAAAGTCAAAGTGTCACATGATACAAACAATTCCGTTTTTTTTTTTGTTATTTTTTTTTAGAATAGGGAGAATGAAAAGACTAAACATCCCTTTCTGCAAGTGGTTTCACGTGTTCACAAAAGAATGCTGAAAAGAAACCATGAGTCATAGTTTCATAGTCAGACGGAAAAAAGATTGAGCGCCATTAAGGTCAGGATCTCACAACTCCTACAGTTTTAGTCCAGAGTAGGTCATAACAAAAATCCCACTTTTGTCATACTTAATTGCTTCCTGAGCCTCCAAGAATACTCCACAAGCTCAAAATATTTCAGCATTATCCTTTTTTTTTTAAATAACAGTAGATATAATTAGTTCTAAGTAAATAATCCATAATTTTTAAGTGAATCGAAAAGCCTAAACTTTGCTTTAAAGAGTATAACAGGATTAGACCTCCTGACAATTTTTTTTTCCTTACTGGTTTCTTGTTCAGGCACTTCCTGTTATTGGGTGTCACGTTCAAGGGTTAAAGAGACATTCGTTTAATGGAGATTTTTCAATAATTAGTGTAGCCACTTTGCTGTAAGAAGAGGTGAAAAATAAATTTAGTTTTGCTGGGCAGTAATCTGCCCATGGTCTTTTACGGTAAGGATGACCTCAGGCGCATCCACAAACCGCACGTGCAGAGCCCGCCAGAAATTCGGCACTGCGGAGCGCTAATTACAAACAGTGAGACATTGTGCAGAGGTCGGGAAATGTCTCACTGCCTGTGATTAGCGTTGTGCAGTGCCGAATTCCTGGCATGCTCTGCACGTGAGGTTCACGAACAAGCCTGAGCTCATCCTTAATTCACAGCATGTCTGTCCCCCAAATCCAGCCTGGCTGTCAATTCTGCCTTTTGCCTCTACATGGCACTGGTGTCTTTGGCATAAGTATGAGGATACACAGTAGGCTTGGGTTATGAAAATTCATATCCTTTCCCAGCCAACCACTAGAAGTTTTTTGCCAGTGTAGCACCATTGGAAAGGGTATACATATTTGGGGTGAACTGGAACAAAATCTCTTCCCCCAAGCTGCAGCTTAGGGAGGGTGCATGTTGAGCGATTATGGAGGCTCAGGAAGCCTCATGGACAGGGCCGGACTTACTATTGGGCTTGACTGGGCTCAAGCCCATGGGCCCCGCCCAATGCAAATTATCAGCTGCCTGTGATATGGCCTATTTTTATGTTTACATTTTATTCAATAATATGCCAGTCATTTAAAGTGGTTGTAATGTAAACCCTCGGACACAGCATTGTCTTAAAAAATAGCCCATATCACAGGCAGTTGATGATTTTCATGACGTGACGGCGCTTGCGCATATTAGCCCCTCTAAACCGGCATTTAAAGCTTGCCGGAATGCAGTCTGTGAGAACTTCCCCTCTGTCCAGCACAGAGGAGAAATAGCTATTTCAGCACCCTATACTGCTTTTAATATATACTCACGTGATTTTATGCATTTTTTTAAATAAAACCTGTCATGGTTTAGTTTGACCTGCACCATCTGGAGCACTCTTTTTATTTTTTATGTTCATTTTTGTTCTGCCTGCCAATTGAGGCCCCTCACATGACCTGCATTGGAAGTCACATCCGCTTGGTTCCTGGTGCTGGTGGTGTTCATTTGATTGGATTGATACATCCAACGCCACCCGGAGTGACTATCTATGCAGAGATCCAGGTCTGCTGAGACCATCACGCCTTTCAGACTTGCTGTTAGTAATAACTAGTGTTGAGCGGAATACGCCATATTCGATTTTGCGATATTGCGCGAATATATAGAAGAATATTCGCGAATATTCGCTAATATCGAATATTCGTGATATTTTATCCAAAAAAATGTTTGCGAAATTTCGCTAATGCGAAAATGATTGCGAAATTCTCATAAACGGAGATCATTTCCTGTATTACTAAACTAATATGCACTAAACACTAACTCTACACTAACTCTAATTAAAAGAAAGGAGAATAAGGGGGCAAAAGAAGGGCGGAGAAGATAATCACCCAATATTCCTATTGCGCGATTATCTTCTCCGCCCTTCTTTTGCATCAGAGCCAATCAGAATAACTCGAATATTCGGCAAAAGGAATATCGCGCAATATTCCTTTTGCCGAATATTCGAGTTATTCTGATTGGCTCTGATGCAAAAGAAGGGCGGAGAAGAAAATCGCGCAATATTCCTTTTGCCGAATATAACTATCACACCGAGAGAGCAGGACGCTCTCAAACGAGTCACTCTCTCAGGGTTAGTGCAGGGTCCTCCCACTGTGCGGCTCCAGGCCTCACAGACAGGCAGGCTGATATCTCCCTCTCATCCATCCACCTGCCATCCACCTGCCTCCTGCCACCGGCCACTCGGACTAGCTGCTCTCCCCCCTCCTGGACTTCCACAGGCCTTCCCCCGGTGCACCTGACCCGGTAAGCCATTTCTTGAGAGCTGCAGGCGGCCGTCCTTCTCAGGACAAGCCACAGCAGCTTCCCCCAATCCCCACGGCTTTTCCCTGCTCCTCACCCCCATACCTCTACCCCCGCTCGGGCCTCCTGTCTGCCAGCCATCCCCACAAGCCACCGCTACCCTCGGGCGCGGTGTTTTTTTCCCTCCGCGCCGATCAGTGGAGATTCGCGGCAGCCGCGACTCAGGAAAGGCCGCGGCTTCACCCGCGGCCTAGCGGCGCGCCGCTCTCCACCCCCCAATCAGCCGGCACCACCTAATCCATCGGGCCACAAAGCCCCCCCCCTACCCCAGTAGAGCCCCCTTGCCCTCTGATCATTTCCCTCAGCCCCCCCAGGCACCACTCAGCCGTACCCCCCAGCCTGGATCCTGCTGCCAGGTCGGCGGCCATCTTCCTCCACCCAGCCCTATCACTCTCAAATTCACCATAACTTGATCCAGGGCTAAACCCGATCGCCTCTTTAGGGGTCAGGAAGGAATTTTTTCCCCTACCGCAGCATATTGGCTCAGCGTGGTTAGGTTTTTTTTGCCTTCCTCTGGACCAAGCCTAGGATCAGAGGATTCAGTTATCCTTGTGAATCCCCCACCCCACCCCCACCCCCCCCGCCCTTGGTTCCACGGCGGCCATGGTTAATCGGCAATACTCGGCGGAGATCATTTGGGATCAGGGTCGATTTGCCGCAATTCTGCCGGCCGCCACCAAAAAAGCCCTAAGAAATCTGCGACTTTTGAGGATCGATCGACGATCGACTGCCAGAAATCGCAGCCATTTACCCCAGCCTAAGCACATATCATGTGCTTTGATCAACACTAGATCGGCAGTAAAACACCGATTAGAAATCCATGATTTCTTATTGCAACATGACTTAGACTGCCTCTTTATTACAGAGAGCTGGCTCACAGCCGACTGTAACACCATTCTAGGAGAATTGGTGCCAGAAAATTACCGTATTATAACGGAAAACAGAATAGGGCAAAAGGAGGAGGAGGACTGGCGTGATCCATAAGACGCGTCTTGCGATCACAAAACCAAGCCTCCAAAACCCTCTTCCATTCATGGAAACCCTTACTCTTCAACTGCAAGTAAACGGCCAGGAGACCGTCCGGATTCTACTCTGCTATAGGCCACCCGGCCCCAAGTCGCAGCTGCTCCCATCTTTGACGGACTTTGTCTCCACCTATACCCTGAATAGCAAACACCTTTTGCTGCTCGGGGACTTCAACCTCTGGGCCAATTCCCCGCAAGACCCCATTGCTGACGCCTGCATCGACCACCTGGAAGGATTAGGGCTTCAGCAACTAGCATGTGGGCCCACACATGCTTCAGGTCATACGCTCGATCTTATTTTCAGACAAGATCTGGAAATAAAAATTTTGGATAATGAACCATTGCCATGGACAGATCACCATGCAATTAAATTCATTATTTCCGAATTCCCCCCCTTAACAAAAACATCAAATCCAGTGACAACACACTGGACCAGATGTCAAAAGAAGCTCCACTCGGAACTCTTCAAAGCCACGTTAGGGGAAAAAATAAACACAATTCAGCCGCACCAAACAGCGGAAGAAACACTGGAGGCCATAAACACAGCACTATTACAGTCAGCTGACTTGATAGCGCCGAAACGAAAGACCCAGATCAGGAAAAATAACTCCGGCTGGTTTAACAACCAGCTGGCGTTACTGAAGCAAGAGCGCAGAAGGGCAGAAGCAGCCTGGAAAAGAAGCTCTTCAGATGAGAACCTCTCGATTTACAAGGCAATAACCAGAAAATACTACAAGCAAATCTTCGAAGCCAAGAAAAACTATTTTTCTGAGGCTATCAACGGTGCCCTAAATCGCCCCCGCGAACTCTTCAAGCTGGTCACTCAGACCATGAATCCAGGATGTCTTGAAGCCCCCAACTTGGATACACAAGAATTTTGCGATGAGTTATCGGATTGCTTCATTAACAAAATTGAGGCAATCCGGCAAAGCATTAAGCAGAACAATTGCTCTCCCAGCCCCCCCCGTAGTCATTTACACAGCACCGGCAGCAATTCACCACAGTTAGGTGAGTTCATGCTGGAACCCATCTCCATTCAGACCACTAAAAATATCATCGGCACTCTGCGCAACAGCACTGCGCCAAACGATATTATCCCCACCAAACTGCTGAAGGAATGCGCCGACATCCTGGCACCTCCTGTCACGCAGCTTATCAACCAATCCTTCAGGGAGGGCATAATGCCCTCCCAGTTGAAGGATGGCTTCATTCAACCTATCTTGAAGAAAGCCACCCTGGATCCTAAGGATCCACTCAACTGGCGCCCCATAACATGCCTAAATGTTCTCTCCAAGGTAATGGAGAAAGCTGTGGTACAGCAGCTGCAACAACATCTAGATACCCACAACTTACTCGACCCACTTCAATCAGGATTCCGTCCCGGACACGGGACAGAATCAGCATTGCTTAAGATATGGGACGACGTTCTCGAGGCCGCAGACGAAGGAGAATCTTCTCTTCTGGTTCTGCTGGACCTAAGCGCAGCCTTTGATACAGTAGATCACAAGCTGCTATTGACTCGGCTGGCTAAAATAGCCAAAGTCGCAGAAAGCGATCTATCCTGGTTCTCCTCTTTTTTGGAAAACCGTTCGCAAATAGTGAAGCTAGGACCCTTCACTTCTGAACAACGCACATTATCGTGCGGGGTCCCTCAAGGATCTCCCCTGTCGCCGATGTTATTCAACATCTATGTGCGTCCTCTTTTCGAAATCATCAGCAGCCAAAAACTGCTATATCACTCTTATGCAGACGACACGCAACTGTACTTCCGCATTTGCAATAAAAAGGATCACCACCTCAACCTAGAGACATGCCTCTCTTTGATAGAGGACTGGATGACAAAGAGTTATCTCAAACTCAACGGAGCTAAAACAGAACTTTTTCTGTTTCACGCCAAGCGTAGGAATCTATCTACAACAACCTGGATCCCCCCGCCCATTCTGGGCAAAATCATCACCCCTAGCGCCAAAGTCAAAAGTCTTGGGTCATCTTTGACTCCGACATGACAATGAACGCACAAATAGGGGCAGTAGTCAGCGGATCTCACCATCTGCTGCGCCTACTACGCAGACTCACGCCTTTTATTCCCAAGAATGACATAGCGGTCGTGGTAGGAGCTATTGTAAACTCCAGACTGGACTATGCAAATGCCCTTTACCTCGGACTCCCTAAGTACCAAATCGCTCGTCTTCAAGTCGTTCAAAATACGGCTGCCAGACTTGTGACTGGGAAAAAACCCTGGGAATCAATCTCACCTTCACTGAGATCCCTTCACTGGCTACCAGTTAAAGACAGAATCACCTTTAAAGCTCTCTGTCTAACGCATAGATGTATCCATGGGAATGCTCCCCATTATCTATGCGAAAAATTTAAAATTCACAATCCCAATCGTATTCTACGATCCACCAATCAAAATCGGCTTCAGATACCGAAAGCCAGATACAAGTCCAAAGGAGACAGGAGATTCGCTGTCCAAGGTCCCAGTCTATGGAACGCCTTACCAGCCAGCATTCGGCTGGAGGAGAACTACTTAGTCTTCAGGAGAAAGATTAAGACTCATCTCTTTTGATCTCAAAGGAGAAAGGAACAACAAGCGCCCAGAGGCGATTTACTTCGCATGTGCTGCGCTATATAAGTTCCTCATTCATTCATTCATTCGAGTTATTCTGATTGGATCTGATGCTGCATCAGAGCCAATCAGAATAACTTGAATATTCGGCAAAAGGAATATTGCGCGATTTTCTTCTCCGCCCTTCTTTTGCATCAGAGCCAATCAGAATAACTCGAATATTCGGCAAAAGGAATATCACGCAATATTCCTTTTGCCGAATATTCGAGTTATTCTGATTGGCTCTGATGCAAAAGAAGGGCCGAGTAGCTGATGCGATTCTTTTATGTTGCTGACAATTCGCAATGCGAATTTTCGGCAACATAAAAGAGTCGCATCAGCTACTCGGCCCAGGGTCTCTCTCTAATCATACCAGCAATGCTTTCAGACGTCGATGGAGATCACTAGGATGTGATCTGTTTTAAAAATAAATTTGAAAAAATACGAATATTCGCCATAGCGAATATTCGCCGCAATATTCGAGTTATTCGCGAATACTCGAATATGCAATATTCGTAGCGAATATTCGCAATGCGAATATTCGTGAGCAACACTAGTAATAACATGTGAGTCCACAGCTGCTGGTAAGAGTACCAATTTCGTTTACCTATCCAGTTGATGCTTTGGATGATTGCTATAGACAGCTATACATCTTATGTGGCTACACTCATTTATTGAACTGTGAATGCATCTACCTGCAGGAGTGACTCATTTACCTTCATCATCTTTGAGAATTTATTTGGACTTTATTCGATGCTGCCCATCGGGCTGGAGACATGTAGAGAAGAGAAAAATGTGTTTTGTTTCGTTTCAGATAGATTTGTTATGCTACTAGTTTTATTTCATTATTCGTTTTCGGAATCTGTTAAGTTTCACATTTTTATTGACCTTGGATTTACTGCATGGGACATTGTTTTTGTTTTCTAATAAAGGACCTATCAAAAACTGTCTCTTTATTTTTATTTTTTACCCGTTTTTTTTAGAATGAGTAGGGATACAATGTACCTCATATTCATTCACATGGGGGGCCAGGATCTATTATAAATTCACTGAATTTTATAGGAATAGTAATGTTAAGTTACAGTAACTGCGTTTTTCTCTTTCTTTCGTGTCTGGCAAAGTGACAGTGTCTGTGTGAAGTGCTCCCTTCCCCTACTACAGATAGCAAAAATACCCGGTGCTTCAATGTATAGAGAATTATGTACCTCCTACCAAATTACAGCACTTGGGTCTACCAGCAGGTTTGGTACTAGCTTCAAAAGAGGATGAAGCTGTGGTGGAATTCTAGCAAAGTGAATTTTCTGTTGGGGAGGCCCTTTTAGCACAGACACTGTCACTTTGCCTTGGTCTTGAACTGGCAAAGTAAAAATGTCTCCTTAACTGAAAAAAAGATGATGACAGATGACAAGAAATGTTCATCCTCATTCAGGTCTATTTTTAGCACAATAGCTGATATTTGAGACATTCTTAAGGATCTGCCTGATTGCTGCAAGGGGAAAATGTGAAATGTAAATATGCAATAATATGTGAAATATGAGTATGCAACATTATGAAAGAAACGTAATAATGTCTATTTGTTAGTACTGGAAATAATATACTGTATAAAGAAAATATGCTTTTAAAAGGCGTATGATTACCATTCAACAGTTTGTGCACTTTTAATATAACGTAAGAAAAAAAAATAACGACAGTAAGACGTTTTCCTTTTCCTTGGAACAGGTAAATATTAGGCCTCTTGGACATGGTACTGATGTTTGAGCATCAGCAATTTTAGACATATTTTCTGGCGTTTATGTTAGGCATTTTTGCGTGTATTTTCAGCTGTGTATTTGTGCGTATTCGCATGTAAGCAACATTCCAGCTCCCAGGATGTTGTGTAAACTATTCACGTTAGCTTTTTGGCGCATTTTCTTTGTATTTTGGTGGTGTGTTTAGCTAACTGCTTCTGTTTCCAGTGGCTTTTTTATTTTTATTTGTTTTATATGGAACCCAGTGAGAATTTAATGATTGCAGCTATCCTACTGTTCCTGGTGAAGAAGAGAAGACAGCAGAGGCATGTTGTAGAAAATCTGAGGCCCCATCTATATCACTGGGCACATCGATTATTGTCACAATGTCTGACACAGGGATTTTATGCTGCTTGATATGGAGACCTTTGCACCTTTTCAACTTTACAAGAATAATATCCATCCCCATATTCGATGCACTGTTGCAGATTCTGAGGCCAAGACGGACGCAGATGTACTTGCACAAGCAGTACCAAAAAGTGTAAATATGTAAAGTAGCCTATGATTTTATATATATATATATATATATATATATATATATATATATATATATATATATATATTGTGAGGGAGGGCTAGCTCGGCAGCGGGTCTGTGCGATTCCCTGGAAGGGTTCAGCACACAGAAAAGAACTAGGCACAGCAGACCGTGGTAGGAGAAAACAAAAAAAAAAAAAAGGTGCGGTTTTATTTTAAATACACCACAAAAAATTATGACAGAAAACAAAAGAAATAACAAAAATAAATCCTGGTCAACTTGACCTGCTTGCTACACACGCTGGTGTCCCTAACTACCAACTGGGTACAGCCTTGTGCTGCCCCAGTCCCTGACTCCCTGGAGTTTAAATGTTTTAGGAATAGCCACACAGGCTTTAGCTCACCGCACACAGCACAAAGCACTGACAGTCCACACAGGTCTGCCTCCAGCTTGGAGTGACACTCTATTAATGCTGGGAGCTTTTACAAGAGGCCCTAACGAGCCCACCTGAAACAGCTGGGGTAATCAAGTCCTCCTAGCAGGACTCCCAGCACTCCCCCTAGAGATAAAAAGTGGCATAAAGCCTGAATCTAGGAGAGATATACCTGTCCTCTTGGACGCAACCAGGGGATTTAACCTGCCTACTGTCACAAACCCCCCCCCCCTCTTGTTTCAACCTTGGGGTTGGAACACCAGCATTCAGGCAGGCATGCACCCGAGACAGTGCATCCACATTCCCCATTTGGACGCCAGGGCGATGTTTTACAGTGAAAGTGAATTCTTGTAGTGACAGGTATAAACCATCTGTTTACTCTTCGGTTTGTTTCTTTGTTTTGGGCCATCCACTTTAAGGGAGCGTGGTCCGTAACTAGGTCAAAATGCCGACCCAGCAGGTAGTATCTAAGAGAATCTAGAGCCCATTTCACCGCTAAACATTCCTTCTCAATAGTGGCATAATTGACCTCATGGGACTTTAATTTCCTACTGAGGTAAATGACCGGATGTTCTTCCCCATTCCAGACCTGGGACAATACTGCTCCCAACCCCACGTCAGAGGCATCCGTTTGTACCACAAAGTCCCTGGAGAAATCTGGGGAGTACAAGACTGGCTGGCTACATAAAGCTTCCTTTAAGGCCTGGAAGGCTGCTTCCACGTCTGTGGTCCACTTAACCATGAGCGAGTCTTTCCCCTTGGTCAGGTTGGTTAATGGCACAGCCTGAGAGGCAAAGTGGGGAATAAATTGCCGATAATAACCAGCGATTCCCAGAAAGGCCCGTACCTGCTTCTTGCTGTTAGGACGTGGCCAATTCTGTATGGCCTCGACTTTATTGACTTGGGGTTTGATCACTCCCCTCCCAATGGTGTACCAAGATATTTGGCCTCTTCCTGTCCAATGGTACACTTCTTTGGGTTGGCCGTAAACCCAGCTTCCCGGATAGAGTCTAGGACTGCTTGCACCTTAGGCAGATGTGAGGCCCAATCTGGGCTATGGATAACTACATCATCCAGGTAAGCTGCAGCATACTTCTGGTGGGGCCTCAGAATCTGGTCCATTTTCCGCTGAAAGGTTGCCGGGGCATTCTGTAACCCAAACGGCATTCTTTTATACTGGAATGCCCCGTCTGGGGTTACAAACGCGGTTTTCTCTTTGGCCGACTTAGCCAAGGGAATTTGCCAATACCCTTTTGTGAGATCGAGAGTTGTCATGTACCGGGCTGTTCCTAGCCGGTCGATTAACTCATCGATACGAGGCATGGGGTAGGTGTCAAATTTTGTAACTTTGTTCAGCTGTCGAAAATCATTACAAAAACGCCAGCTCCCATCCGGTTTAGGCACTAAGACTATAGGGCTGGACCAATCACTTTGGGATTCCTCTATCACCCCCAACTTAAGCATTTTCTGTACTTCCTCCCGTATTGCCTCCCGTCGGGCCTCTGGGATGCGATAGGGTTTTAACTTCACCCTTTCACCAGGCGGGGTTATAATATCATGCTCTACCCCAGACGTTTGTCCCGGCAGCTCAGAGAAAACCTCTTTGTTGCGAAGCACAAACTCCTTAACCTCCTGTTGTTGGGGCTTTGACAAGGTGACTGCTATTCCTACCTCAGGAATCACGCAATCAGACTGAGCTGGTGACAACGTTTCGGCGACTAGGGATTCCCTATCCCTCCAGGGTTTCAACAGATTGATGTGATAGATCTGTTCGGGCTTTCGCCTTCCTGGTTGTCTGACTTTGTAATTCACTTCGCTCGCTTTTTCCAATATCTCGTAAGGGCCTTGCCATTTGGCGAGGAACTTACTTTCAACTGTAGGGATAAGTACCAACACCCTATCCCCTGGGGAGAAGGTACGGGTCTTGGCCCCACGGTTATACACTCTCTGTTGTGCCAATTGTGCTTGGGCTAAATGTTCCTTTACGATTGGCATTACCTGTGCAATTCGATCTTGCATCAGGGCGACATGCTCAATCACACTCCTGTGGGGAGAACTCTCACTTTCCCAAGTTTCCCTGGCGAAATCCAACAGCCCTCTTGGGTGTCTCCCATAGAGCAACTCGAAGGGTGAGAAACCCGTAGAGGATTGGGGTACCTCCCTAATGGCAAACATTAAATAGGGAATAAGACAGTCCCAATCCTTTCCATCTCTATTCACCACCTTCTTTAACATTTGTTTAAGGGTTTTGTTGAACCTTTTAACCAACCCATCTGTTTGGGGGTGATACACAGATGTACGCAATTGTGTCACTTTGAACAACTTGCACAGTTCTTTCATAACCCGGGACATAAAGGGTGTACCTTGGTCCGTGAGCAGTTCCTTACAAATACCCACGCGGCTAAAAACAAGAGATAGCTCTTTGGCTATTGTTTTGGCCGAGGTATTTCGGAGAGGAATCGCCTCTGGATAACGGGTGGCATAGTCCAATATAACCAAAATATACTGATGCCCCCTAGCGGACTTCACTATTGGACCTACCAAATCCATGGCGATCCTCTCAAAGGGAACCTCAATGATGGGAAGGGGTACTAGCGGGTTACGGAAATGTGGCATAGGTGTCGACATCTGACACACAGGGCAGGAGGAACAATAATTTTCTATTTCCTTCACGACCCCAGGCCAATAAAATCTCTGCAACACTCTCTCTCTGGTTTTGTCTGTCCCCAGATGACCCCCAAGAATGTGCCCATGGGCCAACTCTAACACCAACTTCCTGTAGGGTTTGGGCACCACAAGTTGCTCAATGGTTTCTTCTGCCCTTTGAGCCACCCGATAGAGTAGGTCCCTTTCTATGATGAAGTACGGGAAAGTGCAGTTCGTATCTGGGTTCACTAACTCGCCATCTATTTTCACTATGTTTTCCCGTGCCTTTATTAGGGTGAGATCTTTTAACTGTTCGGTGGCAAAGTTTTCCCTGTGAACCTCGAGATCAGAAAACTCTACAGATGGCATGTTTTCTTCTGAGGATGTTGGCTCCTCCCCAGTTTCTTGTGTCTCCCCTGTCAATACCGACAAGGGGACTTCTGGAGAGTCCTCACCACTCTCAGAGGCATTCTGGTATGTAGAGGCACCAGTGGGGGGCTCAGGATAATCCCACAGTTCCCAGAACTTTGGAAAATCCCTTCCCACAATGGCATCATGTGGTAAGCTAGACACTAATCCCACCGGATGAGAGAGGGTACCTTTGGAGGTCTCAAAACACACTGTAGTCACCGGATACTCTCGGGTGTCCCCATGCACACAAATAACAGCTACCTTGTTATTCCCAGAGACCTCTGTAGTAATTAATTCAGCATTTATCAGTGTCACGAGGCTACCTGAATCTAGCAACACAACAACATTTCTACCATTGATAGACATTTTACATAGATGTTTCTCAGTTCCACGAATCGCAGTGCATGCGACTGTCGCAAACAGCGACTGACGTCTGTCCCTTATAAAGTCGCATTGCATGGGTTCATCCACAACCGGGCAATTTGCTGCAATGTGTCCCTCGAGCCGGCAGCGGTAGCAAACAATCCTTTTTGCTGCCTCTTGAGGCCTTGACTTCCCAGCCTGTTCTCGCCAGACACTAGGGAGAACCCCCACCCTCTCACTCTCTCCACCCTCACCCCTTGGAATCATCTTACCCACCACTGGGGATGGTCTGGTCTTAGGGGGGAAAGTCCGTGAGTCTCTGGAAGAAGCAGTCAGGTTCTCTGTAGCCAAGTACCTCTCAACAAGATCGACAAGCTTATCGTCCGTTTCTGGTTCTCCATGGCTTACCCACTTTTGGATGGGAGTAGGAAGAGCTCTCAGGAAGCGATCCATCACAACACGTTCCACAATCTTTGGAGCGGACAAAGTCTCTGGCTGTAGCCACTTCCTGCTCAGGTGAATGAGATCATACATTTGAGATCGGGGGGGTTTTCCAAGTCGGAAAGTCCAGTTATGCACACGCTGAGCCCGGACAGCCAGGGTGACGCCCAGCCGTGCCAATATTTCAGTTTTTAGTACAACATAGTCTTTTGCTTGGTCAGGCTCTAAGTCATAATAAGCTTTCTGCGATTCGCCAGTTAACAGAGGGGCCACCAGTCCAGCCCACTGCTCCTTGGGCCATTTTTCCCTTTCAGCAGTCCTTTCAAATGTGGTCAAAAACACCTCTGGATCATCCTCTCCAGTCATTTTTGTCAGTAAACGACTCACCCCAAATGATGCAGTATTAGTGGAACCACTTGCCTCACTGGTCTGCAGACGTTGCTGTATCAAAGTCTCCATTTGTTGTAGTCTCTGCTCTTGCTTCTGCAACAAGTCTATGAAGCGGGCCTCAGATTGCTGCTGGGCTTGCTGGGCTTCCAAACTCTGTTGCAAAGTCGCATTTGTCTGCTGTTGTACTGCGAGGCTCTGTTGTTGAGCTTGCTGCTGGGCTGCGAGGCTCTGTTGCAAAGTCGCATTTGTCCGCTGCTGATTGGCATTTGCTAGAGCCAGCTGCTTCAGCATCTCCTCCATGCTTGCCATAAAAAAAAACTGCCGCTGGTTCTCCACCAACTGTGAGGGGCTAGCTCGGCAGCGGGTCTGTGCGATTCCCTGGAAGGGTTCAGCACACAGAAAAGAACTAGGCACAGCAGACCGTGGTAGGAGAAAACAAAAAAAAAAGGTGCGGTTTTATTTTAAATACACCACAAAAAATTATGACAGAAAACAAAAGAAATAACAAAAATAAATCCTGGTCAACTTGACCTGCTTGCTACACACGCTGGTGTCCCTAACTACCAACTAGGTACAGCCTTGTGCTGCCCCAGTCCCTGACTCCTTGGAGTTTAAGCCCAGGTTCACACTGGGTACGATTTAGTTCGATTTGAGATGCGATTTCACATGTGAAACCGCATCTCAAATCGGCGGCAATTGCCGGCAATGACACCGTCCTAATCGGTGCGACGCCGCATCTGCTGCGCTGCACCGATTTCAAAAAGTAGTTCCTGTACTACTTTTTGCGATTTCAGGACGCGATTTACATTGACATCTGTGCAGAACCCTGCACAGATGTCTCCTAAATCGCGCCGAAATCGGGACTGCCAGAGGGAGTGAAATCGCGCGAGTTCAGCTGAAATCGCGCGATTTCACTCCCGCAGCCCAGTGTGAACCAGGGCTAAATGTTTTAGGAATAGCCACACAGGCTTTAGCTCACCGCACAAAGCACTGACAGTCCACACAGGTCTGCCTCCAGCTTGGAGTGACACTCTATTAATGCTGGGAGCTTTTACAAGAGGCCCTAACGAGCCCACCTGAAACAGCTGGGGTAATCAAGTCCTCCTAGCAGGACTCCCAGCACTCCCCCTAGAGATAAAAAGTGGCATAAAGCCTGAATCTAGGAGAGATATACCTGTCCTCTTGGACGCAACCAGGGGACTTAACCTGCCTTCTGTCACAATATATATATATACTGTAGATATATACTGTATATACTATGGGCCAGATTCAGGTAGAGTTAGGCTGGAGTATCAGTGATACGCCAGCATAACTCTCACTTTGAGCTGGCGTTTCTGTTTTCTGTAAGCAGAAAACAAGAAACGCCGTTTTGGAGTTCCTATACGAGCGGCGTAATTGTATTTCGCCGTCATATCGGAACTGCAATTTTAAAAATGGCGCTCGGGGAAATTCACGATCGTACGCGGACCCGACGCAGTGACTTTCCGACGTTTCCGTAAGCGATACGCGGCGTAAAGAAAAACATGCCTCCTAGGTGGAGTATCCTATGTTAAGTATGGCCGTCGTCATCGCGTCGAATTTAAAAATGTTAGTGTCGTTTGCGTAAAGCATCCGTGAATGGGGATTGACGTCATTGACGTTCACTGACAGAATTTGGAGCATGCGCACTGACAGTCGACGCATGCGCAGTATGTTCGGGGATCGCGCCTAGTTTAAATAATACACTCCCCCTACTCGCCCAATTTGAATTCCGCCGGGTCATTTTTGCTACGCCGCCGCAACTTTAGGAGCAAGTGCTATGTGAATAACAGTACTTGCTCCTAAAGTTTTGGCGGAGTAACGTAAATGACTTACGTTACTCCGAAATAAAGAACCGCTGTCCTACCTGAATCTGGCCCATAATAAGCAAGGTGAAGTGCATGTCAGTAAAGCCGCGTACACACAATCGGTTCAAACCGATGAAAACGGACTGAAGTTCGTTTTCATCGGTCCAAACCGATCGTGTGTAGGCCCCATCGGTCCGTTATCCTTCGGTCCAAAAACAGATGTCTTGCTTTAAAATCGAACCGATGGATGGCTAACCGATAGGTCAAAACCGATCGTTAGTACGCACGAGCATCGGTTAAAAATCCACGCATGCTCAGAATCAATCATCACATCGTTGTGTTTTACGTCACCGCATTCTGACACGATCGGTTAATGAACCGATGGTGTGTAGGCACATCAGTCCATCAGTCAGCTTCATCGGTGAACCGATGAAAACGATCCATCGGAACGTTCTCATCGGATGGCTTAATTATTCTCACTACATAGCAATTAGGCCCTCCCAAGGACCATATATTAAAAAAAATTAAGAGGGACTGCTGCACCTAAAATTTTATGTAAAATTCAAGAGATACAAAACATTCCCTAGTGTTTAAAGGGTCACTAAAGGAAAAAAAATTTTTTGCTAAAATGACTGTTTACAGGGTATAGAGACATAAAAGATAACTGATTCCTTTTAAAAATGATTAAAAATAGATAAAAATCAATCATATAATGTGCCTGCAGGTTAGTTTCACTTTTGAACTGGCTTCATGTTTCTGTGAAGTAGAAATAGACACACAGAACAAAAACAAACAAATCCAGGGCAGTGTTTTGTTTTTAAAATGAATCTGATTGGTTCTGGGAAGTTTTAGACACACAGTAATGACAGCTTAGACCACCGTGAGAAAGCTCCCAGTACTGTGGTTATAAGGAAACAGACAAGCAGGAAGTGTGGAGAACAGAGCAGGATTACAGCAACTTCAAAGCAAAAACGAACAAGGAGGACATGAAACCAGTACTGCAGTAAGGTAAAGGAAGCTATTTAGCTAAAAAAAAAAAATCCTTTAGTGACCCTTTAATATTAACAGTTTCAGGCTATGATGATAGTGCCCTTCTTCAGGACAGAACACATCCCATGGCATGTTTTGTATCGCTTAAATTTTACCTCACATCTTAAGTGCAGCAATCCTTCTTTGTGATATACAGTATTGTGACAGACTCGCCCGGGACAGAGGCTTTTGGAGGGGACTGAATGCTAGCCTCTTGCCTTGCCTTGCTGTATGCCTGGAGACCCTTGAGATGGTGTTACTTTGGATTCAGGTCCATGGCTCCCCAAGACACACAGACTCTGGGAACCCTGTATATGCCATATTAGAAAAAGTGACTGATTCATAATGGTGGGACACATACTGTTAGAATATGCTGATGTCAACTCCAACCACCTGCCTGGCTGTTGTCTAATATATTGTAAATGAGTCTAGTGTGGCTTCTCTTTCATCCATTGTTGGTTGTGCTAATTAACCCTGTAATTGTATGAAGGAGTTCTGTGTTGATATGTATGATAATGTGTATTGTAGTTAGGGAGTCACATTGATAATTAATATTCACTAATGTCTTCCTGCTTCTCCTCCCAGCCAATTGGGAAGCGGGTCCTAAGACCCAATTGGCCAGGGAGTCTTTCAGAGACACTAAAAAAGCTGCATAGCACATAGCAACTACGAGTGAGTAAAATATGACCGGTTTCCACCTGAATCCTGCAACAACACAGTCCACAATGGGTGTGGTGGATTTTCAGCCCATTCATTGCAAAGGATTGCAAGTGGTGCATGAACTTCTTTTTAAAGT
Organism: Rana kukunoris; assembly: GCA_029574335.1. Taxonomy (NCBI): domain Eukaryota; kingdom Metazoa; phylum Chordata; class Amphibia; order Anura; family Ranidae; genus Rana; species Rana kukunoris. The sequence continues at coordinate 190,914,217 of CM056050.1, read as the reverse complement.
CAGGTGTGGGGCTCTGGCAGATTTCTTCCCACACCTTTTTTTTTTCCTAATACCTATAAGAATAGTGGGGATGTGCTGTATCCCACAGCACTGGGTGTCTTTCGACTGCAGCTATCTGATTGTGATACATCCTGTGCACGGGGCATTTTGGTGTGCTACTGTACACTGTATGTGCTTTGGGGAAATGGTGGCTGGACATAATAGTAAACTTTGACCTTGGATGACATATTTCCTGAGGTCAAATCTATGAGTAATCAAAATATGTATTTTTTGTTGTTTTGTGTGTGCATTTGCACGTATTTTGGTATATTGGCCATACTGACCATGAACTCAGATTTTTGCATTTTTATATTTTTACTGATCAAAACTCAGTGCTTGTGCAAGAGGCTTTAGGCCGGGGTCACACTGGTGCGACAAACACGCCGACATTGGGAGCTCATGTCGCATGACGTGTGAAAATCAACGTTTCCCTATGGGAGCCGTCTTAACTGGTCTGACACAAGTCGGTCCGACTTTGAAAATGCCCCCTGCACTACTTTGGTCCAACTTTTATCCTTGTTCAGCTATTGAATATCACTGAAGTCAGATCAAAGTCGGATCTCCATCTTGCGTGATCCGACTTTGCCATGCAACTCTACGCCAAATTTTAAATAAAAAACCGCCATGTGTTCCACCTCCAAGAGCATACCAGGCCCTTCGGTCTGGTATGGATTTTAAGGGTAACTGTGATGTCCTGTGTGTTGTGAGAGACACAAGACTCTGATCTGGAGCAATGGATGTTTATTCAGTACAGGCTGTACACTGCAACATGCATCTCAGGACAGTACATCTTATCTGCTTCCTACATGAGCACACTCTAAGATGGCCACCGTACCCCTTGACCCTTGTCATCACTGCTGGGTGGAGCCAGCCTTAAAGTGCCAGTACATGTGGAACCCTTCAGGTATAACACCTTCCATCCATCCCTCAACAAAAACAAAAAAAACAAAAAAAAAAAAAAAAACACAATAAAACCATAACAGAAACAAAACATTAACTGATAACTGTCCAGTAACAGTCCTCCAAACACAGGAAAATTACAGGACTTCAAGCTTCCAGGGACAGGTGCGGTTAATATGTCATTGAATCACTTCCGTCGGCCCCGTCGAAAGTCTCGTAACCGCTCTTGCAACTGCAACCGGTCAGGAGGGTGACAGTGTCGTTGAGGCCGGGCATCCAGCGATTCGGGACCGGAGGAAACAGGGCTGGCCGGAATGGGTACCGGTGGGGCCAAGAAGGGATCCTCCAACTCAGAGGGTAAACAGACCTCCGGACCAGAGCTGGAGGGCTCTGTTGGAGCTGAGTTCAAAAGTTCAGAGTCCCCACAATTATCAGTCTCTGTGCATCCTGATCCGCTGGGAGCAGAACCTTGAGACACTGGTGGTTCAGCCGGCATGAGGGATTCGGGCAGTTGAGAACGAGGACGTAGTTGGTCCGCATGACGTCTGCAAATGGAACCATCTTCCAGGCGGACCTTGTACATCTTGGGTCCCAAAGTCTCTGCAATGACAGCAGGAAGCCAACGGGTGTTGGAAGACCCATAAGATCGGGCCCATACCTTTAGTTGGGCTGTGAATCCGGGAAGCTCATGGTGTTTGACCATCTTGTCTTGGGACTGCAATACATGTTCCTGGACTGTTTGAGGGCGGAGCATATCCAAAACAGTCCATGGCTGCCGACCCAGAAGGAGTTCTGCTGGAGTTTTACCAGTGGTTGCATGTGGTGTGTTTCTGTAAGCAGAAAGGAAGGAGTCCAGCTGCTGGGGTGACAGAGACTGTTGTTTACTTGCAGCCACTGTAGCTTTGAAATAGCGTTTGAAAGTCTGCACAAATCTCTCTGCTTGACCATTTGTAGCTGGGTGGTAAGGTGCGGTCAACTTGTGCTTGATGTTGTGGGCAGTCAGGAAACGCTGAAACGCCTCTCTGGGGTATCCAAACGTAGCAGCGAGATGTAACAGTATGGAAACCGTTGCCTTAGTCGTTGGCTGAGTAACAGGAATGACCTCAGGCCACTTTGAATGGGCGTCCACTATGATCAAGAAGGTGTGTCCTCTGATCGGGCCTGCAAAGTCCAAGTGTAGGCGAAACCAAGGAACCGTGGGCCAAGTCCAGGGCTGGACGCACCCTCGAGGAGGGTCTCTTGCCGTTTGTGCACATCCAGCACAAGCATTCACATATGTTGCGATATCTGAGTCTAGGTTTGGCCACCACACATAGCCTCTGGCCTTTTGTTTCATACGAGTGCCCCCGGGATGACCAGCATGTACCAAGTCCAGAATGTGTCTCCGGAGGGTCTGTGGAATGATCACTTGGTCTCCCCATAAAACACAGTTGCCAGCCACAGTTAATTCCATACGCCTACGGAAATAAGGTTCATACTCCTGTGTGACAGTTGCAGGCCAACCGGACCGTACCCAGGAGAGTATTGTTTTCAGAAAGGTATCCTTGGTTGTATGGGCTGCTATCTCTCCAGAAGACAAGAAGGACAGGCTGGTGTAACGACAACTCTTGACCGGTGGAGAAGAGTCCATGGACCTCCCTGTCAGTCGGGACATTGCGTCCGCATTAGCATTGGCATCATGACCACGATACTGAATTTTGTAGCTGTATGCCCCCAAGAATAGGGCATAGCGTTGGAGGCGGGCCGCAGTAGTCTGGGAGATGCCTTTGTCAGGGCTAAAGATCTGAAGGAGTGGTTTATGGTCCGTCAGTATGGTGAATTCCCTACCATACAGGTAAAGATGAAACTTCTTAATTGCCCATATCAGTGCAAGAGCCTCTTTGTCAATGTGTGAGTAATTGCTTTCTGCTTTTGTCAAAGACCTGGAGGCAAATGCCACTGTTTTTTCTGAACCATCTGGTAAGATGTGGGATAGTACCGCCCCCAGACCATAGGGTGAGGCATCACAAGCCAAGGTGAGAGGCTTCTGGAGGTCATAGTGCACGAGCATGCATGACGCCAACAGCTTCCGCTTAGAAACTTCAAAAGCACGCTGGCATGCAGCCGACCAGTCCCATCTGGAGTGTTTCTCCAAAAGCTTGTTCAACGGAAACAAGGTGTGTGCCAGATCTGGCAGGAATTTGTGGTAATAGTTCAGCAAGCCCAGGTATGATCGCAGCTGCTGGACGTTGGTTGGGGCTGGAGCATTGACTAAAGCATCAACTTTGGCTTCCGTGGTGTGAATACCTTCTGCATCCACAAGGTGGCCACAAAACTCCAATTTAGGCACCATGAATTGGCATTTTGCTAAGTTCACTTTCAGACCCTGTTCTTGGAGTCTCGCCAACACAAGCTCCACATTCTGCTTGTGTTCCTGGTCAGTCCGTCCCGTGATGAGCATGTCATCTAGCAGGCACTGCGTAAAAGGAATGTCCGCCAAAATCTCGTCCATTTTTCGTTGCCAAATGGCTGGGGCAGAGGCTACCCCAAACACCATCCGATTATATTCATATAGTCCCTTGTGGGTGTTGATGGTCAGAAATTTGCGGGAAGAAGGATGGACCTCAAACTGTAAATATGCTTGTTTGAGATCAAGCTTGGTGAACTTTTTACCCCCTGCAAGAGAGGCAAAAATGTCATCTACTCTGGGTAGGGGATACTGGTCTATTTCCAGTTGAGAGTTCAGTGCCATGCGGAAATCGCCACAAATGCGCAAGTCCCCATTCGCTTTCTTTACCGGTACAACTGGTGATGCCCACTCGCTGTGCTCTACCTTTGAGATGACACCTTGTTCCTCCAGCCGACTTAGTTCTGCTTCCACACCTGCTCGGAGTGCGAAAAGGTACTGTCCGAGCTTTAAAGAACTTAGGGTGAGCGTTGGGTTTCAGCTTGAGTCTCACACAGTCATGTTTTATTTTTCCCAACTGGTCATCAAAAACCTTTGGGAACCGCTGCTTCAGGGACACCACCCATCCCTCATCATCTCCTAATGGCATGGTGACGGTGTTACAGGGACTTATGGCGATGTCTGGCATACCAAAGTGAGCAATCCAGTCTCTCCCAAAGAGAGGGGGTCCCCCATTTTTCAGGATATATAATGGCAGTCTCTTTGTCTGACCCTTGTACAATACCTTTACTTTTTCGTAACCAAGTGGGTGGAGAATCTGCTTTGAGTATGTCTGCAGTTTGATTGGTGTTGGGCAGACAGTTCTTCGGGTCTGAAGTTGTCTCCATTGTTTCTGGGTGATAACTGAAACTGCTGCTCCTGTGTCTACATCCATCTTGAGTTTCTTTCCCTCAATGGTTACATCTACAGTCATTGCGGAGGGTGCTGCATGCATATGATGTATGTCTAACCTGTGGAGCACTTCTTCATCCTCTGACTCAGATGATGATGTATATCTTCCCACCATATATGTCTTTGTCTTGGGGTTCAGAGGTTGTTTATCTCGCACCGTCTTGCTACGGCAAACTCGTTTCAGATGGCCGGTCCTACCGCAATTATGACAGTTCTGATCCTTAAACCGGCAGACTTTGTGGTCATGGTCTGTATTCCCACAACGGTAACAAGCTGACTCCCGGGTTGGTGGGGGTCGGTATTTCCAGTTTGCGGCAGTTGGCTTGACTGCTGTTCTGAAAACTTCCTGCTTCACCTCTTCCCTTCTGCTCTGGGGGTTCAATTGCTCTGTATCTTTCACAGCCATTTCCATCACTGAAGCTATCTCAATTGCCTTTGTAAGGGTAAGGTCTTTCTCTGTTAACAGTCTCTTTTGTGTCAACTCACAATGCAGTCCCATAACAAACTTATCTCTCAGTGCAGTAGGTAGGTAGTCCCAAAAGAACAGGTAGAGGCTAGTCTGCGAAGGGCAAGCACATAAGCTTTAATCTCTTCACCTGTCTGCTGCTGCCTCTGATAGAAGCAAAATCTTTCTGCTATTTCTAGTGGTTTGGGCTGGAAGTGATCCTCTAGCAGTGTCAACAGCTCTGCCAATGTCTTAGCTGAAGGTTTTACAGGGGAAAGCAGATCTCTAAGAGTGTCATACGTTTTGGACCCGACCAATGTAAGAAAAACTGCCACTTGCCTGTTATTTGTGATGTCATTTGCACTAAAATACTGTTCCAGCCTCTCAACCCAGGAACTCCAGGATGTCTGTTCTCCATCAAACTCACTTAATGTCCCGATTAATGACATTTTCCTGCTGGGATCTGTGACTGCTTTTATCCAGGTGACAATCCACAATGTCTTTGTCTCTCTCTCACTCTCAGACTGATAGACACTTTGTAAATTCCATTCTCGTCGCCACTGTGATGTCCTGTGTGTTGTGAGAGACACAAGACTCTGATCTGGAGCAATGGATGTTTATTCAGTACAGGCTGTACACTGCAACATGCATCTCAGGACAGTACATCTTATCTGCTTCCTACATGAGCACACTCTAAGATGGCCACCGTACCCCTTGACCCTTGTCATCACTGCTGGGTGGAGCCAGCCTTAAAGTGCCAGTACATGTGGAACCCTTCAGGTATAACAGTAACCCCCTATGCCGAAAAAATGGCATGGGGGTCCCCCCAAAATCAATACCAGACCCTTATTCGAACACACAGCCATGCCAGTCAGGAAAGGGGGTGGGGACGAACGATCACTCCCCTCCTGAATCATACCAGGCAGCATGCCCTCAACATGGGATATGGGAGCTTTGGGGCAGGGGGGGCGCCCTGCGCCCCCCACCCCAAGGAACCTTGTCCCCATGTTGATGAGGACAAGGGCCTCTTCCCGACAACCCTGGCCGTTAGTTGTCGGGGTCTACGGGGAGGGGGCTTATAGGAATCTGGGAGCCCCCTTTAATAAGGGGGCCCCCCAGGTCCCAGTCCCCCATCCTTTGTGAATAAGTATGGGGTACATTGTACCCCTACCCATTCACCTGAAAAAAAAATGTCAACAATAAAACACACTACACAGGTTTTTAAAGTAATTTATTAGGCAGCTCCAGGGGTCTCTTCCGCCTTCTCCCCTCTCCGGCCTCTTCTCTGCGCTCTCCGGTTCTTCTCCGTTGTCTTCTTCCCCCTGTTGTCTTCTTCCGATGTTGACTCAAGTGCTCTCTCCCACTGTAATGCCATGTGCACGGTGTGCAACGACTTATATAGGCATAGGGCGGGTCGTCATGTGATGTCATCTGATGACCCCGCCCCCTTATGACGTCACTGCCCCATCATGGCCCGTGTGGTGACTTCATATAGGGGAAAAGGTCACCGGATTGCCATACTGTGTCATTGCATATATCAGTATTTGAAACAGAACAGTGAGAGGGGCCAATACCCATTTGGTACCCCAAGAAGAAAGAGAATGTATGTTTGAGAGAAAGGAAAGAGGGTGTTTAAAAAAAGAACGATTTTGATTGGTTAAAAAACAAGGGTTTGGGAATAATTGTATTTTTCCCTCCTTTGTAGGTCCTGGGTACATTGACTACATTTCCTTAATGGGAAATCTGTGTGTTATGTGTAATAAGTGAAGTCAGGGAGCTCCTCACAAATTTACTTGCCAAGAATAGTTATCTTGGTTGATTGATAGGGATCTATTGATTTCTCCCTAAGTTTGGCCTTGTTATACTTTTCTCTTCTACCATTAGGTGGCCGGGCACTTGGTGGTACTAGATATGAGAAGAACAACTCAAGGTCAGGTTGTGGTTATATGGGGTATCTTGGCCAATGGGAGAGGTTTCTTGGATCCATTGGCCTGCTGGGAGAACCTATATATTTGGGTGGAGTCAGGTGATCTGTGTTCATTGCCACCTGGACGGCCGTCGGGGAGGACATGTGTCATACGCCCTGGGCTGCTAGGCTGGAGATTGGGCCTATCCGGGGGACATCTGGATGCTAGGCTGGGCCTATCCAGAAGTGAGAGAGCAGCACAGGGTTGGGATTGCAGCGTGCAGTACAACCAGAAGTCACAGTTCTGTCGGCCAGAGAACCTGTCAGTGGTCGGAGGTAGAAGGGAAGCTATCACCAGGAAGGGGCCAATCGCCGTTACCAGAGACCACAGTGAGTGACCGAAGCAAGTACCAGAACCATATTCTCACTGAAAGGCACGGTGGAGAATCAGGAAACTTCAGAAGGTGATCAAGTCAGAGACCCAACCAGCAGACGTGACGCTTGCAGAGCAGCCTTGTGTGTCAAGCCAGGGACTGAGCTGGTTAACAGGGGTGAAGCTTGAGGAGTATCTGGAGTGCCAAGCTAGAGACCCAGCAGAGAGGGGGCAAGGGGATGACGCTTGAGGGGATACCACCGCAAACCTTGGAGGAGCTTAAGGGATTCATAGTCGGTGAATCAGTGGGTCTAGTGAGAGACCAGGAGCTCAGTATTGAAGAACTACGAGGAGCAGTTGTAGTGGAGCTGAAAGAACTGTTTTGTTTGAGTTAGGAACTGTTAAAGGACTGTTATCATAGAAGACAGCATTCCTGCAAGTGCGGATGTGGCTTCTTGCTGGGGCCTTTCCCTGCACAGCTGTCATTCTATTGAAGTCTCAGTGTTTGCCAATTGAGTTTGCAACTATCTAAGGGTGTCCTGGCCCTATCCCTCTTTCCCCCCAAAATATATAAAAAGCACTGTCAAAAGAAATAAAACCTCTTTTGCATCCAAGAAGTGTCTGGCGTCCAATGATTTTCATCATCTTTGCACCCATTATGCCTCACAACCCACCACATATTGAAGTGTGTCAGCTATCTTTGGCCTTGGAGGTCCTCATTAGACCAAAAGAGGTAAAAGACCTTGCTAGATAATATACAGCAACCAAACATATTTGCCTTTGACCAGTAAAGTGCATACATTGTTATTGATTGGTTTCTATGTGTTACTGAATCTCTAACATTGCTTGTTGACTTATTAACAAAACATGTTATTTTTCTTAGAGTTTTCCCACCGAGAAAGTATTTCAATTCCAAAACATTTCATCATAAAGTTACTGCAAACCTCTCTTTAGTTTATATGTCAAGCTGAAACATATACCATATGGAGAGAGGTAGGAGTGAGCTGGAGAGCTTCATAGTAACTGATTTCATCTGTCACTACCATCGGAGATGCAAAGCTTCAAAGTGAGAAGGGAAGTCGGGATGAATCTATCAGATATATCAATATTACACATTCAAGCTGAGTTCTAGGCATGGATATTTTTACATAACATTGGTCCAGCTTGGGAAAAGATTATTGTGCACAAGGAATATTAGCTTCTGGCTATATTTGCCCCTGTGGGACTGGTTTTGGCCAACCTGTTTGCTTTGTAGCCTCACCAGTGAGAGGTATTCCCCAGCTGGTGAATACATGCAAAGGTCCTGTGGCCCCTAAAGGGAAGAGTGGGAATAGGGCAGATATGACCTACAAGAAGAAAAGTGGAGCAAAGAGTGATCCTAAAGTCATAAAATTAGGGTTACACCAATACCATGTGTATGTCATGTGACATTGGCACTAATATGCAGCACCCTCAGTATTGTATTGTTTATTTATTTTTTACAATGTTATTTTTTACAATTTTTTTTTTTACAATGTTTTTTTTTTCTTTTTTTTTTCTTGGGGGGGGGGGTGTAGTGGACGGTATCATTTTATTATTATTATTTATTATTATTATTATTATTATTATTTTTATCAGCCCTGTTGGGGGGGCTCTAAATGATATCCCCCTTTTGTGACATGGAAAGGGACTAAAGACACACATTCCCCAGTTCCTTTGTCTGCAGTGCCAGTCCCTCAGCTGCACTGAAGATGAATGGATAGAGACAGAGGTTCCTCCCCATTGCACACACAGGTTACAATGTTCAGTTATGAATGGACAGAGGCAGTGATCACTGCCTCTGTTCATTCAGAAATGAAGGCGCCAGTAAGTGACATATTTACCAGCTCCTTCCTCCGCTCTATATCCTGACAGATCTAGGACTGGAGGAGGACACGGACGACCCGGGGAGCTGGAGAAGGACCCAGGGGGGACCTGGAAAGCCAGAGGAGAACCCAGAAGAGGACGCAGGGGGGGGGGCAGAGGAGGATACATGGGAAAGTTGGGGATGATTGGTGCGACAGTGTGGACAGTTACAAGCACCGATCTCCATGTTTAGCTTTCAATGAAGCAGTTATATTGCCTCTGTTTTACTTCAGTAAAAGGTTTTAAAGCTCATTGGACTGGTGTTTCCTTCCTCTAGGACACAAGTGTCAAACATGTGCCCGCCAGGCCATTTCATTTGGTCCTTGTACCCAGTGCTCTTTTTTCACCTGGAGTGTGGCAGAACAAAGTTCCACCATGTCAGGCTCTCATCCTCCGCTCCATGCTCACCACTGTCACTTGTAGCTTCTGTGTTTACAAGGACAGCTTTCCTCTTGGCAATCCCCACAGATCCCTACCTGCCCTGCACTCACAGCGGGAGCAAGAGAGGTGCAGATGCAGGTGCAGTGTGGGTGAGGCATTACATGGTAAGTTGCACTGTGATCCCAGATGCTGACAAATGATCTCCCTGCAAGTGAGAAAGAGAGGCAGAGCCGCCTACACTACCAGGAGGTACAAGAGTCGGTCCAGGTTGGTGAGATGTGAAAAAGCTTATGAGGGGAGGAGAGATGAGGGTTGTGGAGGGAGATGTGTGCAGGGGTGAATGAGATGGGGAATGTGGTGCAGAGAGCTCGAGGAGAAGAAGTGAGATATGGACAGCCTGTAAAAGACAGCTGAACCCTGTATACTGTATATAGCACACCCACACTCAGTATGTAGTGCACTCCTCAACCCCATGCATAGTGTACCTCTGGGCTCTGCATTCTGTGCATAGGGCACCACTAAACTGCACATAGCACATCCCTGTACTGCAGACATACCACACTGCTTGTATTTTTGTATTCCTTTAAGACCCATGGTAATTGCCCACCCAAAGCCTCAGTTCACCAACTCGCTCCTTTGTCCAGCATTTTTTTCTGAACATAATCTCATTAAATGCTGTGTTATCGTATACAAAATGACTATGCGCTTTTGACCCCAATTCTATTATCTGTGATACCAAACCTCTATTTTCAGTGTCAAGCAAAATTCTCGTGAACACTAAAAAGAGCCTGGAGAAGATGAGGAAACCATGACAACCTGAACGTGCAGCATCATCCAATACAACCATCATTTGTTTCCTTTCTATTTCAGCATGCAGAACTCACTAAGAGGTGTCATCTCTATCTCTCTAGTGTTAACAAAGCAGTAACACGTGCACCCTCACTTCATGTTACATAGTGTACAAACAGACATATCAATGTTTTAAAACAATGCTGTCAATCCAGAGCACTGCAAAAAGAAAACAGCAGTATGATTACGGGTTATCATCAATAAGGTTAATTAGTAACACAGTGCCAAGAACAGTGCTGTGAAATCAGAACTAATGGCGCGTACACACGATCGGAAATTTTGACAAGAAATGTCCGATGTGAGCTTTTGGTCCGAAATTCCGACCGTGTGTATGCTCCAGTGACCGAGGAAAAAAAATCTTCCACCAAGAAGAAATAGATGGCCTCTCACCTCATTCATTCGACCCTCAGGGGGTCATAAAGCATGGTAACACAAACATAGGTCCTGATGTTATCAGTCAGCAGGTGGATGTACAACTCCGAATGGCAAACGTTGGCTCCAATAAACAGCAATGATGGACATACAAAAAGAAAAGGGAGAGATCTAATGCTCTCAGTAGCAAAACGGGTATTTATTAAACATATATAAATAAGAGCACTCACACTTTTTTTTTTTCTTCCACGTCAGACTAAACCATAGCAAGAGACCTACTCATGGTTTTATTCGATAGTTCTGTCTCTATTTCGGTTTCGCATCATATGTGGAGTTCAGAATGTTAATTTGTATCTTTATCATATGTTTTTTTTTTTTTTTTTATAATCATTATTACTTATTTATTTTCATTTTCTGTTTCTCTTATCTTCCTGCAATTGCTAAAATCTCTTGTCTTAATGAAGATTAATTCCCGTCCAACTTCCCCTGTCCCTTCCCCCCCTACTCCCCCGCCCCTATCCACCCCCCCGACCTCTCTCTTAACCCCTTTATCCTCGGTTTTCACCTTCCTATCTCTTGCGGGTGCTACCTCATATCATTTATATTATATTATATTGAGAATCCATCATCTCTGCATATTCCATCGTGAGCTTGAACCCTTTCCAATCTTAAATATTCATTATTGTAAATCTATTTTATTGGACCACCCTCCCAGTGTTGGTCTCTCAGGTTGTTGCCAACTACAGGATATTTGACTCTTTGCTGCATTCAAGAACTGTGGGATTAATGTCCTCAGGTATTCTTTAGTTGACATTCGGACCCCGTGTAAAATACAGACCCACGGGTCATCTGGGAGGTTGAAGTTTGATATTTCTCTGATTTCTTGTCTAATTTCCGCCCAGTATGTTCTAATTTTAGGGCAGGTCCACCAGATGTGGGTCATTGTACCGATTTCATTACAGCCTCTCCAGCATAACTGTGTTGTAATTCCTGAGAACGTATGTACTCTATCAGGTGTCAGATACCATCGTACCAGACATTTGTAGTTATATTGTTGTTTACCGACGTCATGTGAACTCTCTTTATTAACTGTCTGATCTCATGTGCGTTTACAGATGAACCCGTCTCCTCCTCCCATTTCTTGATAAACGCCAGTACGCTCTGCAATTTTGGGACATTCAGGATTTTATAAATCTTTGAGATTGTCCCTTTTTCGGTCTTATCTACACATGTGGCCTCCATTATGTGGGGCGCACCTCTAGTGCGCTTCATATAAGGGTAGGTGAGCACATTAGCAATATAAAGAGAGGAATCAAAACTCACAGTGTCTCTAAACATTTTAGGAATCACCACCAACAAGACCCAAAAAGCCTCAAATTTTGGGGGATAGAAAAGGTTTCTAAACATTGGCGAGGTGGTCATTGCATTCGACAATTGAGTCGTCGTGAATCTTATTGGATTTACAAGACCAAAGTCTCCTCGCCTTTAGGCCTTAATGTTGAATTTGATTTAAATTGTTTTATTTCCAATAGGTAATTTTGTTATTATTATTATTATTATTATTAATATGTTATTTTATTATGTTTGCCTTTTGGATTCAAGGTCTATATATTTTAGTTAATGTTTTGTTAATTTTGTATTGTGAAGGGGCGACAGCGGTTGACGTCTTTCTCCATATATATTATGTGTGGGAATTATATCATTTTTACTGTTTGTTATAAATACTAAACCTTTTTGTGAACTATTTTACAATAAGGGGATTAATTGCGCTTTTTGCATGTGATATGTTTAAGTGTATATCATAAAGGATCAGTTTATCTGTCTTCCCCGGTTCAATAAATAAAATAATTTTTTATTATGGATCTTTATGCCGTCAATGGCAGGATTAATTGCTTATGATCCTTAAATGTATTTTATTATATGTTTTAATTTTTTGGGTATAGAGACGGGGTCCGGTCGTGGCCTCTTTTTACTCTGTTTTAGCCTGGGTATTTGACAATACCCAGGGGACCGTTTACAGCGGATATATTCCCTCGTGTGTACGCGGCCTTACTCTCCAGGCCCTGGTTACTAATGGGTGGGGTGCGGAGGAAGATCATTCCACCAGGGAAGGCAAGGAGATAAGCAGGCAGGCGGCTGGCCGGGACTTGAGCCAAGGCAGAAGAACATGCGAGGGGAGCTGAATGGGCATACACACGAAACTGAACAAAAAAATTCCCTCCGCTCCGATCAGCACATATTCATCAGAAAGTGGCACAGATAATGAAAAAAAATACACACACCCTAAGCTAGTAGAGGGGGGGGGGGGTAATTCAGATTTTTTCATTTTAATTCTGCACTGACTGTCTTTAAAATTGCCCCAGCCCCTGTTCAAATCCAAACCTGGGGACAAAACTGGGGACAGACTTGGTCCGAGGACAGTGTCCTCAATCCGGAGACTGTCCGGGGGTTGTTTTTCAGAAGTTGTGCTTGCCCCCTTAGTTCCAGTGAAGGGAACTCTTAAGGCGTCAGCATACCAAGACATTTTGGACAATTTTATGTTTCCAACTTTGTGGGAACAGTTTTGGGATGGTTCCTTCCCCACCAGTGCACAAAGCAAGTTCCATAAAGCCATATAGCCATGGATGAGCGAGTTTGGGGTGGAGGAACTTGACTGGCCTGCACAAGACTGGGCTGCCATTAACATTCATGTTGACTAGGGATGGGCTCGATGTTCGAATTGAACATAAGTTTGACGCGAACATCAGCTGTTTGTTTGTTTGTAGAACAAACGAACATATGGGGCGCTTGTGGCAAGTTCACCCTCCGCAGAGCGTCCCATGATGCACTGTGAGATCACAGTGCATTGAAGGCTGCTGATTGGCCAAAGCATGCACCTGACCCGCATGCTTTGGCCAATCATGGCGCGATGTGCTGTGAGTGCCATGATTGGTCATGTGATGTGAGTGCCATGACTGGCCAAATTGCCTTTGTCCACGCCCCACACTATATAAGGCTGCTGCTTACACTGTGGCCGTATGTAGTGAATGAATGGAGATTAGGCAGGTAGTTAGTGTAGTATATATAGAGTACAGTAATGCCTTGTACACACAATAGGAATTTCTGATGAAAACAGTCTGATGGAATTTTTTCATCAGAAATTACTATCGTGCATGGGCCCATAGGATTTCCTATGGAAAATTCCAATCGTCTGTGTGGAACTCTGTCAGAGAAAATTCCTACGCATGCTCAGAAGTCGATGCATGCTCGGAAGCATTGAACTTCTTTTTTCTCGGCTTGTCGTAGTGTTTTACGTCACCACATTTTGTACGGTCGTAATTTTGTCTGACAGTGTGTATGCAAGACTGATGGAAGACAGCTTGATCGGAATTCTGACAAAAAATTCCATCAGATTTTAGTCCATCAGAAATTCCTATCGTGTGTACAAGGCATTACAGTTATACAGTTCAGAGTATATAGTGCAGTCCGTATAGTATATATAATACAGTTCAGAGTATATAGTGCAGTCCATGTAGAATATATAATACAGTTCATATAGGCTCACTATGCAAGCTGCTTAGGGCCCCACAGAGCTGCAGAGGGCCCCCAAAATTACTAGAGGCCCCATCTGGTGAAAGGTCATTTTCGGCCCCTCACCCCACTTTCCAACTCGCTGGCTGCATGGGAGAAGAAGTCAGCACCCCCCTCTTCTCACTTTTAATCTTTAATGTGACATGTCACTGTCAGCAGTGCCCGATAGCACCTCCCCGCCCCCCCCCTCTCTACTCAACTTTAATGTGATATGTGATTTTGCTTAGGGCCCCAGGGAGGTCAGGATCGGCACTGAGTTCAGAATATATAGTGTAGTCCGTATAGTATATTTAATACAGTTCAGAATATATAGTGCACTCCGTGTAGTACCGTATTTATCGGCGTATACCGCACACTTTTTTCCCCTTAAAATTAGGGGACAATCGTGGGTGCGCGATATACGCCGATACCCGCTTCCCGCGCTTAGTTTGAACGCCTTCAGCCGACATATACCGAGCGCAGTACACTCGGGAACATTCGGCCAGGCTCGGCTTCACTCCGAGTGTACTGAGCTCGGTATAGGTCGGAGGCGGCGTTCAAACTAAGCGTGGGAAGCGGGGATTTGACTCAGAGACAGCGCGGGAGAAGCGAGGAGGACACCACCGAGGCCGCAGATGGACGGTGAACCAGACAAGGCCGCCGATGGACTCCGGGCAAGACACCGACGAGGGGCATCTAAGCTGTAAGTATATTATTATTTTTTTCAGGATTTTCCCTTCTAGGTTGGGGGTGCGCGCTATACGCAGGTGCGCGCAATACCCCGATAAATACGGTATATATAATACAGTTCAGAGTATATAGTGCAGTCCATGTAGTATATTCAGTATCTTACAAAAGTGAGTACACCCCTCACATTTTTGTAAATATTTTATTATAACTTTTCATGTGACAACACTGAAGAAATTACACTTTGCTACAATGTAAAGTAGTGAGTTTACAGGTTGTATAACAGTGTCAATTTGCTGTCCCCTCAAAATAACTCAACACACAGCTATAAACGTCTAAACCGATGACAACAAAAGTGAATACACCCCTAAGTGAAAATGTCCAAATTGGGCCCAAAGTGTCAATATTTTGTGTGGCCACCATTATTTTCCAGCACTACCTTAACCCTCTTGGGCATGGAATTCACAAGAACTTCACAGGTTTCCACTGAAGTCCTTTTCCACTCCTCCATGATGACATCACAGAGCTGGTGGATGTTGGAGATCTTGCACTCCTCCACCTTCCATTTGAGGATGCCCACAGATGCTCAATAGGGTTTAGGTCTGGAGACATGCTTGGCCAGTCCATCACCTTTATCCTCAGATTCTTTAGCAAGGCAGTGGTGACCCAAACCAAATCTGTACAATTATACAGTATACTCAGTTTAAATAGCACAATTATATAACACAGATGTGCAAACCAAAGTGCTCTAATATTCAACACAGACAACCCAAATAAAAGTGTTTTGACATTAATCAAGCTTTGTGTGTTTTTTGGGTAGGGTTAAAATACACATCCACTTTGTGCCACTCCAATAAGGAGTTTGTGCTCCACAATTATAAAAATTGTGACATTTCACTCCACCAACAAACTTCAGTGCCTTGCTCTCCAGTGCTCCACATACAGTATATATGCAGTTACTGAAGATCATTGACTCCTAGTCAGCTAAAGGATCAAAATGCTTGATTTAAACTAAGGCAAAACTTTTTTCTTTTATTTTAAATAGAATGGGGAAGAATTAGAATTAAAAGTAACTTTTATTGCTGTCTGTGCCCCCGTTATAGGGTTGCCACCTGTCCGGGATTGACCCGGACAGTACGGGTTTTGAAACATGTGTCCGGGTCTCTGCCCACTTGAGACCCGGACACATTATTCAGACCCGCTGGTGGCTCCCTGTGCTTGTGCCTATGCTGTGCCGAGTTCGGGTCCACAGTGATTTCTGCTCCAGAAGAAGGTTTCCTATTCTCCCCCGCCTAGCCCCCCCTCCCCCTGTCAGCGGCGTGCCTTCGTCTGCATAGTGTGCTGCAGAGTGGAAGACGGTACACGGGACGCATAGTGCTCAGCTCTTCTCTGGCTGGCTGCAGAAGAGACACGGAGGTGGGGTTAAAGGCGGAGCCTCAGCGTTTCCTGCTGCTCTGTGCTAAAGTGTGAGGAGATCTGGCTGAGAGCTCAACTTTTAAAGTAAGTTTTTGCTGTTATTAGTATGTCAGCATATCAAAGAGCTCTCGCATGCCCTTCATACACACAGTCCTCACCACTTCCCCCCACTATACACTATCTATACATACAGTTCTGCCCCCCCCCATTCCATATACCATCCACAGCCATATATACAGTTCTGCCCCCCCATATACCATCCATAGCCATATATACAGTTCTGCCCCCCCATATACCATCCATAGCCATATATAGAGTTCTAACCCCCCCCCCCCCATATACCATCCATAGCCATGTCTACAGTTCTAACCCCCCCTCCCCCCATATACCATCCATTCATATAGTTCTCACTCCCTCATTATTTACCATCCATATACACAGTTCTCCATCCCCCCAGATACCAGCCATATTTACAGTTCCCAACACACCCCCCCCCCCCCATACAACCTACTGCCTTACCCTTCACACTCTTCTCCTGTACATACTGCCCCCATCATACCCTCCGCACTGCTCTCCTGTACATACTGCCCCCATCATACCCTCCGCACTCCTTTCCTGTACATACTACCCCCATCATATCTGCCGCACTCCTCTCCGGTACATACTGCCCCCATCATACCCTCCGCACTGCTCTCCTGTACATACTACCCCCATCATACCCTCCGCACTCCTTTCCTGTACATACTACCCCCATCATACCTGCCGCACTCCTCTCCGGTACATACTGCCCCCATCATACCCTCCTCAATCCTCTACTGTACATAGTGCCCCCATTATACCCTCTGCAATCCTCTACTGTACATACCACCCCCATCATAGCCTCCACACTGCTCTCCTGTACATAAAGCCCCATCATACTCTCCACACTCCTGTACAGTAGAGGAGTGTGGAGGGTATGACAGTGGGCAGTGAGCCCACTGTCATACACTCCTCTCCTGTACACACTGCCCCATGATACCCTCTGCAAACCTCTACTGTACATACTGCCCCCATTATACCCTCCACACTGCTCTCCTTTACATACTGCCCCCATCATACCCTCCACACCCCTCTCCTGTACATACTTCCCCCATTATACCCTCCACACGCCTCTACTGTACATACTGCCCCCATTATACCCTCCACACTCCTCTCCTGTACATACTGCCCCCATCATATCCTCTGCAATCCTCTAATGTACATACTGCCCCTATCATACCCTCCACACTGCTCTCCTGTACATACTGCCCCTATCATACCCCCCACACTGCTCTCCTGTACATACTGCCCTCCATCATACCCTCCACACTCCTCTACTGCATATACTGGTCACTGTTACACCCTCTTCACTCCTTTCTAGTGATGAGCGGAATACGCCATATTCGATTTCGCGATATTTCGCGAATATTTCGAAGAATATTCGCGAATATTCGTTAATATCGAATATTCGTGATATTTTATATTAAAAAAAAATGCGAATTTTCGCCAATGCGATTTTTCGCTAATGCGAAATTTCGCGATTTTTTTTATTTTTTTATATAAAATATCACGAATATTCGATATTTACGAATATTCGGTATATTTTATAAAAAAAAAAAAAGCGAAATTTCACATATGCGGTCGCGAATATTCGTTAATATCGAATATTCGTGATATTTTATAAAAAAAAAAATTGCGAATTTTCCCAAATGCAAAATTTCGCGATTTTTTTTTTTTTTATAAAATATCACGAATATTCGATATTAACGAATATTCGCAACCGCATATGTGAAATTTCGCTTATGCGATTGCGAAATTTCGCTATATTTTTTTTTGGATAAAATATCACGAATATTCGACATTTACGAATATTCGCTATATTTTATAAAAAAAAAAAAAAATTGCGAAATTTCGCTATTGCGAAATTCGCGATTGCGAAATTCGCGATTGCGAAATTGATTGCGATTTTTATGCGAAATTTATTGCGAAATTTGAAAAATGCGAATATTCGAAATAGCGAATATTCGCCGCGATATTCGAGATATTCGCGAATACTCGAATATGCAATATTCGTAGCGAATATTCGTGAGCAACACTACTCCTTTCCTGCAAGTATTACCTACCCTCTGCACTCATTTCTTGTACATAAAGTCTTACACTTTGCACTCCTTTCCTACACATACCAGCATACGCGCCACACTCTTGTATATGCTGCTGTAAGTTCCGCACTCCCTTCCTACACATACTGTAATACCCTCTGTAGTTAATGAAAATGAAATGGTAAACTAATGCACCTGATCTCCACTGCACTTACCTCTGTAGTAATGGAAGAGTTTTTTTTTTTTTTTAAATGATTGTGCCAGGGCCGGATTAACAGAGGGGCTGATGGAGCTGCAGCTCCAGGCCCCTTTCTCAAGATAGGCCCATTTGCCCCAAAAAAAAAAAAAGTTTTTTTTTTTTTTTAGATCGACTTCGGGGGTTGTAGCTCGATGACCAGAGGTCACAGAAACCCCACATTTGGGGGGTAGTCAGTTGAAGACCTACCCCATAACCGGTCAAAATATGGGATGGCTATCATTTATGGTTCCGGAGATATGGGCCTGCTTGCACAGCCTGTCAGAAGCTACATACAGAGCGGCCATTATAAATACAAGCTGACACACTGCAGCACACTGAGAAAAAAAATCATCATTTGTTTTTTGCTAAAAAATTACTCTATGGTGGTCTTTGCAACTTTTTATGTTGCACGGTATAGAGCAGCATGATTCTGGCTAAAACGACAACTGCAATTATAATGTTTGGCGGTTGCAAGTAATTTTCTAGCAAAAAATATTGGTTTTTAACTTAAACAAGTGTTGGACTTTAAGTGGTTACATTTCTTGCATTTACACACAGAAGTTTGATCTAAAAAGGAAGTTGGTTACAATGTTTCATGTTGTTTACAAACTTGGCAGACAGTCGGATATTTTCTTTACACACAGAAGTTTATCATTTTGATATAAGAAGAAAGTGTTAGTTACAATGTTTCCTGCTAAGAACTTGGCAGATTGCCCAGATATTTTGTTTTGACAGCTGAAAGTCTCTCCCCTTGTTATATGAAAGAATCAGCAAACTCTGCATTGGAGATGTCAGGGGGGTTGAATCAAGATCACAATTTTAACGATTAATTGTGCAGCTCTAGCACGGTACTGTATTTGCGCAGCAATTTTTCATACATTAAAAAAACACTAAAGTTAGCACGTTTTTTTTTTTGGTAGATTAATAGATTGACTTGTGTAAAACCAGCTAGCCCGTACATAGATCGACTATGGCTGGTCTGTGCATAATTGGTGTCATTTCAATTCATGTATGACCCGCTTAACCACTACGCAGTCCCTAAACATCCTTCCACTCCTATACATTGTGCCCACTGTCATACCCTCCACACTCCTCTCCTGTACACAGTGACCACTGTCATACTCTCCACACTCCTCTCCTGTACATAGTGCCCACTATTATACCCTCCACACTCCTCTCCTGTACATAGTGCCTGCTGTCATAGACTCCTCTTCTGTACATACTTCCCACTGTCATACCCTCCACACTTCTCTCCTGTACATTGTGCCTTTTGCCGTACCCTTTGCACTCTTCTCGTGTACATAGTGCCCAATGTTAGACCCTCCACATTCCTCTCACTCACCTGCACATACTTCCCACTTATATACCGTCCGTACTCCTCCCCTATGTCGCTTACCCACAAAAACAGTTCTTTAAAATGATACTGAATACCCTCAATGTTACCAGCTCTAGAATGGACACACTTTTGTTAGTTCAACGAAAGGAAATCTCAGTCCTCATATTTGTTCTGTTCCATTATTAGAACTTATTTAATTTTGTGAATACTACTGTGATGTACAGAGGAACATAGGGGATCTCAGCTACTCTAAATATAGCACTTGTGAAAAAGTGTTTTTTAAATGTTGGCAACTATGCACTTATGCACTGCCCAAGGGCCACTGGGTCAGTAGTGGGCCCCATGAGAGGTTTCTGGGATCCTGTGATATTAAAGCGGTAGTAAACTTTCCTGACATTACTACTTTTTAGAGGCCCTGGGGTAGGTTATGCCACAATGTACAAGTATGCACAGCATATTAGCACATTAGGGTACACTTAAATTTTCAGACTGGGCCCTCCATTGCTGCGCTGTAATTCTCACACATTTATTTATTATATATAAAAGGCCCCACCAAAATCCTCAGCACCAGGCCCATGATGTTCTTAATCTGGCCCTGGATTGTGCTGATGTTTTATTCATGTCAGTGAGACTCTTACTTGTGGCACAGCAAAGTAAGCATATTCTATAGGTAAAATAATTACTTTGTTTTATTTAATCATGCTCCTTGAGGCCCCTCCCACAATATGGCCACACCCACCGTATGCAGTGGTGTGTTCGGGTTTGGCTTGAGGAAAAGGTGGCAACCCTACCCCGTTAAGTAAAAGTAAAAGAAAATTGGAAATTCTGGGTTGTCCCCAGAAAAGTAATAGAGGGGAAATATTCCAATTAGGACACTAGTTCTGGTGACTTGGTGGGCCCCAATAAACTCCCTTCATTTACAAAGATGTCCTCTCACCTTCTACTTGAAAGCTATGGTACAGGAATTTCAGGGAATTCTTTGTAATGGGACACAGAGGGCAAAACAAAACAAAAAATCTGACAGGGGTTATAACCCTCCTTTGCTTTATCAAAAATTAAAACAAAAAGTTTTGCCTATAGATCTACTGTAACATGAACTTCCACCAATCCTCTGATTCAAGGCAAGGATAATCACCACTGACAAATAAATAATGATATATAGCTCAAAGACATACAGGTAGCAAACTCACAATACATGGTGCCTGCTGGCAATCTGTATGTCCAGCATATTGAGTCTGTAACAATTTGAGATGTTCAAAGCTTGGTATATTTTTTTATAACCTAACCCTGCTTTAAACCTTTCCACAACTTTATCCCTGTCCTGTCTGGTGTGTTCTTTGGCCTTCATGATGCTGTTTGTTCATTAAGGTTCTCTAACAAACCTTGGAGGACTTAACAGAACAGCTGTATTTTTACTGAGATTAAACTACACACAGATGGACTCTAATTTACTAATTAGGTGACTTCTGAAGGCAATCGGTTCCAATTAATTTTAGTTAGGGGTATCTGAGTAAAGGGGGCTGGATATAAATGCACGCCACACTTTTCACATATTTATTTGTACAAAATCTTTTTAAAACAATTTATAATTTTCCTGTTGGTCTATTACAAACAATCCCAATAAAATACATTTACGTTTTTGGTTGTAAAATGACAAAATGTGCAAAGTTTCAAGGGTTATGAATACTTTTTCAAGGCACTATACATGCCACAGCTTGGCAGTTCTTTTTAAATATTAGGAATTGTAGCATTTGTGCATTGATGGAGTATAGCGAGCCCTTTGAAATAAATAGTAAATGTAAAAAAGGCATGTCCTGTGTGTTTTCCTGTATTTATTTTGCATTTGCATCATGGAAAATCTCTCTTCTGAAAGTTTAGCCTTCGATTTCAATAATGCATGAACAGGAAAGTGCAATCAATTCTCACAAAATGCTTATAAATGGAAGTAAAATATGGAACAATGAACATAAAAACTTGAATTACTTCATACACATTGTGGTGATGGGTCTCTAATTGATTCTTATGTTGAATACAGCTAGGTACAGTACATGTTTTCTTTTCCCTGGACACAGTTAAAACATTTAAATGGTAAGGGCCAGATTCAGGTAGATGAGAGTATCTTTCCTCTGGAGTAACGCTTCTCATTTACGTTACTCTGAAGACCCTTTCAGCGCAAGTCCTGTAATTCACATAGCAGTTGCGCGTAAACTTGCGCCAGAGTAACGATAATGCGCTGGCGTAACCCGACGCAAGTGGAAGTGGGTGTGATCATATGTAAATGATGGGCGGAGCCCAGCGCAGAGGCTTACGTTCAGCGCATCATCCACGGAGCATGCGCAGTGAGTGCGGCTCCACTCGCCCCCTTGTGCGCATGCTCACAACTTCCGTCGGCACCACTTCCTGGGAAACGTCAGCGCAATGCGTTCCGCTGGGCGCTTAAAAGCGCTGGCGGAAACGCCATTCCGGCGCAAAAGTATTTCCGCTTCCCCCCACCCCAGGGAAGATACTTTTGTTTGGTGATGGCTGCTCCCGCTACCCCCAGAGAGAGGAGGAACCTGAATTTTAATGCCCAGGAGGTCTCGCTCATCATTTCGGCAATGGAGACGGATAATGCTTTTCTCCATGGCAAAAAAAGCCGGAAGACCAGCCGGGAGAGGAAGCAGGGCATCCTGGAGTCCATTGCTGCCAGGGTCAATGTCTTGGGCTACTCCACCCGGACTGCTGGGGACATACAAAAAAAAATTAATGATCTGCGGCGCAAGGTGAGGGACAAGGTGGCCTCCATCAGGAGGTATGAGAGGGGCACAGGTGGTGGTCCCCCATGTCCTGTCACCCTGACCGCAGAGGAGGAGGTGGTCGCACGCTGCCTGGAGAGGGAGCAGGTGGAGGGGGTCGCAGGCTATGACTCCATGGAGGAAGGCACAAGGACAGGTAAAGTGTTTTATAATCCCCTATTTGTTGTTTTGCATTTGGGGGGGGGAGGGTACATGTGCCAAGTGTGTGGGACCACCAACATGTGTCTGCTTTGTGTCATCCACAGATGACGGAGCTGGGCCATCATCTGTCAGCGTGCATTCCACCCCATCCCCCCACGCCATCGTGTGCCCGAGCCACTGGGTGGTGAAGAGGTTGTGGAGGAGGAGAGTGGCCACACCACACCTGCCGAGGTGGTTGTAGAGGATCCTGCTGTGGCAGAGCAGGACTTTACCTTAGTTTTGTCTGTCTCCTCCCCTTCTCCTGGGCCGTCTGTCGTCCCCTCCCCCATCCTTGGAAGCCCCTCAAGGGCGACTCCTTCCCCCGAGGACAACCATCTTCTGGCCCCAGGAAGGCGACCCAGAAGACCAGGGGGGTGTCTGATGGTGTCCAGGACCAGTTGGCGAGGGATCACGCCAGGCAGACGGAACAGATGGGGGCCATAGTTGGGCACTTACAGAAAGTGTCTGACAGCCTGGGCTCCGTTGCCAACCTCAGCAACGCAGTGCAGGATGTAAGCTGCAACTGCGCTGCAGTGGTCACCACTTTGGGGGAGGTGCAGGGGGATATTCGGCACCTTACTGCAGCCGTCCAGGCCAACAGTGCTGCCATCCGGGACCAGGGGAGGCTGAGTCGGCGGGCCCAGCATTATCAGGTCACCCGTCAGCTCCGGATGCAGGCCCAGACGAACTCCTACCTTGGATGGATAGCCAGGGCCTTGGAGGGCATGCAGGCCACACCTGCCAGGAGTGGCCCACCTGGGGATCAGCCACCTCCAGGTGACCCCCCACCCCCACCCACTCCATCCAGGCAGCTGAGGAGCCAGAGAGGGGCCCCCAGAAGAAGCCCCCGGCATCCCCGATGAGGCCTTTTTTTTTTTCTTGTTTTATATTTTTTGTTTGGACATACTCAGGTCATGAGTTTTTTTTTCCTTTTTCTCAGGTTATGAGATTTTGTTTATTTTATTTATCAGGATATGATATTTTTAATTTCTTTTTGTACTGCACACGGTCAGGAGTGCAGGGGACAGTGTGAATGGTGTGTGAATGTGAGGGGGTGGCACTCCTGAAAGTAAGGGGTGTCACCCTCGGCCGTGGTGGTGAAGTTAACCCCACGGCTGTATGAATGACGTGTGAAAGGTGTATGAATGGACAGTGACATCATTGGGGCCTTGACGCGGCGTTACTGCTCCCAACTCCTACATGCTGGACTTGGGCTAATCCAATGTGATGTGCATGTGGTGTGTGTGATCTAGGGACATCAGTGGTGTACACGCGTGCACTGTCTGTGTAATTAATGTTTTGGTTTAGTGTCCAAAGATGCCTACAGCGAGGACCCTCCTGACTGCTCTTCCATCAGCAGACTGGGTGTCCTCTGGCAGGTGGGGACTGTGTGGGTCGGGGGTCAGGTCATCACGTATGTCAATCTGCAGGCCTTTTTTCATAGCAAAGTTATGTAGTATGCAACATGCACCGATGATCTGACACACAAAGGTAGGGGAATACAATAGGGTCCCCCCAGACTTATCCAGGCATCGGAAACGGGACTTCAGGAGCCCGAATGTTTGCTCCACCACTGCACGGGTTTTGATGTGTGCTTCATTGTATTTTCTCTCTCCTCTGGTTTGGGGGTTCCGGAAAGGAGTCATTAGATGGGGTCCCAGTGCATATGCAGAGTCACCTGGAAGGGAAAAGACAGGAGGATGTTAGTCATGCATGTGCGACTTCTGTTGTGCATCACGGGAGGGGATAGTCATGCCTGACTCCCTTGTCACTCACCAACCAGCCAGCTGTCCCCATACATGTTCTGGTTAAATTCTGCTGGGATGGGACTCTGATTGTATATGAAGCTGTCATGGCTGGACCCGGGGTGTTTGGCACGGACGTGCCATATGAGGCGTTGGGCATCAGCTATCACCTGTACGTTGATGGAATGCCAATGATTCCGATTGCGGTATATGTGCTCTGTGGCACTGGGGGGCTGTAGGGCCACATGTGTGCAATCAATGGCCCCCACAGTGCGAGGGAATCTGGCAATGTTGTAGAAATCTGTCATTGCCTTCTGCCGCAGCTCCTCAGTGGTTGGTCTGATGAACTGGTTGGACATGCGTCTGAGGATTGCAGGGACAACCTGGTGCACACATCTGCTCACGGAGGATTGTGACATCCCAGACACCACTCCACTTGTACGCTGGAATGATCCACTGGCAAGGAAATGGAGTGTTGCCAGTACCTTCACCAGTGGCTGCACTGCTTGTGAGCGGTGTGTCTTGCTGGTGATGTCACCCTGCAGGGTTGTGGTTAGTTCAAGTATTGTACTGGGCTGAATCTGAAGAGGCGATACACCTCCTCATCCCCCATGCCAAAGAGGTTCATACGAGTGCGGTATATCCTCTCACGTGGCCGCCTTCTTGGTTCCAGGGGACCCATCAGTAGTTCTAGGACCACAATTGCCCCTGGCATGTTGGCACACAGAGGTGTTGTCCTTGCAAGTGTTGTTGTTCAGCAAGCTCCTATCGTCGGTAACGCTGCTGTAGCTGCTCTCCTGCTGACCTGTGACCGTCTGGAGTAAAGATAAAGCAGCCTTTTGTAGAAATAACATTGCGCCGGACGGACCAGATACGCGCGGCGCATGTAGCCAGCGTATGGTGCTAATCCGTTCGCGAATTGGGAAATCTCCCTCATTTGCATATTTGCAGGGGAAATCAATGGGCGCGACTGATGCGCCCAGCGAAAATAAGCGCTGACGATACTCTGGCGTCGGAACGTTCCGCCGGTCGCAAATGACCCGTTATTGGGCGCATCTAGTTTGGTGGGTACGGGCACATAGAAACGACGGCGCATCATCACAGTTACGCGGCGCATATCCAAATACTCCAGCGCAAGTGTTCGTGAATCTGGCCCTAATTGTTTATTGAACGTGTGTAAGTCACATTTTCTTTTTACTTATTTATACACAGAGCTTTTTCTCAGAAAATAGGTGCAGGAACTCAACCACGACCCATTCAGATTTTACAAACAGTAAAAGGGTCTTAAAGGAGCATTAAAGCGGAGTTCCACCCAAAAATGGAACTTCCGCTTAATCCACTCCTCACCCCCTTACATGCCACATTTGGCATGTCATTTTTTGGTGGGGGGGAGTGGGGGCTTCAGGAGGAGTGGGACTTCCTGTCCCACTTCCTCCTTCCGCCGAGGGGCTGGTAAGGTGATTAAGCTTAATCCCCTTACTGCAGCCCCTCCCCTAGACAACCGCCTGTCCAATCACCCAAAGGCTGTCACAGCCGGGTGCCCACAGTTAGAATTAAGACGCCGGCCGGGGAGGGGGGGAGAGGAGCGGAGCCCCGGCCGGCGCGTCGCTGGAACGCTGGAGCAGGTAAGTGAATATTTATTAAAAGCCAGCAGCTACACTTTTTGTACCTGCTGACTTTTAATAAACATACAATTTGGCTGGAACACCCCTTTAAATACCAGAATTGCATTACATACAGAGTGCAGAGTTCAGGGTGTTACAAAGCTGTCACTTGTAAACACAGAAACCAGACTTTTGTGTTTACAAGTGATTGTGGTGAGCAGGCACCAAAGGGTCTGAACCAGAGGTGGTGGAACTGAGTTCCCCCAAGTAGCCCCTGAAAAAAATACTGTTTATACTGTACATACAATATCCCAAAGCAATTCACGGAGAGCAATGGTCCTGCAAAAGCAGTCCCTCTCTTCAAAGTACCTATGAACCCAATTCTGCCAGGATACTGTCCATGCCACTCCAGGATTGTTGTCTCTGATATACACCAGAGGTATTGTAGTTACACTGTTTTTTTTTTTAATTAGCAGTCGGCACATTCAGGCGTTATCAGATTTTGTCCATAAGAATGCAATGTTTTTTATTGTCCTAGATTTTTTGGGGAATTTGTTTTTGAAAAAGTCAACCCACCAAAAAATCATATGTTAAATTTAGTACAGTTTTCATTCCTACTGGGAACTCCAATGATAAAGTACCCTTGAAACTTGCCATTTCAATTGTTCCCCCCCCCCCCCCCTGATTCATTTTGTAATTGGGTACATTCCCACCAGATGTGGTGGGATTACACTGGGTGGCTATTCCAGTACAGTTCCACCACATGATAAGGTAAAGCGCCTTGTCTCCTTATCTTATAGAAACGGGATGAGTGAGAACACTTCAAGCATAGTGTGATCATCCAAAACCCAGGGCAGGTAAGAGCAAAGCTGATATTTGTAGTAGGCAAGTCTCACTATTGAAGTGGGCAGGAGTTTAATGCTTAGAGTGGAAAAGACTCCAGTGGAACTAAGAATGTAACCAAGGTCATTACTAATGAGTTAAACCTTTTTTTGCAAGCGCTGCGTTCAGATGATGGTAATATGTTAGATTAAGTAAGGTAATTGCTCAAAATATATGTCTGCCTATGTCTGTGTACTTTGAAAAAAAAAACTATAAGAGTCGGTTCACACTGGGGCGACTTGGGATCCGACTTGAGTTTGCCTCAAGTCGTCCCAAGTCGCGCTGTAGAGAAAAACAATGTTAGTGAATGGGAGCGGTGTTAATACACACTACTCATGTCGCTCCGACTTCAGAAAAGGTTCCTGTACGACTTCAATCCGACTTGTCGCCTCAGAAGTCTGATCACTTGCTACTTTCCAGATAAGATAACATACATTTCTCAGGCAAACCTCTCCCTCCCTCTCCCAGAGCTGATTGTTGTTTTATTGGCCACTGGAATGTCTCCTGTTCTGGAGAGGACTTCAAGTCGTGTTGTAAATCGCCCCAGATCGCCCTGTGGTTCATGCTCATGTCGTGTCTGAGTCGCCTCTGAAAGTCGCGCTGGAAGTCGTGTCGCCCCAGTGTGAACCGACTCATTACAAAATATTTTATCAGTTAGCAACTGCATGATGCACATGCATAAAAGTTTTAGTGAAATGGCTTTGTTTTTAGACTTCAATCAGAAAATTAACTAATGAACATAGAACCATTACAAAATCTTAAAAAAATCATGCATTAACTTCCAATGTTATGTGGGAAACACAACAAATGTGCCCACATGGAACATATAGGAATTTTGTGTTTCATCTTTATTAACAATTTTCAAGACTAAATAGGTATTTATATTCTTAAGGTAGTGGAATTGGTACACATCGCCCACAGGGAGGGGCCGCCTAGGAGTCGCCTCGGCGACCCTCTAGGCGAAAGGAGGAAGTGGGACAGGAAGTCCCCTTCAAAACAAAGTACCCACTCCCCCTCCAAAAAAATTACATGCCAAATGTGGCATGTAGGGGACAAGGAGTAATTAGAGTGGAAGTACCACTTTAAAAAGATAGTGACACAAAAAGTGATAGTGACACAAAATCTTGTTGATCCACCATGAGGTGATTCACAGTATAAAAAATGAGAAATCCACCCTTCCCCCACATAACACATCCTGGTAATATACAATGAACTTTGGATCAACTCATATTATGATAAACATAACATAACATGATAAACATGTCCAAGCTAGATATGTAAATAACCTGTCACTCAAGCAAGAAGAGAGAAACAGACTTTTTATTTAGACAGGTTTTTATCTGGAATTCTGTTAATTTTCACTGAACAAAAAAAGAGGATTGATCAGAGCTGGGGTTTACATCCACTTTAAGGTAATCGGTTTATTAAAAGTAAAGCACTTACATCATAAAAGATTCAAAATTGCCTTGTTAAAATTCCAAACATGCCAGGTGACTCAGTGTTGTGATCTCCTCATAGCTTCCTTCGTACACATGGAGTCATCATCTCAGTTTTTCTGAGTAGCCATGCTCGAACGCATTTCATCACTTCAGACTTTGTCACTGTGTAATAGTCATACCAAGTTATTCAAGTACATTTTTAAAAAAAATTGAAAATAATGGTACAATACATATTCATACAGTGTGACGATTAAGTGGTTACCAAGGGTTTCTCTAGCAGCCTGTCGTAAGCATGTACATGTGACCAGTGGGGTGGCCTCTTGCAGCGAGGGAGATGTTGTGGGAACTCAAGATCCATCAAAACGGGATAGCAATGGGAACAGATCTGCACCACCGAGGCGCTCGTTCTGTACACACGGTATGGGCATATGGTGTGACTAAATCCCCATATTTACTTTTTTTTTTTTTATATATATGTTTTATTGGTATTTAAGATATATGAGTATACATAAAGCAATAACATAAAGCACAACATCATACAACAGGTATAAGCAAATAACAGGTGATTTTATATCGGAGCATAAATACAAGAGCACAATAAATCAGTGAATAAGTAGTAATCAAACAAGAAGTACTTAGGGGGACGGACAAGAGAAGGGATAAATACATGTGGTTGCGATATAACAATATTACGAGCATTTAGAATATACAAAGACATACCCCAAAAAAAAGGGGGGAAAGAAGAAGAAGATGAAAGAATGGTAAAGAATGTCTTCTCAAATCCAAACTTGGTTAAGTATGCATCAACATCTTATAATCATTATATTTCGTGAACTGAGTCCAACAAGCCCACTTCTCGCTATATTTTCTTGAAGTGTCTCTAGATTGTGAAATCAACTCTTCCATCTTAGCAATATGGTCAACTTTACGTAACCAGTCTAAGACTCTAGGAGGAGATGCTTGGGACCCCTTGTTGAGGACACATAATTTGGCCGCATTAATTAGATGAACGATAATAGAATTTTTATAGACCGAGTTAGGTAAAGAAGATAGGTGTAGCAAGTACTGTCCGGCTGTAAAATCTGGGGTATAAGAAGTAATTGAAGAAATGAGCTTGTGAATATCAGTCCAGAATGGTGAGATGAGAGGACATTCCCACCATATGTGGAGAAGCGAACCGGGGTTAGTTTTACATCTCCAACACATTGGGGAATAGTTCGGATTGTATTTGTTAATGACCAAAGGAGTCATATACCATCTCGAATATAACCTATAGCTATTCTCCTGAGTCAGGACATTCATCGAACCTTTGTGTAGGTGGAAAAAAATTGAATCCCACTGGTCATTTGGGATTGAGATTTTCAGATCCTTCTCCCATTTTATATTCGTGTCGTCCATTTGTGGGTCTACATCCATATTCAAGATGTCATATATGATAGATATCATGGGGGCCATTACTTAAGCAAATATATTTGAATCGGGTTCTTTGCCTATGCCAGATATTTGTGGAACCAAACTTGTTCAGAAACAAAGCAATATTGGTCAAAGTCTTGGTGCGTGATGGCAGAATTCGCGAAAAGGGAGGAGAAGGTTTCGAAGGTCAATAGGGTACCCCTCTCAAAGAAAGATTCAGCTCTGCATTGTGTAAATGGAAGAGAATTGGAAGATACAGTAGAGTCAGATCTTTGAAAAATTTCGGGATTATGGTGAATAGGGGTGAGGGGTCCATATATGGTGGATAAGTTGTAAGTTTTGCACAAGTGCCTAAAAATTTTGAGGGAAGTACCTGTAATGGGATGAGAGCTAGTTTTCGGTGGGAGTTTAGAAGTGTTAATGCATGGGAGACATTTCAGAGGAATAGGAGTGGAGGACAAACGGTCTTCCAGATCAACCCAATCCTTATAGGGTCCATGAAGGTGCCAATTCACAATCCTGGTCATATGAGAGGCCCAATAATATTTTTTGATGTCTGGTAGTCCAATACTGCCCAGGAGCTTTGGGGTCGTAAGTTTGTGCCACTTGATTCTGGGTTGCCTAGCGTTCCAAATAAACTTCAAGCATACTTTTTTAAAGGTTTTGAAGAAAGTGGAAGGGATCCTAATAGGTATTGTTTGGAATAAATATAAAAGTCTAGGTAAGATGTTCATTTTGACAATATTCGCTCTGCCAAACCATGAGAATAGACCTTTCTCCCATCTGACCATATCCGTTTTAATCGTATTTAGTAGAGGTATGACATTTTTAACATATAGAGTATCTAGATTAGATGTTAAGGCAATGCCTAGGTAAGATATTGAATCATCCTCCCATAAAAACGGTAAATTACGTTTACATTGGTCAACCAATGAATTTGGCAAAGAAATATTAAGCGCCTTTGATTTAGAGAAGTTAATTTTGAAATTTGAGATGCGCCTGAATAAAGAAAAATCTTTCAATAAGTTTGGGATAGTGATTATAGGGTTTGACAGGTACAATAGAATATCGTCCACAAAGGCCGCCAGTTTATAGATTTTATCGCCTATTCTAATACCCTTAATGTCCACATTCTCTCTCAGTTTTTGCAGGAACGGTTCCAAAATAAGCACATATATTATTGGTGACAAAGGGCAACCCTGACGAGTGCCATTTGCCACTGAGAAGGCCTCCGATAGGTCACCATTGACTTTTATTCTCGCTGTGAGATACGAATATAAGAGTTTGATAAATTTCAACATACGATCGTGCAATCCCAGAGCTTTTAAAGCGGCGTGCATATAATCCCAGGCGATCCTATCGAAGGCCTTCTCAGCATCTAGGG
Organism: Rana kukunoris; assembly: GCA_029574335.1. Classification (NCBI taxonomy): domain Eukaryota; kingdom Metazoa; phylum Chordata; class Amphibia; order Anura; family Ranidae; genus Rana; species Rana kukunoris. The sequence continues at coordinate 190,882,946 of CM056050.1, read as the reverse complement.
ACAGTAGAAAACCCGGGGATTTAGATTTAACAAGCCATTGTTGGATAAGAAGAGTTTTAATAGTATTATCCTTAGCTTCCCTCCCTGGTGTAAAGCCCGTTTGGTCAAGGGATACAAGCTGTGGGATCAAGGTTCACAATGATTTTGGCATATAGTTTTATATCAACGTTTAATAAAGAAATGGGCCTATAATTGGACACTAGTGTTTTGTCTTTATTCGGCTTTGGGATTACAACAATATGAGCTTCCAAAAGTTCATTTGGAAGTGGAGAAGGAAAGGGATCAGAATTAAACGTTTTAATGAATTGAGGGATCAATAAGTCTTGAAAGGTTTTATAATAATTAACAGAAAAACCATCTGGTCCCGGGCTTTTGCCAGTCTTAAGTTGTCGTAGAGCCAGAAGAGCCTCAGACAACTCGAGAGGCCTATCAAGGTCCCGTGAAATGACCATATTCAGAGGTTTTGGGCTAAATGATTTAAAAAAGTCTTTAAGATGGGCTTCAGGCGGCAAATTATACAATTTGGAGTAGAAAACCCGGAATTGTTCTGCTATTTCAGAAGTTGAGGTATGTTTAATACCATGCGGGTCAGTAATAGAATATACATTTCCAAATTTTTTGGGTGTCAAATTTAAAGATTTGGCCAATAGTTTTCCAGTTTTATTCCCAAATTCATAAAATAATTTTCTAGAGAGAATAAAATTACGTTTGATCTTGTTATCTAAGATATGGGATAGTTCTGATCTAAGGTCTGAGAGTTCCTTAAGAGAATCAAGTGCTAGTGAATGCTTATGTAGAAGCTCCAGGGCAGCGATCCTATCAATCAAGTCATCAGTTTGGGCACGGCATAATTTATTCCTTTTGGCCCTCAAGGATATTAGTTCACCTCTGATGACACACTTGTGAGCGAGCCAAACGAACAAGGGATGAGTAATATCGTCAGAATTATATTTGAAGTAGTCAGAGATTTTAGTATCCAGATGGGGTAAATTGTCAGCGTTGCTTAATAAAGAATCATCAAGTTTCCATGTTCTAGGGATAAACGGTGTATCCTTGAAGGTCAAAGTTAGGGTGATCGGGTTGTGGTCCGACAGAATCATAGGTTCAATTGAAGCATTAACTATAGAAGTTAGATCATTTTGGGATAGAAAAAGATAGTCTATTCTAGAGTAGGTATTGTGAGGAGGAGAGTAAAACGTGTAGTCTTTGGAGGAGGGGTTCAGTACACGCCAAGAGTCGTGAATCGACAAGTCACGTAATAAGCGTTTCACCTCACTTAAGGCCTTATATGAAGATTTGGAAGAGCCAGAGGACGTGTCAAGCAATGGATTGAGGGCCAAATTAAAATCTCCTCCCAGTATCAACGAACCAGTCGTAAAGGAATCTAGATTTCGAATCATAGTCCTGAAAAACTGGGCGTGTAATCTATTCGGGGCATAAATGTTAGCTAAAGTTAACGGTCTATTATGTAGTAACCCTTTAAGGAACAGGTATCTGCCATCACAGTCAAGTTTGGTATCCAATATCTGAAAAGGGCAATGTTTGGATATGAGTATGAATACTCCTTTGGTTTTAGAGTCCGAGCAAGTTGCATGAAACATATGAGGGAACAATTTGTCAGAGAATGAAGGGAAATTGTCAGTCTTAAAATGGGTCTCTTGTAAAAATATGATATCTGCTTTAGACCTCTTTAACCACTTCCTTACTGGGCACTTATAACCCTTCCCGACCAGGTGAAATTTCAGCTTCTGGCACTGCGTCGCTTTAACTGACAATTGCGCGGTCGTGCGACGTGGCTCCCAAACAAAATTGGCGTCCTTTTTTTCCCACAAATAGAGCTTTCTTTTGGTGGTATTTGATCATCTCTGCGGTTTTTATTTTTTGCGCTATAAACAAAAAAAGAGCGACAATTTTGAAAAAAAGTCAATATTTTTTACTTGTTACTATAATAAATAGCCCATTTTTTTAAAAATAAAATAAAAAAAATTCTCAGTTTAGGCCGATACGTATTATTCTACATATTTTTGGTAAAAAAAAAAAAAAAAATCGCAATAAGCGACTGGTTTGCACAAAAGTTATAGCGCATACAAAATAGGGGACAGAATTATTATTAATTTTTATAATTTTTTTTTTACTAGTAATGGTGGCGATCTGCGATTTTTATTGGGACTGCGACGTTATGGTGGACACATCGGACACTTTTGACACATTTTTGGCGCCATTCACATTTATACTGAGATCAGTGCTATAAAAATGCACCAATTACTGTATAAATGTGACTGGCAGTGAAGGGGTTAACACTAGGGGGGCATGGAAGGGGTTAAATGTATTCTGGGTGTGTTCTAACTGTTTGGGGGGAGGGGGTGACTGGGGGAGGTGACCGATGCTGTGTCCCTATGTACAAGAGACACAGATTGGTCACCTCACTTCTGACAGGACATGGATCTCTGTGTTTACACACAGAGATCCATGTCTTGTCCCTGTAACCGCCGATTGCGAGTGCCTGGCGGACATCGCGGCCGCCGGGCACGCGCATCGGCATCTCAGGAATGCAGCGGGCACGCGCGCGCCGCCGGCGGCCACGCGCGCGCCGCCGGCGGCGCTCGCGCGCCCTCTAGTGGCCATTAAAAGCACAGGGCGCATATATGCGCCCTGTCAGAGATTCAGGACAGCCCGACGGCCGCAAATATTCGTACGGCCGTCGGGAAGTGGTTAATAAAAGCATGAGTTTGGACCTCTTCTCAGGGACATTGAGGCCTTTAACATTAAGGGAGTAGAACTTGATGTCCTTCTGGGCAGTCTTTGTACTATTACAGTGGGTCGTCATGGTCGCAACCAGGGGAGAAATAAAAACAGTCACTCAGGGGGATGGAACAGGAACAAGGGGGACGGAGCTAAGAAGTCTAACTATAGATGTGAAAAACAATACCGTATAAATGACAATATGAATGAGGAAAAAACAATATGGAAAAGGCTAATCCCTAACGGGAAGAGGTGTACGGTATGAGGGAAAAAAAAAAGTAGTATTCTTCAAGGAACAAATCCAACAAGAACTACTTCACGGGGGTTGGTGTGAACCAGGTCTAAAGATGAATAGCCCAATTGTCATGTCGACCGCCGCAGACAGACTGGCAAAACAATTAAAAGTTGGGCGTATAAGTGTAAAGTAGGGAAAAGGTAGTGTAGCGCTCAAAATTACAAAATATAACAATAAAGTTAAACTTGCATACATATAAATGGTGTGTAATACACATAGGGTGATCAGTGCATCAACATCAAAAATACTAACATAAACCTCATACAAAATAAAATAAAATAAAGTTCATAAGGTGAAAGTTCATAGATTCCAGTGACACAAATGATGCTTGATTTTCAGAAGTGAAAAGAATAAATCCCACCACCGATGAAGATGCAGGCTTACCAGAGGAAGTGGACTCTAAGAAAAAATTAAATTTCTAGAGTCGGTCAGGCTTGGTAAATGCTCAGATCTTGATACAGGATGTCTTTCAGAGAGGGGATCGGCAGATATCTATGATGTAGAATCCAATGGCCACGAGACTAGTTGTAAGTCTCTCGTTCACGGAAAAAAGATGGTCATCCGTCTCAAAGATGGCATGTGTAAATGGAAAGGAGAAGAGGGGACGCCATAGTGTAACACCGTAAAATCAATATAGAAATTTATTAAAATTGCACTTACATATTAAGATGAAAATATAGCGCATATCAATGGAATGGTGGCAACGATGGAGTCATCTCTGACGCGTTTCGTGTCATTACACGTTGTCAAAAGGGTATCCCTCCCATGAAGCCAGCACAAATATTTATAGTCAAGGTCCCAAAGGAAAATTGGACTCTGGTAATAAATTTCTATATTGATTTTACGGTGTTACACTATGGCGTCCCCTCTTCTCCTTTCCATACAACTAGTCTCGTGGCCATTGGATTCTACATCATAGATATCTGCCGATCCCCTCTCTGAAAGACATCCTGTATCAAGATCTGAGCATTTACCAAGCCTGACCGACTCTAGAAATTAAATTTTCTTAGAGTCCACTTCCTCTGGTAAGCCTGCATCTTCATCGGTGGTGGGATTTATTCTTTTCACTTCTGAAAATCAAGCATCATTTGTGTCACTGGAATCTATGAACTTTCACCTTATGAACTTTATTTTATTTTATTTTGTATGAGGTTTATGTTAGTATTTTTGATGTTGATGCACTGATCACCCTATGTGTATTACACACCATTTATATGTATGCAAGTTTAACTTTATTGTTATATTTTGTAATTTTGAGCGCTACACTACCTTTTCCCTATTTTGTTTTCTGCTTCTTGTTTTTCAGTAGCCGTGTTTAGCAGCCAAATTTATTTACTCTTAGCAGCGCAGTTTTATACACCACTCCCATTTTTGTATAAGTGTAAAGTGAATGAATCATTCAAATTCAAATAAGCAGTTGGAAACTTAAAAGTAATATTGAAAAATATGAACACATGTCCAACATGTAAATATTATTTCATTGTTGTTTCCTCAATTGAATGTAAGACATCAACTCAGCGTGAGGATAAGCATAGAACGAGAATCTGCAAGTAATAACACAATAACCATATGAGTCTAAAAACAAAATAAACAGCTACAAATAAACCTAAGAAATTGAAAATAAACAAAAGCCTCTCCTCAACTAATGCTGGCCATACACTCCACGAAAAATCGTCCGAACGAACTTTCGAAAAACGAAAGTTCTTTCGTGAGTGCATCACGATAGTGCCATCATGTACTGGCCGATAAATCGTTCAGTTGACATAAAAAAAAAAAAATGTTTTTTTTTTTTACATATACCTAGTGCAGAAGGTTCGGACGGGAAACACATTAACCTTCCGATTTATCGTTCGTTCGGCAGAAAATTTCCAAACTTGTCCTTCGTTTTTTTAGCTCAAAAACGTCCAACAGATTTTCGATTTTGTGCCCATTAACTGGCCGAAAAATGAAAGATCTTTCTTTACGACCGATTTTCGGCCGAATTTTCGTGGAGTGTATGGCCAGCATAACTCAGTGTATGTTTTCAAAACATAGGAGTAATATCCGCAATGAAAACTGGCTAGGTGTAATTCGCTCCACTACTCTCAACCCTCTTCCCCCTTCCTCTCCTGACTTAGAAAAAGGGGTGAGAATATAGGAGAATGCAGGCAAAACAGTATGACTTTTCAAGAAATTATGTCTACATTACATACACACAATCATTTTTCTTGTCTTGGTTTCCTGGAGCGAGGTTGATTCGTCGATTGGAGGGATGGCTCCTGTTTGTCTGAAGTTCCTGGTGGGCTGCCGTCGGAAGGTGATCGACGTCTTCTAAATCTAGACGGATTCGTTTCCATGGCAACATCCGGTTTAAGGTTCTTAGTCGAGCTAGTAGGCTTAAACTCCGCGTACCAGTTAGGCAAGTCTATATATGGCATGTCCATGGTTTTGCAAAAAGTATTTAAATCTTCTGGAACTCTCAAAATAGCTGAGCGACCTTGATTGGACGCTTGTAATCCAAATGGAAATTTCCATCTGTAGGTGATGTTATTATTCCGCAATGCATCAAGCAGAGGTTTTAAATCGCGTCTGTTTTGTAGGATGATATTCGAGAGGTCTTGAAAAAGCAAAATGGTGAAACCTTCAAAATCAATACGAGAACGCAGTTTCGCATTGCGTAGTATTTCTTCCTTTAGTTTAAAGTCGTTTATGTGACAAATAACATCCCTTGGGGGATCAGTAGGTTTACTCTTAGGTTTTAAGGCCCTGTGCATACGATCCATTTTAATTGTAGACATGGGTGGTCGTCCCAATAGGTCATTGAATATGTTCAGTATAGCCGCTGGTAGTCGATCAAAATCAATCGTTTCAGACAAGCCTCTAACCCTAATGTTGTGTCTCCGACTTCTGTTCTCCAAATCTTCGATTTGTCTATTTAATTCTCTCAGGTATAAGGTGTTAGAGTCAACTTTGCGGTTTACATGGCGCAGCGCAGCGTTCTGTTGCGCAGTTGTTTTTTCCACCTCAGATACGCTCGCCGTAACTGCGCGTATGTCGATTTACAGGTCCGCTATGTCTGCTGCCACCATATGTAAGTCATTCAGGCTAGGACTCAATTCTCGCTCTATAGAGGGGAGAAAAATCCCGGTGGCTGTTTGGTGGGCTTCCCCGTCGTTTCCCCGCTGTCCTTGCATATTGTGTGACACGCCTTCTTGGATATCGCCCATTGGCAACCCAGGCCGGTTTTCCATAGGGCTGAAAGTCAGTCAAAAATGCCCGGGGATACGAAAAAATCGTATGAGTAGTATCCTTGTTCTAGCGAGAGTCAGGTCCGATTCGATCCGACAATCGGGGTGTCTTACCGGTGCCCAATTCCACAAATTTCAGTCAGCAGCGGCGGGAGCTTTCCAATTAAGCCTCCATCTCTGATCACGGCTAGACCACGCCCCCCATATTTACTTATTAAGATCATGTGTTTTTAAGTAGTCTTGTAAGATTTGAAAATAACTGTGTGCTATTTTCTGTGGTTCTATTTGTATATTGGTCTTTATAGCAGCACCAGCTTTACAAATGCATGTTTAGGGTGTGCCCCTCCAACCCTTTGTTTGCTTGTTCTGTACACAGTTATGGAAGAGAAAGAGAAAGAGTTGAGTAAAGTGCACACCTGGAGTCCATGATAGGTGCACGGTAGAACCTCATACTGTTACTAGGAGTGAGGTAGAGGGGATACATTGGACCTGCGTGCCCCTCCTAAATGCACAAGTGACCACAGTGGTGCACAGTAACATCAGGGGAGTTTATTAGTGATTATTCAGATGTTCAAGTAAAGGTACCCCCTTGTGTAAGTTACCCTATCTAAAGTGCCTAGCGTATCCCAGAAGAACCCACCTTGGGGCAGGCCTCTCATTGCTCCTTGAGGAAGAGAACATGAATGACGTGACAACCATCCCATCACACCACAACCTGCCCACACACTTTTTTGCAATTTTCCTTCTCTATGTTGTAAAAATAAGTGCCATTTAATTCCCTGTTGTACTGCTTCATTCAGAACTCACAGACAGCAGAATAGGTCAGCAGGAGGACAATGTCTCTTCCTTAAATTTCTATGACTGTATGGATTATCAAATAGAGAGAAGGAGTCCAAATGTCAGCAGTTTACTGTTGGGTGTTCCTGGAAACTCCAGAATGATTTGTGAGCAGTGTCACAGAAGCGCTCTGTTATTAAAACTTTACTGAAAATTAAGATTATACACATAATTGTAAAGTCAGAAGGTTTTTAATCTTAATGCAATCTTTGTGCAGCAGCCCCCCTCATCCTTACCTGAGCCCCTCTAGATCCAGTCAAGGTGCACAAGAGACTCGGTTGGCCAGGACTCCCCTCCTCATTGGCTGAAACAGCAGCACAGTGCCATTGGCTCCTGCAGTTGTCAATCAAAGTCAGTCAGACAATGAGGAGAGAAAGGAGGCAGGATGGGCCGTGGCTCCTTGTGTGGACACAGAGAGCTGTGGCTCGGCTCAGGTGCCCCCATAGCAAGCTGCTTGCTGTGGGGGCACTCAACAGGAGAGATGGGCCAGGAGCACCAAAGAGGGACCCAAAAAGAGTAGGATCAAGGCTGCTCTCTGCAAATCCACTGCACAGAGCAGGTAAATATGACATGTTAGTTTTCTTACCTTAAAAAAATTTGACTTTACAATCACTTTAATTGATTTTTAATAAATTCAAAGAAACAAGTGTGAGAAGAGAAAATGTAAGTAGAGATCTAAGTTTGTCTTCTGTTGGAAGATCCAGACATCAGCTACTCTTTCAGCAAGATAATATTGTACTTTCTAAAGTTTTGAATTTTCCATTTGTTAGTTTGAGATCACATTGTATTCTTTAATATTATTATTCACGTCCTTAATATATTTAAATGTTTCCATCATGTCTGCCCTTGTTTTTCTTTCCTCAAAATTGTACATATTAAAATGTTACTAAACCCAGGAGCCTGCATTCACCATAACACAGTACACAGAACATGGAAATGCAATTATTTTATTAAATATGAACTGCTAAATACCTTTTCTCATCAGCAGTATGTAGCAGTTTTGTGACTTCTATCAGTGTCTGGTAAAGCTTGTAGGAGGAGTTTTAATTCTCCCCTGATTGTTCTATGAGGCTGCAGGACCCTTGACCCTCTGTCAGGACAATGCTGATTGGCCCTGTGCTGATCACATGAACCATCCCAAGAAAAAAACTTTCTAGCAATACACACCAAACTGAGCATGTGCAGAGTGACTCCATGGGCTCTGTTTTATCAGGAGAAGGATAGAAGAAAGATACGGCTGCACACCACCATAAATTCAATGTTGTTTTATTGTATAACATAGACATAGACAGCCACCAGGATGCAGAACACAGCAAGAAGGTGTTGTGTTTCACAGTTAACTCATGCTTCTTCAAAACCTAAGGGTCAACTGAATCATTCAGCCTTAAATAAAAGGCTCCCCCGCACAGGTGTTGTTTAATGAGATCAGTGTCCCAGGTATTTGACAAGCTAAATAATATCACTTATATATGTTACCCTGTGATATACACAAAAAGTATCCTGATAATCAGTTTTAAAATTGTATAATATACAGTGCAATATCAAGGAAGAAGACAAGGAAGAAAAACAAAATAAGCATAATATAACAAAAAAACTAAAGAATGAAAAAAATGAAAAATAAATATAACAATATAGAGAAATAATAATCTACATTAAATATGAATGATGGAAAAGGATAAATGAAAAAATCCTATACAAAACAATATTTAATAGTCACAATGTTAGAACCACAATTATTCTGTCTAGAGATGTATTGGCCTCAAGGCTCCCAATACAAGACAAAGAAACATGAACATAATGTTGGTGCAAAGAACACAATGGTGTATTTCGGTCTATCCCGATCCCACATAGCCATAGAGTAAGAATATGTTTTATATATATATATATATATATATATATTGTGACAAAGTCGCAAGAAATAGCGGTAATGCAATGCAGCAAAGTCGCTGATCTTAAGCAATAAATACGGCTTTATTGCACTCAAAATAAATAATACAAAACAAAATGGCCTACTCCAATTTAGGAGGCTAACTGACAGTAGTGTCCCTCACTACACAGTACTGGAGGGGCTATTCCAGCCTCCAGTATAAAACAAACAGAATAACAGTCCAAATAAACAAATTTGTGACAGACCTTGTTCCTTCAATGCAGACAGTTTCCAACCTGTCCGTCCAGCTCAGCCTACCTCTCACACTGAGCTCTCACTTCCCACTTCCTTACCAGGTGAGTGTTTATTAATAGGGGAAGAGAGGAGGTTTTACCTGTTGGCCAGGCTTAACCCCTTCCAGGGCAGGGAACGCTGACTTTTCCAGTCTCTCACTGGTGTACATACAATTGTGTACCCTTTCACACATCCTCCCCCCCAGCTTAACACTTGGGTGGGAAGCGGCCACCTCTACAAACCCATGCACTCGGGACAGAGCATCTGCATTACTGTGTAGGAGACCTGCCCTATGTCGTACCACAAACGTAAAGGGCTGTAGGGACAGAAACCACCTCGTGACCCGAGCGTTCTTGTCCCTGTTGGTGTGCATCCACTTTAACGGAGCATGGTCTGTGACGAGGGTAAACCGCCTGCCCAACAAATAGTAGCGGAGTGTTTCTACTGCCCACTTGATTGCCAAACACTCTTTTTCCACTGTGGCATAGCGCTGTTCTCGAGGTAACAACTTCTGATTCAAATACAGCACAGGGTGTTCCTCACCATCCACATATTGGGACAAAACTGCACCCAGACCCACCTCTGAGGCATCGGTCTGGAGAAAGAACTCCTTTCTAAAGTCAGGAGCCACAAGCACAGGTTGGGCACAAAGCGCTGCCCGCAGACCAGCAAAGGCTTCCTCAGCCTCGCTGTTCCACTTTACAGTGTCTGGACTTCTGGCTTTAATAAGGTCAGTGAGCGGAGCAGCCCTCATAGCAAAGTGAGGAATAAACCTCCGATAGTAGCCCACAGTCCCCAAGAAAGCTCTGACTTGTTTTTTCCTCAATGGTCTGGGCCAGCTTTGTATAGCTCCTATCTTGTTAATTTGTGGTTTAACAAGTCCTCTGCCAACCAGGTAACCCAAGTATCTAGCCTCTGCTAGACCCAAGGCACATTTAGAGGGGTTAGCTGTCAGACCCGCTCTTCTCAGAGTGTCCAAGACTACCTGTACTTTATCCAGATGGCTTTCCCAGTCCGGGCTATGAATGATCACATCATCCAAGTATGCGGCTGCATACTCAGTGTGGGGCCTGAGCAACTTATCCATTAACCTTTGGAAAGTGGCTGGAGCTCCATGGAGGCCAAAAGGCATGATCCTGTACTGGAATAGGCCATCAGGAGTGGCAAAGGCTGTCTTCTCTCAGGCACGCTTTGTCAATGGGATCTGCCAATAACCCTTTGTCAGATCCAACGTGGTGAAGAACCTATCTTTGGCTAATCGCTCTACTAGTTCATCCACCCTAGGCATAGGGTAGGCATCAAACTTAGACACCTCGTTTAACTTCCTGAAGTCATTACAAAACCTGATGGACCCATCAGGTTTGGGCACTAGAACAATGGGGCTGCACCACTGGCTATGAGACTCCTCTATCACTCCAAGCTCAAGCATTTTCTTGACTTCCGCCCTTACAGCTTCCCTCTTGGCCTCCGGAATGCGGTAAGACTTCACTCTTACGACAACCCCTGGTTCTGTAATAATGTCATGGGTAATCTCTTGGGTTTGTCCAGGGTTGGGGGAGAAGACATCATTATTCCTCTCAACCAAGCCTCTAGCTTCTTTTATTTGCTCAGGTGTCAGCTCTGGAGAGATTGTCACCGAAGGACTAGGTGCCTGTGGACCAGATGTGGTGTCCCCCACTGCGGCCATGCAGTCCTCTCTAGTCATCCATGGCTTAAGAAGGTTTATGTGGAACACGGCCTCCTTCTTCCGGCGTCCCGGCTGACTAACTTTATAATTTACTGGGCTCACTTTTTCCAAGACCTCATAGGGTCCCTGCCACTGTGCTAGAAGTTTGCTTTCTGCGGTGGGTACTAGAACCATTACTCTGTCCCCCCTTTCAAACTGTCTCACTAGGGCCCTCTGGTCATAGTAGGACTTCTGCCTAGTCTGCGCCTGGTCCATATGCTGGCGAACAAGAGGGGCAATCTGAGCCATACGCACCCGCATATCTTCAACATACTGGAGGACATTGGCCCCAGTTACCCCCTGCTCTTCCCAGGTTTCCTTTAGGATATCCAGTATACCCCTGGGATGCCTACCATATAAAAGCTCAAACGGGGAGAAGCCCGTAGAAGTTTGGGGGACCTCTCGAACTGCAAACAACAGGTAAGGAAGTAACAAGTCCCAATCCTTCCCATCCCTGCTAACGACTTTTCTCAACATCCCCTTTAGGGTCCGGTTAAACCTTTCTACCAACCCATCTGTCTGGGGGTGATACACTGACGTTCTCAGAGTCTGTACATTAAATAGCTGACATAGCTCTTTCATAATACGGGAGACAAACGGTGTCCCCTGATCCGTGAGCAATGTCCTGGGTATCCCCACCCGTGTAAACATCTGAACCAACTCTTTTGCAATACTTTTAGCATTTGCCTTACGTAGTGGAATGGCCTCCGGGTATCTGGTGGCATAATCGACGATGACAAGGATGTACTGGTGCCCCCGAGCTGTTTTCTCTAAGGGACCCACTAGGTCCATGCCAATCCTCTCAAACGGAACGTCAACAATGGGGAGAGGTATGAGTGGGGCTCTCAACTTCGGTCTGGGAGATGCCAGCTGGCATTCCGGGCAAGAAGCACAATACCTTTTAATCCCCTCATATACCCCAGGCCAGAAAAACCTCCTGAGCACCCGTTCTTGGGTTTTCTCCACCCCTAAGTGTCCCCCCAGCAGATGAGAGTGAGAGTAATCCAGGATTTTTCGGGTGTATGATGAAGGCACAACCAGTTGTTCAAGCTCTTGTCCCTCATTGGAGGTTACTCTGTAAAGAAGATCGTTTTTAAGGATAAAATAGGGATAAGCCTTTCCTGTTACCCCTTCCACTGGTACCCCATTAACCTCTACAACATTACTCCTGGCTTCCTGCAACAGGGGATCATCTGTCTGGTCACGGCCAAAGCCACTTCCCGAGATATCCAGGATATCTGTATCCCCCTCATCGCCTTCACTGGTAGCCTCTGGGGCGGGTTCTGGTTGACCAACCTCTGGCTCATCTTCTGTCTGTCGTGGGGCCCCGCCTCTCCTGGACTGCTCCCCACGCTGATTTAACAGGACTTCCTGGACAGCTCTATTAAATCTTAACTTGCTCTCCCTGCGTTCCCGTCTTGTTTTACCTCTTTTTGGATTAGAGATATACAAGTCAGGATGAGCAAAGGGAAATACTTCATGGACCCCTGTATTTCTCTGCTCCACTTCAGGTTCCCTTTGTTCTCCCATCACAGGGGGCTGTAACAGGGCGTGGAAATTAGGGAAATTCCTTCCTATTATCAAAGGATATGGTAGACGAGGAACTACCACTGCTACGATCCTTACCAAACTACCCTGTACTGACACTTCTATGTTGGCAGTAGGATACCGCACAGTACACCCATGGATACACAATACCCCCATGGTTCTATGCTTCTGAATCCAACAAGGTTTTACCAATTTACTGGCTACCAAAGTCAGGGCACTGCCAGAGTCCACCAGGGCCACTGTCTCTTGTTTGTCCAGCAGGACAGGTACTCGGAAGGTATGTCCCCCTTCTACCAGGCCTGCTAAACAAATGAGCCCACAAAAGTCAGAGGAATCTTCCCCTAGTCCACACTGCATTGGCTCAGGAAGATTGGGGCATCTCGCCCTGACATGTCCTTTGGCGCCACACTCAAAACAAGTTATGGAGTTTCTCCTAGGGTGGTCCTCTTTCCCAGGGTTTTGACTTCTAAAGTCTGTTTTGGAGAGACGGGCTCCGGATCCGAAGTCTGCTTCCACTCCACTCCTCCGATCTTCTGGTCTCTGTATTTTCCCGATCGTCCTAGAGAGAGATCGATCCAAATTTTTGATAGACAGGTACCGCTCCACTTGTGCGACCATACTATCACAGTCCAGGGGATTTCCCTGAGTGACCCACTCCCGGAGGCCATTTGGAAGCTCTCTCATGTAACGGTCCAGTACAAGTGCTTCTATAATCTGTGCAGGGGTTTGAGTCTCTGGTTTGAGCCACTTCCGAGCCAGATGAATTAAATCGAACATCTGGGATCTTGGCGCTTTTCCTTCTTTAAACCTCCAGTTGTAGAAACGCTGGGCCCTCACTGTGGAAGTCACCCCTAAGCGAGCCAGGATCTCTCCTTTCAGTTTGGGATAGTCTGCAGCAGCCACCTCATCCAGATCAAAATAGGCTTTCTGTGCTTCTCCCAGGAGGAAGGGTGCAATGATTCCAGCCCACTGTTCTGGGGCCCAGCCTTCTCGAGTGGCGGTCCGTTCGAACGCCAGTAGGTAAGTCTCCACATCATCATCCGGGGTCATTTTCTGCAAACAGCTGCTTGCACGTATTTGGCTTACCCCCCTTGCTGGTGGGTTAGAAGACCCTTGGGTAGTCATCTGATCCAGGGTTGCTTTGAGAACAGCATGGTCTGACTTTTGTGCTTCAGTCAAAGCTTCAATCTTCGAAGTCAGGAGCCTGTTGGTCTCCTGCTGTACTGCAGCTGCAGTAGCTGCCTGTCTACTAATCTCTTGTTGCGCTACAGCTGCGGCAGCTGCCTGTCTACTAATCTCTTGTTGTGCTGCAGCGGCTTGTCTGTCTACTTGTCTATTAGTCTCTTGCTGTACAGAGACAGCGTGTAACAGGGCTTTCATAATATCTTCCATTTTCTGGGTCCTGTACCTTTAAGGCCACTGTAACTGTAAATTGACCGGTACAACAGCGAATATCCCACTTCTGACACCACTTGTGACAAAGTCGCAAGAAATAGCGGTAATGCAATGCAGCAAAGAGGAGAGGAGGTTTTACCTGTTGGCCAGGCTTAACCCCTTCCAGGGCAGGGAACACTGACTTTTCCAGTCTCTCACTGGTGTACATACAATCGTGTACCCTGTCACAATATATATATATATATATATATATATATATATATATATATATATATATATATATATATATATATTACATACACACACATACAAAAAAATGGTGCAGACAGGCAGAAACACACCAAATAATATGGGAACTACATCCTTGTTCTTGAGAGTGCATCCAAAAAAAAGGTTAAAGAGATATAAATACACATATAAATATGGAACCTCAACATGTCAGCTCTAAGGAGGTAACAGGACATGGATGTAGAAGTAGAAACCTACAGTATATTATATGTACCAAAAGCTTGCAATATGAACCCCATATACCAAAAACCACATGCACTAAATAATAGTACATGGAGTCTATTAGAGCATACCCAGACCCTAGTTAAGTCATTCTTTAACTGTAACACCAATTACATTATATACTTGGTCACTTGCGGTTTATGTTATGTTGAATATGTAGGTAGAACTACAAGACTATTAAGAGATTGTTTCGATTAACATATTTATAGCGTGGGAAAAAAAAACTAATATAGCAAAACTTTTTAGGGAATGTCATGCTGGCCATACTTCTGCTATGAAAGTACAGGTCATAGAAAAAGTACGAGGTGGCCAGACATTTTTCATATATTGTGCCGGAGGGAGATGTTCTGGATTTTCCAGCTCCAGACTTACATTCCCTCCGGCCTCAATTTCAAATGGGACGTAAGTGACTATTATGATTAAACTTAAAGTGGCTGTAAAGGTTCATTTTTTATTTTCTAAATATGTTACTTTAAGCTAGTGCATTGTTGGTTCACTTACCCTTTCCTTCAATTTCCCTTCTAAATGTTTTTTTTTCTTTGTTTTCTTTGTCTGAATTTCTCACTTCCTGTTCCTCCTCAGTAAGGTGTTCAGTAAGCTGTTCTAAATGACTTTCCACCGCTCAGATGATGGGGGCAAGTTTACTGAGGAGAAACAAGAAGTGATAAATTCAAACAAAGAAAAACATTTTTAGATGGGAAATCAAAGGAAAAGGTAAGTGGACTAACAATGCACTAGCTTAAAGGAACCAATTTAGAAAATAAAAGACAAACCTTTACAACCCCTTTAATGTTTAATTCTTTCTGATTGAATGATGCTCCAAAAATATTGTCAACCAGAATATGGCTACAATAGGGGCAACCCGGTGACACGCACTTAAAATGACTCTTTTTTTGTCATAAAAGCTGGGTGACAGGGATTGACCCAACGTTGGTGCCCTTTTGGGTACTATATTGATGGCATTTTTTAAAACATTTGCACATCTCTCATCAGTGTAGAGGATAGGCAGATATTTTTTTTTAATAATGTCTCTAACCTTACTAAATTCTGTACTGAACAGAGTTGATAAGGTTAATTGTCTTTCTTATTCCTACTTTTACCATTCAACAAATCCTCTTTACTCCTGTTTAACATCCATTCATGGTATCCTCTGTCTTGGAAGCGCCTATATAGTAAAATTTCTTCTTTATCGATTTTGGCTTCATTGCTGCCAATGCGCTTCACATGTAAAAATTGCCATACAGGGATAACCTTAATGCCGCGTACACGCGATCACTTTTTGTGATGTAAAAAACGTTGTTTTATCTCACGAAACAAAACAACGTTTTTCAAACTTCATTTTAAAAAACGATGTTGCATACACACCATCGTTTTCTGAAAATGCTCTTGCAAAGCGCGGTTACGTAAGACACTTTCGACGGCACTCTGTTCCATTGAAGCTCCCGTCTCATAACTTGCTTCTGAGCATGCGCGGGTTTAAAAACGTCGTTTTGCCCACACACCATCATTTTTTGTGAAACAAAAGATGACATTCTGAAAAACGACATAAAAAATTCAAGCATGTTCGAAAAAAATGTTTGTTTTTTTTTTACTACATAAAATGACGTTTTGCCCACACACGATCATTTTAAATGACGTTTTTTAAACGTCGTTTTATTTCATCACAAAAAACGACTGTGTGTACGTGGCATTATAGTATGTTTAGGGTGTCTGGATTGGGCCAGGAGTAATGTATTTTCAGAGGTTATCAGGAGATGGATTGGGGACAGTGGAACCTCTTAGGTTCCACAGTGAGTATAACACACATGCTTTACTGCATATACAGAAGACTGAGTTTACTGTTGTGGGTTTAGTAACACTTTAAGTTCCTGAAGTCTCTCCTGCGGTCCAACAAAAGATCTACAACATATATAGGGGAATTAGGCCTTTCTTCCCTGATAGTTTTGGCCAACACTGTATCCCTAATATTTTACTCTTTTAGAGGATTATTTTGCATTTAAATACTGAAATGGCAGTTTCCACTGCTTTGACCAATGATGAAGCAATGCCAAATCATGTTCCATGTTACTGACGCCTCAGGGACATCAACTCTATTGCACACCTTTTTTTACATCATCAAAAAGATTAAACCTTATGCACCAAGCGTTCAGTTATTTCACTTGCAAACAGATTAACTAGTACAGATCCATGTGGTACAACACTAGTGATGGAGTCTTTTTTGCATGTACCCCATTTACAAACACAACAAAAAAGTGATTTTTTTAAATCCTTTTGGAATCCCCCCCCCCCTCTTTTGTCTAGGTTTCTGCTGGCTGTAGCACCTCCTCAAACTGGAACCCAATTTATGGGTGTTCTTTAGGGGTAGTTAAAGCATATTATTAAGCCCTTCTCCCCTCTCTTTGTAGAGTAGTTCTCTTTTAGGCAAATTGTATTGGATTTTGCTGGCTGATTGTTAGAAGGAACCAGGCCACCAGGCATGTAGTGCAGACTCAGTACAGACACACGCCATAGGGTTCAGTGCAGAGTCTGCCAACACAACGGCCACATCCATTGCTCCGAATTCTCATTCTGTGCTGATGGGGTGACGATTGACCTTTTATGTTCATATGTAGCAACACTCATTATTCACAAGAAGGGAGTGACAACAACACAAGCCACTAGCCTTTACTAGAACTGTAAAAGAACAGTTTGCAATGTAACATGTTGTGGTGCTTTGCAAACTCATGCGAGTTACTGTAATGCATTAGGGTGCCATTTAAAACGAATGGCAATGCAACACATATAAAGTGCACCTGTTGCAGTATCAGTATAGAAAAATTGGGTCTATAGTCAGTATCAAGCATGTTACCAAAACGACTATAAACGGGCCCTATACCTATCTTCTACTCCAGTGGTCTCCAAACTATGGCCTACGGCCAAATGTGGCCCTTTGCTTACCTTTATCTGGCCATCGGGCATTATTCCCCTCGCTGATATAAGGCTCTATTGCTCCTACTGACAACAATGATGAGGCACAATCCCTTCCACAGACACCAAAATAGTGCATTAATCCTCCCACTGATACCAACAATAGGCACTATTCCTCACACCAATACACCAATAACGATATACTATAACGTTTCCTACTAACCACAGAAGCTATGTACTTTACTTACTCCCACTAATAACTAAGCGTGAGGCATTGTTTAATTCCAATGACACTGGGACATTTCTACTACTATTGGCCACAGTCTGGCCCCCTAAAGTCTGAAGGACAGTAATCTGGCCCTTTGTTTAGAACATTTGCAAACACCTGCTGTACTCCATAGGCATAATGTCCTTTCAGGTTTGCGTTCCTTTGGAGAATTACCATAGATTTATGCATATCCATACGCACACGGATAGATATCACCTACTCGCAGGTACCTAAGTCACTATTTGGCACCCTTGGGTATATCAAAATTCGCAAGCTGTGCTGAAAATCTGCAGCATTGCTTACTTTTCTAGTTTAATTTATGCCTACCGTTTTTCTATGACAATGCAAATCTAACCAACAAATACACATGACTTAGATAGGTAGACTCTCTACATGGTTGTCTTAGCATAGTTCTAATTAAGGGAAACAAATATTGCAGGGAAATGCAGAGCTTGTTAAATGGCATATCTACAAACCATGAATAATATAATAATGAAAACACAGAAAAGCAAACATGTAAAAATGAATCACATAACTAATTAGAAAAAACAGCTCAGGTCCTTTTAGCACCCTGATCCTGATGCTGCATGATTTTTCTATGGAACTTCTTGTTATCACATAGGGATTGCAGCAGAATACAGGAGTTAGTGCTTAGTTTAGAGGTTATTTTCGTGTTATGCCACACACGACCGTTTTTCGGGTTCTAAAAAAATAAATTTTTAAGGGTCTAGAAAAAACAATGTTTTTTTTTGACCCGATCATTGAATGGCCTTGCCTACACACGATCGTAAAAAACAAATGCTCTAGCAAAGCGCGGTGACGTTCAACACGTACGACGGCACTATATAGGGGAAGTTCCATTCGGATGACGCCACCCTTTGGGCTGCTTTATCTGATTTTTTGTTAGTAAAAGACGATTTGCGCTTTTCTGTCTGTTACAGCGTGATGAATGTGCTTACTCCATTACGAACGCTAGTTTTACCAGAACAAGCGCTCCCATCTCATAACTTGCATCTGAGCATGCGTGGTTTTTTCACGTCGTTAAAGCCCACTCACGACCATTTTTTACAACGTTAAAAAACGTTGTGAAAAAATAGAGCATGTTCGAAATTTTTAATGCCCATTTTTTAGATCGTGAAAAATGCTCTGAAGCCCACACAGGATTGTTTTTAATGACATTAAAAAAACACGTCATTTTTTAGAACCCGTACGTGGCGTTAGGCTTAGAAAATTAATAGGTCTATTTCTAAAACATTTATTGGATGACAGTCACAAGTAGACATGTGCAGACTGAAATATTTCGTTTAGTTTTTTCGTTTTCGTCCAGAAAATAAATTTATTAAGTTACTCCCGAAAATCGTTTTGATTTAATTTGTCTTCGCCGGGAAAGTTTTCGTCCAAAAACTACGATTTTCGATGACTTTGTCGAATTAAACTACGGAAATTCGACAAAGCATCGAAAATCGTCGTTCTGAATACAGGGAATATACCTATTCCCTGTATTCAGAACGACGATTTTCGACGACTTTGTGAAATTGAAAGACGGAAATTCGACAAAGCATCGAAAATCGTCGTTCTGAATACAGGGAATATACCTATTCCCTGTATTCAGAACGACGATTTTCGACGACTTTGTGAAATTGAAAGACGGAAATTCGACAAAGCATCGAAAATCGTCGTTCTGAATACAGTGAAAATACCTATTCACTGTATTCAGAACGACGATTTTCGATGATTTTGTGAAATTGAACGACGGACATTCGACAAAACATCGAAAATTGTCGGATCTGAACGAAAACGAAAATAAAGCATTTTTTATGTCGGATCTTTCGGTTTTCGTTTCTTGCGCTTTCGTTTTCGTTTGTTAAAACGATAACAAAAATACCCGATTTTCGGATGAAAATGCATTCTAACGAAAACGAATGCACATGTCTAGTCACAAGCATCCACCCAGGCAGCACAAATTTGCCCCGTAATCTTTCTAATACTGCGATGTCCTATGACCATCTAGTAGCCAAAATGCAGCATATTTTCACATTCAGGCATTTCAGAATTTTTTTTTTTTACTTTGGCCACTAGATGTTCATGGGAGTAATAGTATTAACAATCACAAAAAAAATCAAATAGCGGTGATGCGCTCCCTCATGAAATAACATATAAACCTAGATATATGAATGTAGAGAGAATAAATTATATAAAATTATATAAATAAATATATAAAGTGCTGCTATGCTGCAAACAAGTGACTACAGGTGCACTGATATAAAGTGCAATGATAATAAATATTCAAAAATTGATAATAATTAGAATAAAAAAAACATGGCCCGGATTCACGTAACACTTACGCCGACGTATCTACAGATACGCCGCGTAAGTACAAATGTGCGCCGTCGTATCTATGCACCAGACCCACAAACTAAGTTACGTTGAAAATTAGGCTTCTTCCGACCGACGTAACTTTCCTACGCCGGCGTATCGTGGGCGCATATTTACGCTGGATGCATATGGAAGTTTCGATTCAGATATGCAAATGAGGGAGATACGTCAATTCACGTACGTAGATGCGCCCGGCGCATGTTTTAAGCGATTTGCGTACGGGTTACGTCCGGCGTAAAGTTATTCCACATATAGGAGGCGCAACCCATGCAAAGATATGGACCGGGGACCGGACGCCGTCAAAATTTACATTCTGTACGCCGTTTACCTAGTACGTGAATAGGGCTGGGCGTAGGTTATGTTCACGTAGTAGGCAGTGTTTCGACGTATCTTAGGCAGTTGTTATTTTGACGTGACTGTGAGCATGCGCACTGGGATGCGTCCAAGATACGACGCATGCGCTGTTCGTTTTTAGTAGTTGTTTAAAGCTCAGCTCATCATTTGCATGGGGTCACGCTACATTTAAATGTATCACGCCTCATTTAAATGTATCACGTCCACTTCCAGCCCACTTTCACCTACTTTGACTTACGTCGGCTCACGCCGTCGACTATACGCTACGCTTGCGCAACGTTGAATAATTTCTTTTTGAAATGTCAAATCCCTTCAAGACAGCCTATGCTGATGCTGAGTGACTAACCTGTTCTGCTAAGTGACTATCCTTTTCCTCCTCAATGATTATGCTGATAAATTGTAAGAACATTTTTGGTTCTGGGCACCGCCACCAGTGCCTAAGGCCCAATTTTTCTGCCCCTGTTTAACAGAGGTATGTAATTACAATTTTTGATGCAATACTTTGCAGCGGGCTCATTCCTTCAACTAGAGTATCTGTGAGGGGTTGCGGTGTTGTGGAACCAGCAACAGTGCCTAAGGCCCAATTTTTCTGCCCCTGTTTAACAGGGGCGTGTAATTACAATTTTTGATGCAATACTTTGCAGCGGGCTCATAACTGCACTCCAACTAGAGTATCTGTGAGGGATTGCAGTGTTGTGGCACCAGCACCACCACCAACAACAAAGGCCCAATTTTTCTGCCCCTGTTCTACAGGGGCATGTAATTACAATTCTTGATCCAATATTTCACAGCAGGGTCCATTCCTGTGCCCACCAAGAGTAACTGTGAGGGCTTACAGAGTTGTGGCACCAGCACCACCACCAACAAAGGCCCAATTTTTCTGCCCATGTTCAACAGGGGCATGCAATTACAATTCTTTATTTAATATTTCACAGCAGGGCCCATTTCTGCGCACACCAAGAGTAACTGTGAGGACTTAGTGTTGTGGCACCAGCGCCAGCACCAAAGGCCCAATTTTTCCACCACTGTTCAACAATGGCATGTAATTACAATTCTTGATATAACAGTTCACACAGCAGGGCGTTCCAGCGCCCACCAAGACTAACTATGAGGGCTTAGGCCTTGTACACACGAGGGGATATTTCCGCTGAACATGGTCCGACGGACCATTTCAGCCGAAAAATCCGCTCGTGTGTAGGGGCAAACGGACCGTTCTGGCCGGATTCCTCCGGCGGAAAATTTCCAAAGCATGCTTTGGAATTTTTCCGCCAGAGAGCTGTCCGTCAGATATGTCCGCTGGTTAGTACGGCAAACCAGCGGACATATCTTGCCGCACATGCGTCGTATCCTGTGAATGGATCCGACGCATGCGTGTGGAAGTGTTTACTTCCTGGTGCGGTGACGTGGCGGCGTCAACGTCACCGCCGCGTCACCGCGCTGTCCGCCGGCGGGGAATTTGATCCGATGGTGTGTACAGCCATCGGATCAAAACACCCCGGCGTAAATATACGCTGTAAACGGTCCGGGGACCGTTCACAGCGGATATATTCAGCCGTGTGTACAAGGCCTTACAGTGTTGTGGCAACACCAACACCTAGGGCCCAAACTTCTGCAGAGTATATACGGCAGGCCTCTACTTTCAAATATCCAACTTACAAACGACTCCTACTTACAAATGGAAGGAGACAACAGGAAGTGAGAGGAAATCTACCCCTAGGAAGGGAAATTCTCTTCTGTAAGAGGTGTCTCCTGTCCACTGATGCTTTATCACCAATCCTTGTTTCACTAAAAAAAAAACCATTTTCAAAAAATCATTTGTCATTGGGAGGGAAAGTGAATTGCAATCTTCTGAACAGATGCACACAGACAGCATAACAAATGTTACAGGGGTGATAACCCTTCTCTATGTTTTCAGAAAAGCTTTAAAATAGATTTTTTGGCTGGAGCTACACTTTAAAAAAGTACCAGTTCAAAATTACAAACAGATTCTACTTAACAACAAACCTACAGTCCCTGTCTTGTTTGCACCGCCTGAATACTGCTGTTGAAAGTATAAAGGGCCAAAGGGGCTGGTAATGACCTGGGGGGAGGGGGGGAAACCCATGCTATTTTTCTCAATGATTTTCATCCATATTGCAGGGACCAGACATTACATTAAAGCCGCAAGCAGTTTTAAATTACCTTTTTCTTATAGTAATCTCACTTTGTGCAGGGACAGTTCTAAACACGTGCCACTTCCCAGGCATACTATAGACACCCAGCAGGTACGATATTTAAAGGAATTTCTCTTTTTTTTTTCTCTTTAAGCATCACTAAAATCACTGCTCCAGAAAAAACAACCGTTTTTAAAACTTTTTTTACATTGATACATGTTCCCTGGGGCAAGACCCAGGTTCTCAAACCCGTTTTATGACAATAACTTGCATATTAGGCTTTCAAAATGAGCAATGGAGTTCTAAATGTTTGTGCGAACGTTTGGTCCGTTCGAAGGTTCTGGTGTGAACCGAACGGGGGCGTGTTCGGCTCATTCCTAGTCACCATGAGCAGGTGCTTGGCAGACTGGCAGGTAGCAGACAACATGTACAGTTAAGGTAGAGTACAAGTGTAGTCAGACAGATCAGAACGGCAACAGGAGATCAAACACAGGTAGCAGAACGCTGAGGACTGTAAGGCCAAGTCTTAGTGCAGCAGAGGTGTTTATATAGTCCACTTGGCGTTACTTAGTGGTTGGCGCATGAGCGTTCATGGTTGTGCATGCGTGCACATACGGCTAATGGAGATTCTCTGTCCATGGCTTTGGCTAATAGAACTTCTCAGTCTATGGATTTGGCTAATAGGATTTCTCCGTCTATGGATTTGGTTAACAGAAATTATCCTCCTGCCCATAACTATGTGCCTGTGCATATTTCTCCTTTCCTGACACTGCCATCCCAAAGCATCAGTGTTGTGAATGGAGCTGGCAGTAGAGGAAGCACAGCTGCAGAGGGAGCAGAGCCGCATAAGCTGAAGCTTCCTGTATAGCATCGGCTCCTGTCATAGGTGGAGTAATACCAATTGCACTCTGCCTAGGACAGCAATAGTCGGCAATATCTATAGGAAGATTATAATTAAAGGTCAGTTTAAATTCAAAAATCATTGAATTGTTATTGGTTAATTGGCTTGTCATTGCGAAGCCCTAGTCTCCCACCTCCTAGGTGTCTGGGTACCTTACACACCTGCAGAGCAATTCCTGTGACCCCCAGGATACTTACCTTTAGTTCAGACACAACTGACTATCAATCATATAGATGCTACTTTGTTTCTACAGCATATTCTGTGAAGTTAACCTTTCAATGTATGTCGCATACAACTAAATAAAGAATAAAAATATATTCTAAAATCACAGTTTATGTATGGGCATGTCTCTTCTACAGTGGTTACTGGGCTGCTTTCAAATTGATCCACAGGTGCACCTGCAGCCTACCTTCTCTGAGACTTCTGTTATTACCTGAGGGTTTGGTGTGCTCTCTGAAAGCACACCAAAACTCCTAAATGCAGGAGTTTTGGTGCGCTTTCAGAAAGTGCACCACACCTGCAGGATATAACAGAAGTCTATGGCAAAGTTCAGCTAGCCCAAAGGAAAGCCACAGGTGCACTGCGCTGCACCCGTGGTATGGGTAAACCACAGTGCATCAGAGTGAAAGCAGCCTTAGTGTCATGATCGGTGTCATGACTTGGGTCACCTGCTGGTGGCACTGTTCCCTCTGGTGTTCCCAGCAGGTGTCTCCCAAGTTGCAGCTGCACTGGTATATAAGCCCGCCCTGCACTTCAGTCCAGTACTGCAGTATTTCGTCTGTTAAGCCCTGTTCCTGTCTGTCCTGATACCAGTCTGTTTCTTGATCTGCTCCCTTTGACCTTGGCTTGTACTTCTGGACTTCGCTGCCGTCTCCGATCCTTAACCCCGGCTTTGACCCTGGACTTGCTTGTTTCTTATCCCTGCTGGTTACGTTCTGATTTATTGTACATATTTATGTTCACTAGTTTTGGTGGTTTTGACGTTTATTGTGTGTGTAGTTGGTGTACTTGTTTGTGGGTGTCCTGTTTTTTCACATGTGCCTTGTCCTCAATAAATTCATATTGTTCACTTACCTTCTGCCTATTTCCTTAGTGCAGCCCACTGACCTGTCCTTTAGTATTGGGTGTCTGTGTAGACATCCCCTGACACTTAGGCCCTTTCACATTAAAGCGGATCTCCACCCTAAAGTGAAGATCCGCTGATCGGAACCCTCCCCCCCTCCGGTGTCACATTTGACACCTTTCAGGGGGGAGGGGGGTGCAGATACCTGTCTAAAGACAGGTATCCGCACCCACTTCCGGCCCGCAGTCTCGGGCAAAAGACGGGCTTTTCCCGTTGTGTGCTGGGAACTCTCGGCTCCCAGCACACAGCGGGAGCCAATCTGCGGGCGCAGCGCGACTCGCGCATGCGCCGTAGGGAACCGGGCAGTGAAGCCGGAGCGCTTCACTTCCTGGTTCCCTCGCCGTGGATGGAGGGGGGAGCAGCAGGGTGATGAGCGATCGCTCATCCTCTGCTGCGGACGCCGCTGGACTCCAGGACAGGTAAGTGTCCTAATATTAAAAGTCAGCAGCTGCAGTATTTGTTGCTGCTGGCTTTTAATATTTGTTTGTTGGTGAACCATCCGCTTTAACAGTACGATAGAGTTCGCCTGTCTGTTTTTCAGACGGACCTAATCAGACCTTCCATTCACCTCTATGGAGTGGCAGATGCAAATGGACTTGTGTCCGTTTATACCTGTCTCCTGCAGCTCTGATCCACAAAAAAAAACAGAAGGGGGATCCATCCCCTTCCATTTGGGCGTATTGGAACAGCTTTCACAACAGCAACACTATTAGAGGCAATCTTGTGTAGTTTGAGGTTAGCCTCAGAAAGCATATCTTGTCTCGATCGGAGCAGGTCTATGGCTTCTTCATCTGTTGGCAAAGTCCATCGTCCACATAGACGTCTCTCTCAAGGAAGTGTCGAGCATCCACGCCATACTCCTTTTCCCCATGAAGTGCAGTCCTTCATAAACCATATGTTGTAACAGCAGGTGAGGGACTATTTCCCAAAAACATGTACTTTCATGCGGTATTCAATTATCTCATTGTCCATGTTGTTGTCGTCACGGTGCCACAGAAACCTTAAGAAGTTCCTATGGTCTTCATGTATAATGAAACATTTGTTCAATGTCAGCAGTTATGGAAACTGGCTCTTTTCTAAACCTCATAAGTGCACCTACAAGGTTGTTGTTAGGTTCAGACCAGTGAAAAAAACGTCGCTTAGGGATACGCCTTCATGCTTGGCACTGGAGTAAAATACTACCCTGATTTGCTTTGGATTACGTGGATGATACACTACGGAGAAAGGCAGGTACCAGCACTCATCGTGTCTTTGAAGTGGTGGAGCTAGTTTAGCGTGATCATTGTCAAAAATCCTTTTCATAAAGGCGATGAAATGGTCCTTCATTTCAAGACTGTTCTTAGGAGATCACTGAAGTGAGTGGAATCTGGTTAGAACCAATTGGTTGGGAGGTTAACCCTTGCAGCATGAAGAGGTAATGGTGCAACCCAGCAGTTAGACTCATACTGGAAGAAATCGTTGTTCATTATTTTGATGAACTCTCTGTCTTCAACTGACAAGGCAATTTTGTTGTCATCACTTGTAGTACAAAACATTGTGGTACCTAGGTTGTCATCACAAAAACTAGGAGTGACATCAGGTATTTGGAAGATGCCACAAGGCTTCTCTTTTACTTCATAATGGTGAGGGCACTGTTTGAAGTGGGATGCACGTCCATTTCCTAACATGTACGTTTTGAAGGCGTGGATCTCGGATGATGTACGCATTCTATTCAAGCATACGCCGCCCAAGATTACCCAGCCTAGATCATGTTTTTGTGCGTGAGGGGCATCATCAGGTCCACTGCACTGCTTGCGTACATTATATACTCTGAGAATGTCTGTTTCTAGCAAGACCAAGATTTCAGCATTCATGTCCATTGCAGGAATCTCATTAACAAGGTGCCTTAAGTGAGGGTGGTGATATGCAGTCTCTGGAGTAGGAATTTTTTCTCTTTCGTCTGGTATCTGGTCACACTCAACTAATGTTGGTAGGGGTATGCCCTCTCTTATTAACCACTTAAGACCCGGACCAATACGCTGGTAAATGACCCAAGGTGTTTTTGCGATTCGGCACTGCGTCGCTTTAACAGACAATTGCGCGGTCGTGCGACGTGGCTCCCAAACAAAATTTGCGTCCTTTTCTTCCCACAAATAGAGCTTTCTTTTGGTGGTATTTGATCACGCCGACATCCGCCCGCTCGTCCCGGATCGCTCCCGGAGCCAGGGGGACCCCCGAACCGCACTTAGGCGGGGACGTAAATTTACGCCCTTGTGCCTGTACGAGCCATTCTGTGGCCGTATATGTGCGTGCGGGGGTCCTTAAGTGGTTAATATGAGAGACCATGAACCCATTGGCCCTTCTGCCAAAGGTCTCTTCACGACCAGAACAGGTTCTGAGAGTATACAGTGCTGCATATTCTTCTATATCAAAGATCTCAAATAATTTAGGCTTAACCAGGGATATGTTGCTCTGTTCATCTATTATGGCATACATCCTAATAGCTTCCTCGGGTTGACCCTTTGGGTATATCTTGACTAGGCATATCTTAGCACAGCATTTGTGATCTAAGTCTTCTCCACAGACTTCTGTGCATGAAGAGGAAACAATAGCTTTGGCTAGAGCATGATCTTGTTGCTCCCTGCCATGATTTGAGACAGGGCTGGAGGTAGGAGGCTGCTGTGAATTGTCTGAGGCCCGGAAGCATGGATGTAACATGTCTGTCACTACTGCATCCTGTGCATTTGATGACAACTTTACAGTCTTTAGCAAAATGTCCATAACAAGCACAGCACCTATAGCATATTCCAAGTTTCTGAAGAATCTCCCTGCGCACTTGGTCTGGCGGTGTGTACACACCATCGGACGAAAATCCCCTTGGACAGAGAACGCGGTGACGTGGCAGTGACGTTGACGCCACCTTGTCACCAAACCAGGAAGCAAAATGCTTCCATGCATGCGTCAAATCCATTCGATGCATGCAGGGGATTTCGGTCCGCTGGTTAGGCGTACTAACCAGCGGACATGTCCGACGGACAGGTTTCCAGCGGACAAGTTTTAAAGCATGTTTTAAAACTTTTGTCCGCTGGAAACCTGTCCGCTAGGCCGTACACACGATCGCATATGTCTGCTGAAACTGGTCTGGTGACCAGTTTCAGCGGACATGTTCGATTGTGTGTACGCAGCCTATGGCTTCAGAGCTACCATAGGCTTGCTCAAGTCTTGCCCCTGCAGCAACAAGACCTGCATTTGGGTGGTCAACATGCACTGTTCTCAGTCTTTTAACATGATCTGCAGATTCTGGCCCCAGCCACTTTATAAGCAAATCAAGTTCCTCCTTGGTAGTGTTGCGCCCACCCCAAATCTAGGGGGCGCTATTTGAAATTTAAGGGATGCCTGGGCCAGTATTTGGGCCCAGGCCTGTTTGATTAATTCAAATTTGCCTTTGCTCTGGTTGTGATACTATCTGGTAGTTTCAGGTGCAGGTGTTATCATGTCAGGCTTATGTTGGAACGCAGATGCACCATGATGTGTTTGATGTCCCTTCTCGGCAGCAGTGCAGTGGGAGTGATGACTCCGCTGTACATGCTGGGGAGTGGTACTTAAGAGGCAGGCGCCATTTTATAAGGGTCTTCGCCTTGTGGCCCTCCTGGCGCAAGGTGCGTGTGTGTGTGAGCCTGACCTCGGGCCATGTTGGCCTGGGGTCGCTTTGCTGTTGAGTAGGCCCAGCTATACTGTCTGGGGCCTGCAGTCCAAAAGGGGATCCAAAGCCGTCTGTCCACAAGGGAGGAAGCTGTCTTGATGAAGGAAACCATGGGAGGACCTGCCCTGGAGGAGACCGGCAAAGTGCTAGTGTCTCGGGTGAGGCCTGGTGACCTAATTAAGGAGGGATCCACTATTTAAAAGTCATGAAAATAAAGAAAACTCTTGGAATGAGAAGGTGTTCCCAAACTTTTGGTCTGTACTGTATATAAATTATATATATATATATATATATATATATATATATATATATATATATACACACACACACATACACACACACACAATCATCATGATCATTGGACAGATCGATTTCAGGGGCTCCCGATACTTATCCAGTCAAGACAATGCCATGGTGGTGGCCTATGTCAACCACCAGGGAGGAACGAGGAGTGTGTTAGCCAGCCAGGAAGTAGCCGGCATGTTACAGTGGGCAGAACATTTCGTCCCGGCCATCTCCGCCATTCTCCCTCCAGGGGTGGATAACTGGCAGGCGGATTACCTCAGTCATCAAGTATTGGACAAGTGGAGTGTTCCCTCCATTAGGAGGTATTTCAACAGATCTGCCTACACTGGGGATCTACAGAGGTAGATCTGATTGCATCCCAAATCAACAGGAAGGTGCAGAGGTTTGTGGCCAGCCCTTCGGTTGCCTCTGGCGGATGCCTCAGACGCTCTGGTCGCTCTGTATCATCTGATCTACGCCATTCCTCCCCTCAAGCTTCTGCCACGGCTGTTGCGCAGGATCGAGGCCCAAGGAATTCCAGTCATTCTAGTGGTCCTGGTCCTGGTATGCCGACCTGGTGCGTCTGTTCCCAGACGCCCCCTGGTGGCTGCCTCTCAGGGAGGATCTGCTACCCCGAGGGCCAATATTCCACCCTGCCTTACCGTCGCTGGCTTTAATGGCCTGGCTATTGAAAGCCAAGTTTTGAAGGATTGGGGAGTATATTTCATGGTCTGAGTCATTGGGTTTTACCTACGTTCCTTTTCAGTGGCTCGAATTTTGACTTTTCCTCAGAGGGGCGTTGAAAAGAATTTGGCCTTGAGTACTGTAAAGGGCCAGGTGTCGGCCTTGGTGTTTTTTTTTCAACGATCCCTGGCTTCGCATTCCCTGGTGCGTACGGTCATTCAGGGAGTGCAACATGTGGTTCCACTGGTGCGATCTCCCTTGCCACCCTGGGACTTAAATATTGTACTTTCGGTTCTACAGAAGCCTCCGTTTGAGGATATTTGAGAAGTTCCCCTGCTCACGCTATCACAGAAGGTGGCCTTCTTGGTGACTATTTCTTCTGCTCGAAGGGTGTCAGAGTTGGCGGCGCTATCCTGTCGCACACCCTACCTGGTGATTCACAAGGACAAGGCAGCCTATTGCTTTAGGGTGTGCACCCCAAGGCTCAAACACACATGCCTTTCTCTGCGGCCTCAGCTGCATGGGACAGTAAATAAATGTGAAGTGCTCTGTGCCAAGTGGCTTCCTGTTCACAAACTGAAGCATCGTAAACACAGTTTACTATGCCTCAGTTATGAATGAACACAGTGAGTGAGTGTGTTCATTGTGCTCATTTAAAAAGGGAAGGCGCTGGTAAATTACGTATAGCATACTAGCTCATTATGTAATACTCACCTCCGATCAAAGCCCCCGCAGCCGTCCTCGTACACCTACTGTATCGGGCGGCCGACATCTTTTCCAGGGGTTATTTCCGGGTATCGCGGCTCCGGCGATGTGATTGGCATTCCATCAACGTACAGGTGATAGTCGATGCCCAAGGCCTCATATGGCACGTCCGTGCCAAACACCCCGGATCCAGCCATGACAGCTACATATACAATCAGAGCCCCATCCGAATGGAATTCGAACAGAACGTGTATGGGGACACCTGGCTGGTTGGTGAGTGACATGGGTGGCAGGCATGACTGTCCCCCCCCCCCCCCCCCATGATGCACACATCACAAGGGGCACATGCATGACTAACATCCTCCTGTCTTTTTCCTTACAGGTGACTCTGCATATGCACTGGGACCCCATCTCTTGACTCCTATCCGGAACCCCCAAACCCCAGGAGAGGAAAGATACAATGAAGCCCACGCCCAAACCCGTGCAGTGGTGGAGCGCACCTTTGGCCTCCTGAAGTCACGTTTCCGATGACTGGATAAGTCTGGGGGGACCCTGTTGTATTCCCCAAACTTTGTGTGCCATATCATCGGTGCATGTTGCATTCTGTGCAACTTAGCCTGCAGATTAACATACGTGATGACCTGACTCCTGAACCAGAAAAACACCCCCTAACCGAGGTTACCCCGTCTTCTGAGGGAAGAGCAGCCAGGAGACAGCTCACATTAGGCATCTTTGCACGTTAAACACACACATTAATCATGGCACAATGAGAATGCATGCATGCACACTGTGGTCCCTAGCACAGACACATCACATCCTCATCTAATTGGATTAGCACAAGCCCACCATGCTGGACTTGTGAGCAGCAACGCCACGCCATGGCTCCAATTATGTCACTGTACATTCATACAACATTCACACGGACCTGGGAATCACTTCTCCCTGGTCCTGGGGAACCCTTCTCCACCAAAACTGAGGGTGATACCCCTTTGCCGGCAGGAATATCACCCCCACATTTCCAAAACATTCACATCACAAAAAAACAAAACAAATGTCCAGCAAAAAAAAAAAAAAAGGGGGAAAACAAAATTAATGCCGTTGGCGTGAGCCACGCCTGGGGCGCCCACGGCCACGGCCCCGGCTCCTCAGGGGAGACTCATGGGGAGGGGGGGTAATCCGGGGAAGGAGGAGCAGCCCCTGGTATCTGCCCACCTGGCGGTGGCGGCCTGCCCTCCAAGGCCACGGCAATTCTGTTCAGGCCAGCACCTAGTGTTGCCGTGTTGGCCTGGATAGCCTGGGTGAGGGCCCTCACATCCTGCCCAACGTCTGCTGTTGTAGTCTGCAGTGCGTTTAGGCAGTTTGTAAGAGCCCGGGAGTGGCAGTCAAGGTCCCCAAGTGTATCCTTTATGGAGGACAGGCTCTCCTCCATCCGCCCCAAAGTCTGGCTGACCTGTCCCAGATGGCGGGTCTGAAGGGCCTGGTCCCTTCTCAGGTTGGCGGGCAGAAGCTCGGCCACCCCCCTGGTTTTCTGGGATGACTTCCTGCCTCCAGCTGAGGCTTGTGGCCGGGGAGAAGGGGAGGCCCTTGGGAGAGGAGCCCTGTTGGGGGGAGGAGTGGGAGGGGCTAGCCCTTATGGAGGGCTGGCTGCTGCCAGCCAGAGAGGAAGACTCCTCCAAAAACAGCAATCCACTGGCTGACATGACATCCTCCTCCTCCTCAAACTCCTCCTCCTCAACCTCCTCCGAGGACTCCGGCCTTGTCTGGGGGTCCTCATCAGACTGTTGTCCCTGGGATAGTGCGGTCAGCCCAGATGGCCCAGCAACCTCCTGCTCATCTGTGGATGACACAAAACATTCACAGGTTGGAGGATCCACACACAAGCCACATATTCCCTTTCACCCCCTCCCCCACACATGCTACACACCTGATAGGGAAAAAACCTTACCTGGCATCACGCCTTCATGACTTGAGTCATAGCTGGGCAGGCCCTCCACCTGTTGTCTATGAAAGGTGTTGGCCACCGCGCGCTCCTCCTCTGTCAGCCTAACAGGGCATGGTGGGCCTCCTCCTGTGGCCCTGGCATGGGCTACCATTTTGGCCAGCTTCTTTCTGACCAGACGTCGGAGGTCATTGATCTCCTTTTCAATCCCCGACCGTGTCCGGGTTCCCCCCCCCCCCCCCCGATGCATTTACCTTGTCAGTAATGTTCTGCAAGATATCACGCCTCCTGGCCGGGGTGGTGTTGGCACTCTCCGGGCCGTGGAGGAAACGCCCATATTGGGAAATGGCCCGGGCAAGAATTTGTTTCTCCCCCAAAGTAAAATTTAACTTCCTCTTTCTCTCAGTCATACTCATACAAAAACTCTCTCCCAAACAATCAGCAAAAATCACTCACAAAAACAAGCAGGAAAAATCAAGCAAGAAAACAAACAAACAAAAATCTATCAACCAAAAAGTCTCACAAGCAGTCACCAAAAATCACTTTCAAATATCTTCTACCAAACACTAGATCACACAGTCCACAAATATAACAAAGACAAATCACAACGCGAACAAACAACAGAACAAAAGCACCTTGCTGTATAGGGAGGGATACAAAGGGATGTACTTTTGCAAAGGAAGTGCGTTTGTGTCTGTCTATTTATGCTGTCTGCGTAGTTCACTAATTTGCCCGGGTCCACTTCCAATTTCACTGATTGCGCCATTCCCGAGTTGTGAGCATGCGCACAGAGGTGCTGACCATGGTGTGCTTCAAGCGCGCATGCGCGAGCCAGCCGGCCCTTCATTTGTATGGGGTCACGGCTCATTTCAATGCAACACGCCCACGTCCTTCCCAATTTGTATTACTCCGCCTTGCGCCTCTGAAATAACGTTGCGCAGGCGCAAATTTCTGCGCAAAACCGACGAGATTAGGGTGATTGCGCCGCTACATTGCGCTAGTCTAACGTAAAGGCAGTGTGCTACGCCGGTCCAATAATGCGCAGATGTACGTGAATCTGGCCCTATGAGATTAGGGCATGCAGCACAGACAAACATAAAAAAAATGGGTGGAACTCCACTTTAAATGTATAAACTGTATGATATCTGTGCATTGTGTAGGAGCTGAGCAAAAAAGATATGAACCAACATGGTGGAAGGCCTCCATCCCAGAAAATACATACGTATACAAAAAATAGTGGTCATGGGACTTTAAAGTTGATGTAAACCCAAAAGAATAAAAAATAAATTTTGATGTCACAATGCAGAGTATAAGATTTCCTATCATCTGTGCTTAGTCTTGCCACACAGAGTTAATCCAGCGCTGAGTAATCCTCTTTTAAAGTCCAGTGCAAATTAACCGGACTTCAGATAAAAACCTGCCAAATTAGGTTAAGTCCGTTTCTCTGTTTTTGCTTTCAGTAACAGGTTATTTACAAATATAGCGTGGACATGTTTATCATAACAAGAGGTGATCCAAAGTTCATTGTATATTACTAGGATGTGTTATGATGTTATATCACCTCATGTTATGATAAACAAAACATAACATATGATAAACATGTCCTAGCTATATTTGTAAATAACCTCTCACTCAAAGCAAGAAGAGAGATTCCAGACTTTTTGATTCAGGCAGGGTTTTATCTGAAAGGCTGTTAGTTTTCACTGAACATAAAAGAGGATTACTCAGCGCTGGATTAACTCTGTGTGGCAAGACTGGGCACAAATGATAGGAAATATTATACTCTACATTGTGACATCAAAAAAAAAAAAAATGTTTTTGGGTTTACATCCACTTTAAGTGAGACCAGTCACAGAGTAAAATAAAAGGTACAAACAATATATAAAAATAACAATGAATTTATTATGACAAAAAAATGAACCAAAAATATTGTTCTCAGGGTACATGATACAGTCATAAAAACAAATTCCTTACAAAGCTACATACAAAGAATTGATGAATAATTTCATATTGAATAAATATATAATGGCATAATTAAGCCAGTACAGAAGTAGATCTGGGTAAAGAGTAAAACTGTAATGACAAACTGTACGCGTTTCGAGGATCCATCCTTTTATCAGGAGTATGATGTCAATGGTATCTATAGATTTGAATAATACAGAATGTATGTTAATTAAAAAAAAAACACTTACATGTAGCTAAAGGAAGATGTATAAGAGCCCAGCTGCAGAAAGCATGATGAGGAGGGGGGGCCATGCATAATCAGCCCAGGGAACAATCAATGCACGAAGCATGAAACAATGCTAGGATAATGATGAAAGTGAACAATAAGTAAAAATGGTCACAAATCTGAAAATAAATACCGTATTTATCAGCGTATAACACGCACAGGCGTATAACACGCACCCTAAGAGTCGGTTCACACAAGGGCAACATGACTTCTAGCACGACTTTGGGAGGCAACTTAGACACACTTGAGTATGAATCACCAGGCAACTTCAAGTTGCCTCCAGTGGCCAATCAAACAACAATCAGCTCTGGGAGAGGGAGGGGGAGGGAGGGGTTTGCCTGAGAAATGTATGTTATCTTCCTGGAACGTTGCTTCAGTTAAGACAGTGATCAGATTTCTGAGACGACTTCCATTGAAATCAATGGGTACAAGTTGTCTACAAGTCTGATTGAAGTAGTACAGGAAACTTTTTCTGAAGTCGGAGCGACTTTAGTAGTGTACATTAAGACGGCTCTCATTCACTTACATTGATTTTCTCAACCACACAACTTGGAATGACTTAGGGAGACTTCAAGTCGGATCCCAGGTCGCCCCAGTGTGAACCGGCTCTTACTATAAGAGGGAAGTTTCAGGAAAAAAACTTTCCACAGCCCCCTGCGTATAACACACAGCCACAGTTTACACTCCATAAAAAAGTGAGTGTTATACGCCAATAAATATGTATACTGTGGTAGAATTAGCTTGTGGGGATCACTTTTCTGAAACACAGTCTGTAAACAGGCACTTTCTTTTTAAGTCTGGCAGCTGCCAGGTTTATTTTACAAAAGGTTTGCAGGTTAAAACAAACAAAACAGTAAACTTAAATCCTTGCCGTCCGGCGCTAAACTAAACATCAGGGTCTCCTATCTATACAGTGTGGGGCTGGTCCCCACCACCCACAAAATAAACAACAACGCAAACCTTTTTCTTGCAATGTCTTTAGAGAGCTCCTCACACTCAGGTTCCCTCCACAGTGTCCCAAATTCAGAGAGCTCCCTTCTGATCTCTTCCTGGTTGTTTTTAAGGTCCACCTGACATTGAACTCCAGTGGACCCAAATATCCGGACCGGAACACCAGAGGCCGTAAAACCCGGCCCGGATTCCGGTTCAGCTTCTCAAAATAGAACGTATGCGCGGTGAAATATATCTATGGTCAAGTATCTCACCTCGCATACCGTCACATATCCTCCCCCTCTGCTCAAGCCCCTGCGGCTGAGCACTTGCCCCAACCATACAGTGTACCCGGGAGAGAGCATCTGCATTATTTTGGAGTTTTCCTGGCCTATGCTCCACCGTAAATTTAAAAGGCTGTAAAGCCAGGAACCACCTTGTCACCCGAGCATTTTTCTCCCTGTTATCACACATCCACTTCAAGGGAGCATGGTCTGTGACCAGCTTAAATTACCTCCCCAGTAGGTAATACCTCAGGGAGTCTAAAGCCCACTTAATGGCGAGACACTCCTTTTCTACGATGGCATAATTTTTCTCGTGCTTGTTCAGCTTCCGGCTCAGGTATACCACTGGGTGCTCCTCACCATCCCTGTTCTGTGAGAGTACGGCCCCTAGGCCCACCTCAGAGGCGTCCGTCTGTACAACAAACTCCTGGCTAAAGTCCGGGGTTACTAGTACGGGTACCATACAAAGAGCCTGTTTCAACTTCTGAAATGCCTCCTCGGCTTCGGTGTTCCACTTGACCATGACCGACCCCCTACCCTTCGTCAAATCGGTCAAGGGGGCAGCAATGGTGGCAAAATTGGGTATGAAACGTCTGTAATACCCCGTAATGCCCAGGAAGGCCCTCACTTGTTTTTTATTGACTGGTTGGGGCCATTTTTGAATTGCCTCAATCTTATTGGTCTGCGGCTTGACCACTCCCCGGCCAATAATGTACCCAAGGTATCTGGCCTCCTCCAGGCCTATGGCACATTTTTTTGGATTGGCCGTGAGACGTGCTTCCCTAAGGGAATCTACCACCGCTTGTACGCGGGGCAGGTGCGATTCCCAATCTGGGCTGTGGATGACCACATCGTCCAAGTACGCCGCTGCATACGAGCGATGTGGTCTCAAAGTTTTGTCCAAAGTTTTGTCCATCATTCGCTGGAATGATGCAGGGGCTCCTTGCAGACCAAACGGCATCCGCTTATACTGAAATGAGCCCTCAGGAGTGGAAAAGGCAGTCTTCTCCTTGGCTGATTCAGTAAGCGGTATTTGCCAATAACCTTTCGTTAGATCCAGGGTTGTTATGTAGCGAGCCTGTCCCAACCTGTCCACAAGTTCGTCGACCCGGGGCATCGGGTAGGCGTCAAACTTGGACACACTGTTACGTTTTCTAAAGTCATTACAAAACCTGATACTGCCATCAGGTTTTGGGACCAGCACTATGGGACTTGACCACTCACTGTGGGACTCTTCGATCACATCCAACTCTAACATTTGTTTTATTTCCTCCGCAACCGCCTCTCGCCGGGCCTCTGGGATTCTATAGGGTTTTACATTTACCCGAACCCCTGGTTCCGTCACTATGTCATGTTGGATCGTGTTGGTCAGTCCGGGTAAGGGGGAGAAAAAGTCTCTATTTTTCTGCACAAATGCCCTAACGTCATTTTGTTGTGCTACAGACAGGGAATCCGTGATGGGAACGTCAGGTATCACGGGTATCCGGTCTGTTGGAGGTGAGGTCATGGCCAGTAAAGTCTCTCGGTCCTTCCAGGGCTTTAAGAGATTTACATGGTAAATTTGGTGGGGTTTCCTTTTGCCTGGCTGGTAGACTTTGTAGTTTACCTCCCCCACCCTTTCGACAACCTCAAAGGGACCCTGCCACTTGGCTAAAAATTTACTTTCTACTGTGGGAACCAGTACCAGCACTCTGTCCCCCGGGCTGAAAGTACGGACCTTGGCACCCCGGTTATAGACCCTCCTTTGGGCCTCCTGGGCTCGCTCCATATGTTCCCGTACTAGGGGCAGGATGGCTGCGATTCGGTCCTGCATCAAGGAGACATGTTCTATGATGCTCCTATATGGGCTGACCTCTCCTTCCCACGTTTCTTTAGCAATATCTAGCAGGCCCCTGGGATGCCTACCATACAAGAGCTCAAAGGGGGAATAGCCTGTGGAGGCCTGTGGAACCTCTCGTATAGTAAACATGAGATATGGTAGCAAATAATCCCAGTTTCTCCCATCCTTGTCGACCACCTTTTTCAACATACTCTTCAATGTTTTATTAAACCTTTCGACCAGACCATCTGTCTGGGGGTGGTAGACAGAAGTACGGAGATGGGAGATTTTGTACAATCTACACAATTCCTTGGTAACCCTAGACATGAAAGGGGTGCCCTGATCGGTCAAGATCTCTTTCGGGATCCCGACTTGACTAAACACCTGGACCAATTCCTTGGCAATAGCCTTAGCGGAGGTGTTACGCAAGGGTATGGCCTCAGGATAGCGAGTCGCATAGTCCAGGATCACCAGAATATGCTGGTGACCTCGGGCAGATTTCACCACCGGCCCGACCAGGTCCATGCCAACCCTCTCAAAGGGAACCTCAATTATTGGTAGAGGGACAAGGGGGCTGCGAAAATGGGGCGACGGTGCTGACATTTGGCACTCGGGGCACGATTCACAATACTCCTTGACCTCTGCATGCAACCCGGGCCAGAAAAATCTCTGGGTGATTCTCTCCTTGGTTTTTTCGACCCCGAGATGTCCCCCCATTACATGACCATGAGCCAGGTCTAGCACCACCCTGCGAAAGGGTTTGGGAACCAGCAGCTGTTCTACCTCTTCCTCTCCGTGTTTTATCACTCGATATAATAGATTGTTTTTAATCGCCATGTAGGGGAAGAACACGACCCAATTAGGATCCACCGGTTCCCCATCCAACACCTTAACATTTTCCCTGGCACTCATGAGGGTGGGCTCTCGCAGCTGCTCAGTACAGAAATCCTCCCTCCTGACCTCCAAGTCGGGTACCACATTTTGGCTACTCTCGATGTCAGGGTCAGACGGGATTTCCTGTTCGTTACCCTCAGGCTGGGTGCTAGCTTCCAAGTCCTCCGGTTCCCCGACCATGGCAGGGAAAGGAAGAGGATCTCCGGCTTCCTCGATCCCACCAATAGCCTGCCTTTCCCTTTTGAAAAACGGGTCTGGTGAGAGTTCCGTGTTTCCCCAGCAGGGAGAACTCTATCTACGAGCCTCCCTTTATGCTCCCATAACTTCCAAAAATGGGGAAAGTCTCTCCCTACTAAAGCTTCATGGAGCAGTGAGGGTACCACCCCCACTGAATGTGTTACCCTGCCCCAGGGGGTATCAACCTCAACCACTGCTGTCTGGTAGTCCCGAGTGTCCCCATGGATGCAAATTACCCCAATACTACTGGGGTGTAGTTTTTCGGGGTCTACACAAGCACTCCTAACTAGGGTCACCACGCTACCAGAGTCTAGTAGTGCTGTGAGAGGCTTGCCATCCACTATAATAACGCACATCTGTTTTTCAAGGCGACTCTGATCTAGCGCAACACATGCGACCTGTGCAAACAGAGAAATGTGTCTTTTCCTATCAGCATAATCACATTGCATAGGTTCATCATTTAGAGGGCAGTTTGCAGCAATATGGCCCAATGCATGGCAACGAAAACACCGTATTTGCCCCACCCCCAGTCCTCTTAACGGTCCCAAAGACCTTCCTGGCTTCTGTGGCCAGTCTCCAGGTCTAGGACCCACAGTCTCATCTGCTGTAACGACAGTCTTATCCACTCTCCCCAAGCTCTTGAACCCCGGAACAGTCTTACCCGAACCGCTGGGAGATCTTGCACCTCTAGACACACCGAAGTGGGGCGTAGGTGGGTTTACCAAGTCCTCGGTAGCACTGTACTTCTCCACTAGGTCCACCATTTGGGCTGCAGTGTTGGGGTCTCCCTGTCCGACCCACCTCCTCAGGGCAGCAGGAAGCGCACGTAGGTACCGGTCCATTACCACACGCTCCACAATCTGCGGGCTGGTCAGGGTCTCTGGCTGCAACCACTTCCTGGTGAGGTGGACCAGGTCAAACATTTGTGATCGGGGTGGCTTGCTGCTGGAGTAGGACCACTGATGCACGCGCTGGGCCCGAACTGCCATGGTGACACCCAAGCGTGCGAGTATCTCTGATCTGAGAGTCTCATAGTCCTGTGCCTTATCTGTTTCTAGGTCAAAATAGGCCTTTTGGGGTTCTCCAGTTAGGAATGAGGCCAATAGTCCCGCCCACTGCACTTTTGGCCATCCTTCGTGGACAGCGACTCTCTCGAAAGTCGCCATGTATGCCTCAACATCATCCGCTGGTGTCATCTTTTGCAGGTGGTAGGAGGCCCGTAGTATCTTTGGTTCTGCTGCCACAGGAGGTGCGGACCCCTTTTTCAGTTCCATCAGAGCTTCGGCAAACTGTCGGTTCATCTCCTGTTGCGCAGCCTGCTGTGCTGCAGCCGCCTCTGCGACTTGGCGGCTGGTTTCCTGCTGGGCTGCATTGGCCTGTAGCAGGGCAGCCTGTTGCGCTGCAGCAGCTTCTGCGACTTGGCGGTTGGTTTCCCGCTGGGCTGCATTGGCCTGTAGGAGGGCAGCCTGCTGCGCTGCAGCAGTTTCTGCGACTTGGCGGTTGGTTTCCCGCTGGGCTGCATTGGCCTGTAGCAGGGCTTTTAACATTTCCTCCATCTTCAGAAAAGTTGCCCGCTGAATCCACCACGTGTGGGAGAATTAGCTTGTGGGGATCACTTTTCTGAAACACAGTCTGTAAACAGGCACTTTCTTTTTAAGTCTGGCAGCTGCCAGGTTTATTTTACAAAAGGTTTGCAGGTTAAAACAAACAAAACAGTAAACTTAAATCCTTGCCGTCCGGCGCTAAACTAAACATCAGGGTCTCCTATCTATACAGTGTGGGGCTGGTCCCCACCACCCACAAAATAAACAACAACGCAAACCTTTTTCTTGCAATGTCTTTAGAGAGCTCCTCACACTCAG
Organism: Rana kukunoris; assembly: GCA_029574335.1. NCBI lineage: Eukaryota > Metazoa > Chordata > Amphibia > Anura > Ranidae > Rana > Rana kukunoris. The sequence goes on along the minus strand of CM056050.1, from coordinate 190,842,872 downwards.
GTTCCCTCCACAGTGTCCCAAATTCAGAGAGCTCCCTTCTGATCTCTTCCTGGTTGTTTTTAAGGTCCACCTGACATTGAACTCCAGTGGACCCAAATATCCGGACCGGAACACCAGAGGCCGTAAAACCCGGCCCGGATTCCGGTTCAGCTTCTCAAAATAGAACGTATGCGCGGTGAAATATATCTATGGTCAAGTATCTCACCTCGCATACCGTCACAATACATACACACTTAGGGCGACGGAAAAAGCCGACGCTGACCCGACGCCATACTTAACATGGCATCCAACGGCACCCGACGGCATCCGACGGGACTTCGTAAGGTTACTCCTCATAGAAGCAGGGGTAACCTTACGAGTTCGTAAACGACGTACGCGACGACGGGGCGGCGTAAAAGCGATCGGGAATCGGCGTAGTAGCCTCATTTGCATAGGCAAATGAGAAAACAACGTAAAGGCCACCTAGTGGCCGGAGTTGTCATTACAACTACAATCCGCAAGTGTAATGGTATTACACTTATCGGATGTTGAAGCGTATCTATGCCAAAGTGATGCTAAGCATCTCTTGCATAGATACGAGCCAAAAAAACGGCGATACGACAGGGTATCTGAGATACTCCGTCGTAGCGCCGCTGAGAATCTGGCCCTCAGAGCCCGTTCACACTAGGGCGGCACGACTTTGGGGGCAACTCGGCAAAGCGATCTCAAGACGACTTGAGAGGCGATTTGCAAAATGACTCCTGTATTGAAGTCAATGCAAGTCGCCCCGAGTGGTCTCCAAAGTTGTACAAGAACCTTTTTGTAAGTCAGAGCCACTTGAGTCGCTCCTATTAGAACAGTTCCATTGATTAGAGCAGAGCGTGACTTGTTGGGCGGCTGGCTGAGTCGCCCCCAGTGTGAACCGACGCAAACACACAAGTATATATATATATATATATATATATATATATATATATATATATATATATATATATATATATATATATATATATATATTAGGGCTGTTACTGATCAAAATTTTTGTGTTCCATTAATCGTTTTTTTTTTAATCGATTAATCGACTAATTTTGATTAATTATAACGCACATACAGATCCAACTACTTTTATCTGATCTCCTTGCAGGCTGATTCCCAGTGCAGCTACCAACCATTGGAAAAATGGATAGCAGGATACAAAAAACACACAAGGGCAGTGCTTGATGGGAAAAGCATTACAACTTTTATAGTCTTCAAGTAGGTAACAAAATAAATATTGCACTGGAGATAAAATCGATGTAGCTACATAAACTGTAAAAATGGTGCGAGTAATACCAAACGGTAGCAAAAGCAGTCATAAAAAACATGTAGCTAAGTATGATACTGGTATAAAAATGTGTACAACAATGCCACTGCTGACTCCAGATGAGGAGGGGGTAAAATCAGTCCGTCGGCATGTAGATGTCCCGTGAAGGAAACTATCACAACTCCCAGTGGATGGCTGTAGAATCCCAGGTTGATAGAGGGAAGTGATAGAGGGAAGTGTAACAGCCCTTGCATGTGGCAGATAGGAAGGTCCCGCCGGCATGCAGATATGAAGGCACAGCAAAGGAGCCCTTCAGATGGACACGGCAAGCCCCGCCGGTGTCCGTGACGTCACCGGATCTCCGACAGAACTCCCTGAAGGCCCAAAAGCCGGCGGAGAGGTGAGTGCCAAGCAAAAGAATTTTAATCGATCAAAAAGATTTTGATCGATCAAAAAAATTAACGATTAATCAATTAAAAGTACATTTGCACAGCCCTAATATATATATATATATATATATATATATATATATATATATATATATATACTGTATATATATATATATATATATATATATAAATATAGTTAAATATGTATATGTGTAATGGTATCGATGCGCATATGCAGGAAGAGTGTGCGGATAAATATAAGGGTGTCCAGCAAGGTAACCAATGTGTGAATGAAGGAAGAAGAGTTTGTTTATGTCATTACAGTTTTACTCTTCACCCAGATCTACTTATGTACCGGCTTAATTATGCCATTATATATTTATTCATTATAAAAATGATTCATCAATTCTATGTATGTAGCTTTGTATGGAATTTGTTTTTATGACTGTATCATGTACCCTGAGAAAAATATTTTTGTGCATACCTTTATTTTACTGAGTGACTGGCCTCACTTAAAGTCCCATGACCACTATATTGTGTATACATTGTGTATGAGCTGTCATTGTATACTGTATATAGGAAAAAGTAGTGTGTTTTAGTGCTAATCATACATTGATCTGTAATAGCCATGTATGGTAAAATTGGGCAGGGTGCTGTGCATAGATCTGCCATCGTATACAGTATATAGGTAGGAGAAATATGTTGTAAGGATGATGATCATATAGCATGAAATGTAGCAGATGTGTATGGTGGAGCAATGCAGTGTGCAGTGTTTACATGCTGCCATTGCATAAAGCGAGGAGCAGTATGTTGCATCGATGATGATAATACATATAGTAGATCTGTATGGTGGAGTGGGTGCAGAGTGTGTATGATCTGCCATTGTGGATACAGAAAGGAGCAGTGTGTTGTAGTGATAATTATCATACATGTATGTATACAAGAAGGAGCAGTGTGTTGTAGTGATAATTATCATACACAGAGCTTTTTTTCTCAGAAAATAGGTGCAGGAACTCAACCACGACCCCGTTCAGATTTCACAAACAGTGGAAGGGTCTTAAAGGGGCATTAAATACCAGAATTGCACTAATACAGAGTGCAGAGTTCAGGGGGGTTACACACAGAGTGAAGAGCTGGCACTTGTAAACACAGAAACCAGACTTCTGTGTTTACAAGTGATTGTGGTGAGCAGGCACCAAAGGGTCTAAGCCAAAGGTGGTGGAACTGAGTTCCCCCATGTTCCCCCAGAAAAAAAGCCCTGATCATACATGTATGTATACAAGAAGGAGCAGTGTGTTGTAGTGATAATTATCATACATGTATGTATACAAGAAGGAGCAGTGTGTTGTAGTGATAATTATCATACATGTATGTATACAAGAAGGAGCAGTGTGTTGTAGTGATAATTATCATACATGAATGTATACAAGAAGGAGCAGTGTGTTGTAGTGATAATTATCATACATTCATGTATACAAGAAGGAGCAGTGTGTTGTAGTGATAATTATCATACATTCATGTATACAAGAAGGAGCAGTGTGTTGTAGTGATAATTATCATACATTCATGTATACAAGAAGGAGCAGTGTGTTGTAGTGATGACTATAGTAGTGGCTATGGTGTAGTCCTGCAGGGTGCAGTGTATGATCTCTCATTGTATATATAGGATGTTGTAGTGATGATCACACATCTAATAATGACTGTGTGGTGTAATCCTGCAGAGTGCAGTGTGTATGTCCTGTCAATGTACAGTATATCTAGATAGATAGATATATGAAGAAATAGTGTGTTGTAGTATATGATGATCACATATATAGTATTTGTATGTGTCGTATATAGTATTTGTATGATGTCGTACTATGGGAAGAAGTGCATGTGTTATAGGTGATTATCACATACATCTAGTAGTTGCTGTGCGTGGTGTAGTCCTGCAGGGTGCAGTATGTATGATCTGTCATTGTACAGTATATATAGGTAGGAGCAGTGTGTTGTAGTATATGATGATCACACACATAGTGGCTGCCTGTGTATGATGTGTTGCAAGGTGCAGATGATTATCACATACATCTAGTAGTTGCTGTGCGTGGTGTAGTCCTGCAGGGTGATACATTGTATATATAGTATATATAGTATATCTGTCATGTGTATACAGTACAGGGTAGTCCTAGGGTGCAGGGAGTGTGTTGTGTATATGATGATCACACACATTGTATATATAGTATATAGTATATTGGTGTGTATGTAGTGGCTGCCTGTGTATGAGCCCTGCAGGGTGCAGTGAATTGTAGTGATGATGATGATACATTGTATATATAGTATATATATATAGTATAGTGATGTGTATGTACAGGGTAGTCCTGCAGGGTGCAGGGATGATGATGATACATTGTATATATAGTATATAGTATATTGGTGTGTATGTACAAGGTAGTCCTGCAGGGTGCAGTGTGTAGTGATGATGATGATACATTGTATATATAGTATATAGTATATTGGTGTGTATGTACAGGGTAGTCCTGCAGGGTGCAGTGTGTTGTGATGATGATGATACATTGTATATATAGTATATAGTATAGTGGTGTGTATGTACAGGGTAGTCCTGCAGGGTGCAGTGTGTAGTGATGATGATGATACATTGTATATATAGTATATAGTATATTGGTGTGTATGTACAGGGTAGTCCTGCAGGGTGCAGTGTGTAGTGATGATGATGATACATTGTATATATAGTATATAGTATAGTGGTGTGTATGTACAGGGTAGTCCTGCAGGGTGCAGTGTGTAGTGATGATGATGATACATTGTATATATAGTATATAGTATATTGGTGTGTATGTACAGGGTAGTCCTGCAGGGTGCAGTGATGATGATACATTGTATATATAGTATATTGGTGTGTATGTACAGGGTAGTCCTGCAGGGTGCAGTGTGTAGTGATGATGATGATACATTGTATATATAGTATATACTATATTGGTGTGTATGTACAGGGTAGTCCTGCAGGGTGCAGTGTGTAGTGATGATGATACATTGTATATATAGTATATAGTATAGTGGTGTGTATGTACAGGGTAGTCCTGCAGGGTGCAGTGTGTTGTGATGATGATGATACATTGTATATATAGTATATAGTATAGTGGTGTGTATGTACAGGGTAGTCCTGCAGGGTGCAGTGTGTAGTGATGATGATGATACATTGTATATATAGTATATAGTATATTGGTGTGTATGTACAAGGTAGTCCTGCAGGGTGCAGTGTGTAGTGATGATGATGATACATTGTATATATAGTATATAGTATATAGTGGTGTGTATGTACAGGGTAGTCCTGCAGGGTGCAGTGATGATGATGATGATACATTGTATATATAGTATATAGTATATAGTGGTGTGTATGTACAGGGTAGTCCTGCAGGGTGCAGTGATGTAGTGATGATGATACATTGTATATATAGTATATAGTATATTGGTGTGTATGTACAGGGTAGTCCTGCAGGGTGCAGTGTGTAGTGATGATGATGATACATTGTATATATAGTATATAGTATATTGGTGTGTATGTACAGGGTAGTCCTGCAGGGTGCAGTGTGTTGCTAGGAGGAAGCTGGCAGAGAATCTCTCTCTCTCTCTCGGTGTCTCTCTCTCTGTCTCCCAGCATGCTCCGAGTGAGGGTTGATGAGACACACGGTGTGGACATATAACAGACACTAGAAGAGGGGGAGATAATGAAATAAGATGGTATCGGGGATCGGCCGTGTGTGGAGCCGGTGAAGCGTCGGATTGGCTGTATATACTGTACGGAGATTGGTGGTGGGAGAGGCCAGCGCTGTGTGTACGGGGACGATGGGGCGGGGATTGCGGTGATTCCGGGTGTAGAAAGGAGGAGACGGATCCACCATTCTCCTGATTACCGGGAGTGAAGTACGAGCCGGCCGTGCTCCATGCTGGCTTTGGACTGACACATCCTTCCACACCCCGCCTTATCCGAGCACCGAGGAAGATGATGTGCGCAGCTACCGCACCCCCTCCTCCACCGCCTCCCCCTCCCGCCACCTCCGGACCTGGCGGACACGGCTTGTTCCCGGTGCTCCCGGCTTCCTGTATGGCGCCCAGCAATGTGTCCGGGGGCTCCGACCTCCCTCCGGCTCCGCAGTCTGACTGCAGGGGCCGCTACCAGCTGCTTCTCTCCGGCAAGGCCCTGGCTGAGCGCTACCGGCAGATCTACACGGCGGCCGTCAGTGACCGGGACCAGCAGGCTGGACAGGCGGCCAGGTAATCCCCCATTGATCCCCTCTCCTCCCCTCCCCCAGTCCTATGTACACCTGGAGAGGGCACACCAATATGGCTGAGTGTCAGTGTAGGGATGTCACAGGTGAGCTGGTGACATAATGACAGCTGGGCCATCACAGGCTCTTCCGGGCCATTATCACAATCCAATGGGATGTCCTTGTGCCCACTATGGCTCTGCTCACCAGCTTCACCCTGCCTGGAGGGTATATAAGGTTACCACCTAATTCCATTTATTGCTGGTGGTGTTTGAAAGGATTTCATGAGCCTGGAATTTTTTCTTTCTTTTTTTTCCCTGTGATGTCATCTGCAGACCATGTTGACAATGTGAAGTGATTCCTGAAGTACTGCAATGGCCATCGAGGTTCCTGTTCTATCCAATGGTGCCCGTTCACACCTGAGCAGCATGGCGCTTGTACCTTGGCATATGCTTCTATGGGTACATCTAAGGCTGGCCACATACAGTTATCTTATTTTCCTCTGGATTTACCAAAAGCATATATAAGGTCACACCTAAACACTTTCACTTTGCATGCAGGCAGGCCCTTGTATTACGTAGTTGGAGGTAAATTGTATAATGTATGGCGGCTTAACTTCCTTGCCTACGAAGCCAAGGCTGCTGACAGGGTGGGGGAGCAATGCAAGGCCTCCTCACCTCCGTGTCTTAACCCATATTTGCCAACAAATGTGCCTTGAGCGCGGTTGTGGGACGTTTGCAGCACTTCCCCCATTGACTTGAATGTGTAGCATTCAGCGGCCCACCAATCACTACATGCATGTAGATCCCTTCATTCTCTGCTAATTATAGCTGAAAGGAGGGCAGTTGGAAGGCAGCAAAAATCGCAGCTTAACAATGCACCCCCCCCCCCCTTTTTTTTGCAAATGTAAAACCAGCTGAGATTTGATGTATGGGTAGGCTGAACGTACCCAAGTAGGTAAACTTGGGTACAACCAGCCTGTCGGATATTGAGAGCCCTTACACGCTGCCAGCGCCCGTAAATCGTCGCTAAAACTAGCGGCTTATTACTGGCATTTTTTGGGCACTTTTAACCCCCTGCTAGCGGCCGAATAAAGGGTTTTAAGCACTGCTGCTGAGGAGCTTTGGTGGGGCTGCCCATTGATTTCAATGGGAAGGAGCGCTTTAGGAGTGGTGCGTACGATGCTCCTAAAGCGCTTCAAAGAAGCTGCTTGCTGGACTTTTTAACGTCCTGCCAGCGCAGCGCCCCAGTGTGAAAGCACTCAGGCTTTCACACTGGGATTGCAGATGAGGCTTTTTTCAGGTGCTATTTTTAGCGCTAAAGCGCCTGAAAAAGTCTCCAGTGTGAGAGGGGTCTAAATGTGATTATTGCCAGCGTATATTATAAGTGTCTATAGAGGCGTATCTAGTGAAAATTGCGCCTATGGCAAGCACTGAAATTCGCCCCTGTCGAAACCGTTCTTTCAGATAACCTTAAAAAAAAAATAGTGATATTTATCATCCCCTTGGGTAGTGACATATCCTCTTTATGGAGAAATCTGGGGTTTAATAGACCCCTGATCCCTCCTATGCCATCCAAGGCCAGGTAAATGCAGAACCAATACTTGAAGTGATGACATCTTCATCACTTAAGGCCTCAGTTTTCACAGAGGAGAGGGAGAAACTGATGTTCCTCCTTCTTTGTGCGCTGCCAATCCAACCAGATGGAATGGGAGGGTCTGGGAGAACAGGGGAGGGCTGTGGCTGAACACAACAGGGATAGCGCTGCCATTGTCCATTAGCAAAGGTGCTGAAAAGGAGATCTTGCCTATGCTCAGGAGGAGGGAAGAAGAGACCCTCAGACCCTGGTAAGTGCCTTGCTGCCCAGCCACTCATCAGCACCCCCCTTCATATGGCGCCATATGAGCGTCTAGCAATATTTGTTATCCTGGCAAGGACGGCTTTCACCACCAGGACGACAGCAGTAGGCATTCCCCCATAAACACAGATCTGTGGTTGCAGGAAATAAAATCTCTCCTCCGATAGTTGGCTTAAAGAGGTTGGTACGCTCTTGGACAAACAAGCCTGTAATGTCTTTCGTTATGGCATAATGAGCTAATATGTATCGACTACTAGCTCATTATGAAATGCTTACCTTAGAACAAAGCCCTCCAGCGGCACCCGCACACTGCTGAGATGGTTTAAATCTTCCCGGGTGTTTTTTGGCTTTGTGTGCTCTGGCGCTGTGAGTGGTTGGCGCTGCAATGCTGTTTACGGCACAGGGCTCTGAAGTAACAGCACAGGCAGCCGTTCCTTCAGAGGGCTGCTGTTAGAAATCCCGGGGGGCCCGTACAGCCTACCTGGCAGGCCCCACCCCTCCAAATATATCAAGACAATATTTTCACTAAAATTATTATTGGTGGACACAAACGTATCGGAGAACCTTTGTGAATTAGCCATGTTTCAATAGTTTTTTTACATTTTATAAAAAATAAAGTTCAACATTTTGCAATTATTTTACAATCTTTTAAAATATTTATTTGCAACAGCTGAAAGACAGTTTTTAGAGAACCGCAAAGGGCATCATTCTGTAATTGCCCCTCCGCACCAATTCCCCCTGCTGTTCGAGGGGTACCTTCAGCCCCCCCCCCCCCCCATCAGCGGTCCTGGCTGTAGGTACAGTAAATATCGCCTAAACTGTGAAAGCTTAGGAGATATTCACACTACCTATAGGTAAAACCTATAATAAGGCTTACCTACAGATAACAATTTGTAGTAGTTTACTTCCTCTTTAAAAGAGGCCTTCGGGATGAGTCAAGTGTTGTTGGCCTCCTATAGACTTTAATTGTAGGCTCCCGAAAAGGCACAATTTCTTGCCTCTCCAGAAACTAGCTTTCCATTGGCTAAAACATAACCGCTTCAAATCTGATAACGTCCAAAATCACCTGAGGGCGCTTGGGTGTGAATGGGGTACGCCAGAGTAGCCAGAGCTGAGATGGATAGGCCCTTGGTGGTGTGCTGCTAGAGGCCTCAGCTGGAGTATGTGTGGTGACAACAGTGGTGGCCATGTGTAATGTATAGCTATAGCCAAGCTCCTGGTTTCATCAAAGCCACATAGGTTTCTGAGTTCAGTGTGGCCAGGGTCTGTACAAGGCTATGTAACCTTTGGTAGAAGTTAACCATTTGTTTTATGATGGCTGAACTTATCCTGCATTGTATTTCAAGTGCCTCCCCAGGCTAAAATGATAAATTCTCCTCCTTTTGGAAGGCTCCTTCCTACTATATATACTTCAGTGGAACTTCACTCTCCCAGCCAACATTGGTTGTTTTTAGTCCTTATGCTGCTAGCATTAGTAAAATAGATATTTATATGTATTTCCCCCCCCCCCGTTTATTTACTTCCTGGCTTCGTGCCTAGGCAAATTATGTCATGCATCACAGGAGTCTTCAGGAGGGGCTTTGTCTCAGACACTCTCTAATGTATGCTTGAGCTAAGGGCAAATGGGTTCTAGAAAGTACTGCTACATTACTTGTTTACCTTACTCAAGATGGCCACAGCCAGAAATGCTAGTAGGTTGTTTCTCAAAGTGATTTCTCAACAAAATGAAGCATGGAGATGTGTAATGGGGGGAGTTTGCTTTGAATATTAAAGTGGATGTAAACCCATGTCACAATGTCACAGTTGATGTCACAATGTAGAGTATAAGATTTCCTATCATCTGTGCCCAGTCTTGCCACACAGAGTTAATCCAGCGCTGAGTAATCCTCTTGTAATGTTCAGTGCAAATTAACAGAATTCCAGATAAAAACAAATTCCAAATTATAAAGTCTGTTTCTGTTTTTGCTTTAGTGACATGTTATTTACATATCTATCTTGGACATGTTTGTTAGTTTTTGTATATCATAACATGTGGTGATCCAAAGTTCATTGTATATTAACAGGATGTGTTATGTGGGGGAGGGGTGGATTTCTCACTTTCATATACCTCATGTTATGATAAACATAACATATGATAAACATGTCTGAGCTAGATATGTAAATAACCTGTCACTCAAAGCAGGAAGAGAGAAAACTGACTTTTTATTTAGGCAGGTTTTTATCTGGAAGGCTGTTCATTTTACTGAACATTGAAAGAGGATTACTCAGCACTGGATTAACTCTGTGTGGCAAGACTGGGCACAGATGATAGGAAATCTTATACTCTACATTGTGACATAATTTTTTGGGGTTTACATCCACTTTAAAGGGGACTTGCAGCCTTCTGTGGACAAAATCTGCCTCTCCTGGCATTGTTTTTTTTTTTTTTTTTTTTCCTTTTTTATATTTAAAGTCTGCATGTCACTCACCGTAGACAGATGATGCACACACTCCTGCTGTGCCTCCCCAGGCTATGTACATCACATAGCCTTTCATATAAGAACAGTAGTGGTGGGGCCTTTCAGTGATGTCAGATGTGGGATGGGGCTGTGGCTGGACATGAGTATCTGTGGGACAATGCTGGATCGGTGAGTATCTCACTGCCCAGTATGGGCAGATACACCATCGGATAAGCGGGGCCAAAAAAATGTGGCGGTCAGCCGAAGTTCCTCTTTTTAAATATAAAAAATTGTGTTTTTTGGTGCGCGGATGCATTGAAGATCCCCTTGAATTTTCATAACCTTAAGATGTTTACCTGGGGATCCTGCGTGTCACCTGAATATGACCCCATGTCCTGTGCCTGCCTGTTATTCCTGACCCCCCCCCCCAAAGTAATGTCCGCACTCGGAAGCTGTGGTGCTATTATGTTGTAGTATCCTCTCCTGTGTGTGATTGATTTTGTGTTCAGCTCTCTACCATGCATGTGTGGGTGGTTTGTCATGGCTTCCCTCCAGTGTGACCTCAAATACCTTTTTTTTGTAGTGCTGCTCCAAGCCTGAGGTATGATGTGCTGCTTACTGAAGCTCAGGAGTCGGGATGCTGGCATCCATTCATCCAGATGTGCCGATGTGTGTAGAGAATGTGGTACGCCACTCACCCAGCCCAGTACGCGAGTCTAGGGAATGGCCATAGTTGACACTGCTCTGCTGGCTACACAGGGGCTTAGTCCTAGTGCGTGCGCACACAATTTCTTGTCCAGCGCCAACATATATTTAGGGCCCCTCTGTTGCATGGGTGTGGGTTATTTGTTTGCGGCTCCACTACAGTGCAAATGCATCAGTCTATCTTCAGATCTCCACCGTCCACTGATTGGGGGTGGGGGTTGGAGCAGAAAGGGACATTAGAGGTTTGTCAGTCCCTGGACCAGAGGGAAAAAAATGTTGGGCTATATATCTGTCACAAAGATTACTCTGGCGCAGTTACAGTTGGTTTTCCCATTACAAAAACTGCCCAGGCATTTCAGAGGGCCTAGTACAATAAAAACCACTGCTCTGTGTTAAACAAGCTTCTTTGCGCCCTCATACCTGCAGGCCATGTGCAGCCTCTTGCATGCTTATCCAAAAAAAACCTAGGTAGGTGACCTTATACCGTCCTGCCTAGATACCCCAAACCTGCACATTTTTCTCTCTTGCATGCAGAGCTCAGCCACTGCTGCAATGGAAGTAGAGAGGCAGAGCATTTTGTTCCTGCAAAGACAGGAAAGCACTTTGCCAACTTAGGGCTGTTCCAGGAAAGCTTGGGAGACGCCACCTATGACTTGCAATATACAAACAGGTGCAGCGCTCTAAACGTGAATTTCAAAAAGCATGGCGGAGTCTACAGGTGGGTGCTTAGGCTGTGGTGTCCTTCAGACAAATTCCAAATGAGTAAACAAAGTAGAAAAATAGCCGACCACTCCAGTCCATAATTTATTGCCACATGTAGAAAAACATAGACTCATTTTGGCTGGAGGGCATGGTTGCATTTTATGCAGTGACCAAGGCCTTCCAGCCGAAATGTATTTATTTTTTTCCTACATGTGCCAATAAATTATCGTTTGTATTTGCTGGCTATTTTTCTACTTTGTCTGCCCATGACTTGCAGGTATGACATTACTTTTTTTTTTTTTTTTTTTCAAAACCTGAGCACTGTTTTTAATATACAAGATCACAGTCAATTTTAGGTAGATGTTTTGGCAACACACAGCCAGTGGCCCAAATTCCTAAAACATTTGCTCGCCATCTACTGTTTATGCAATAAAAATTAGATGTATATTTTTACTATAGTAAATGTAGCAGTTGGCTTTTCAATGACTAAACCGGCCTGCGGGCCACATCCGGCCCGCTTGTGTTTTTATCCAGCCTGCAGTGTAAGCAAATCCGCCCATGCTGTCACACCGTGTTTTAACAAGAGAACCTGAGGCGCGGCACCTCCCCCTCTTCCAGCCCGCTGTTTGAAGTTACGATCCTTTCACGAGTGACGTCACAGGTGCAGCACCTCCCCTCTTCCTGCCCACTGCTATACTCGAAGGATCGTTGACAAACAGCTGGCAGGAAGAGGGGAGGTGCCACGCTTTGGAGAAGGGAGCTGCAGAAGACCTGAAGTCGGCTAGTATGGAGGTCAGAGGCTAATGATGTTGTGTTGCACAACACTGATGAGCACTACAGGGGAGATTGCTACATTGCTGTGCTGATGGGAATATTTCTGGGGACATTGCTGTGCTGATAGTAATATTGCTGGGGACACCTCTGATGGGGATGCAGCTGTCCCATTTAGCGCTGTCCCATTTAGCGCTGTCCCATTTAGCGCTGTCCCCTTTAGCGCTGTCCCCTTTAGCGCTGTCCCCTTTAGCGCGGGTTTGACAAATTTGCTTTGAATCTAGGAGCCAGCTAAAGTGAGGAGCCAGAAAACGCACCCTGTCCCAACGAGCTCGCGTGCAGAAGCCAACACATATGTTAGTAGCTCCCGCATATGTAAACGGTATTCAAACCACATGTGAGGTATCGCTTTGATCGTTGGAGCGAGAGCAATAATTCTAGCCCTAGACCTCCTCTAACTCAAAACATGCAACCTGTAGAATTTTTTTAAATGTCGCCTATGGAGATATTAAAGGGTGAAAGTTTGTCGGCATTCCACGAGCGGACGGAATTTTGAAGCGTGACATGTTGGGTATCAATTTACTCAGCGTAACATCTTTCACATTGTAAAAAAAAAATTGGGATAACTTTACTGTTTATTTTTTTTCCAAAAAAAGTGTGCTTGTAAGACCGCTGCACAAATACGGCATGACAAAGTATTGCAACGATCGCCATTTTATTCTCTAGGGTGTTAGAATCGAAAATAAATGTAAAGGGGAGGAAATGGCAGTGAAAATAGTGAAAAATTACTCGGAATTGCTGTTTTAACGTGTAATGCCAACGGCCACCACCAGATGGCGCCAGCTCACAGAAGAGAGCTTGGGACTTCACAAGGCCGCAAAGCCACGGCCTCAATTACCGGCCGTCGCGGGACCGCTGCGATCCCGCTGCGGTGGAGGTGGGCGTGCACGGAGACACCGGATCCTGTGCCTCTGTGCGCCCCCACCTCCCCCGCCGTGGCCTCATTACTGGAAGTCGCGGGCGTCAGGTCACAATTTCTTGTCGCAATTGCGACCTGGCGCCCGGATATTGTCGACCCCTGCCATCAGCGATGATGGGGACGCCGGTGTCCCCATCATTGGTGTGCCCATTGGCAGTGTCCCCGTCAACGTTGATGGGAGACACTTTTGATGGGGACGCCGCTGAGGACATGGGGGACACTGCTGATGGGGACGCTGTTGTTGGGGACACCGGTGTCCCAATCAGCAGTGTCCCCATCAGTAATGACACTGATGAGGACACCGCTGATAACAGTTTTTTTTTTTTGGCTCCCGAATACTTGTAAAATCTACAATGTGGCCCTCGTGTTGGAAAGTTTGGAGACCCCTGAGCTAGAAAACAAGTTGGGCCATTTGTAGCTTCTATATGTCCCCACTACAACTGCTACAATTTGGCGTAGGCCAATGTTACATGGGTGATTTTGTAGCAGCTACAAATCTTTGCATTTTTTTCAGGTGATTTGTAGCTGGTCAGAGTTGCTGGTCACAATGTTTCTACATATAGCTACAAATCTCAGGTGAGCTATGATCACCATCTGCTGTTTTGGTTTACTAGTCTATCTAATGATGCTGGTAATTCTGTAGATGGCTCCACAACTGATCAGCTAGCTACAGATAGACATTGCAATGACTGCATTATTTTTTATATTTTTTTTATTTTTTTTTCTCAGCAAGGGAAGTACTAGGGCTGATGTCAGGTGGGCAACTGTGCTACTAATGACAGAACCGTGAGCCGCAATCTCAAAGAGGCTGCCTGTCTATTCCTATCGAATTGCTTCCTCTAGCTGAGGCAGCCGATTCGCTCTCCTGAATGCTGCCAAATCCTGATTGCTAGTGATGGGAGTGACATCTTGCTGCCTCGGCTAGCTAGCAAGAGATTCCATAGGGACAGACAGAGGTAGGCAGTCTTGGTGATCTGATTTATTGTGACCAATTGCCAGCAACAAGATTGGCTTGAGCCGGCGAATCTGCCATTACCATTAGTTCTGTAGTTGCTGCAACATCTCCCATGTAACGTTGCCCTATTGGGCTCATGTTACTCTGATGATCCTATTGCCAATGAGAATTTGCCAGTGACAGGATGGCGCGAATTCATCAATGACGGTTTCTGTAGAAAACACAGGGAGGGTACATAATGTTGCAATGCCCAAATTGCCAGTGAGAAAGCGCCACCTTGCTCCCCTAACGAATATGGGAGAAACATGTGCTAGCAGGTTAGTTGTTTGTTCTTTTTGGTGTGTCCTCCAAAAAAACTTGAATGTTGGCCAGTTCAACAGAATTGCCAGTATGACATTGACCTTGGGGCTTATATCACATTTTAAATAAGTCTCATGAAGTTGTATTTTGCGTACGCTAGGTTTGGGAGTTATTGCAGCAGCAACAAATTCTGACACCATTTCCATGATTGGCATTTAACTGGAGCTAGTTAGTCCAATGTGACAGGTGTACTATATGATACGTATTTGGGGGATATGTACTGTAAGTGGTGTTTGTAGACGCCCTTTAGAATTTAGTGGCGTGTCTCTGAAATTCAGTGCCCGGCTACATGAATCTGTCAGTCTGGCACCAAGGTCGGAGTGTCTATACAGTGCACTCCTGTTTTGTAGTAGGGGTAGGTGGAGCCCGATGGAGAACTGAGTGACTAGTTCCCCATCAGGCGCACTTTGCTGTTTGGCGATGGGTGGTTCCATAGTTGCTATTGGGTTCAATAGTGGCTTTCATATGCACCAGCTGCTGTGCATGGTCATTCAAAAGTTTGGAAGATCTGATGGCAAACTAGTCTGTTTCCTATTGTGCTCTGCCCACCCTATGACATGGTTCCTGAATATGCCATATTTGGCTAAAGACGTTGCCACTACTCCAACGCTTTTTATTTCACATTTAGCTTTTGACTTGAGAATCATCAGCCTCATGGCTGAATCAGGCTGAGGATGGAGCCCTATGTGGGGTCACAATGAACACTTCCCAGCTGAGCACTGCTGTTCCGCTATATGCTATACATCTGGTTTACCACCATTTTCCCAATCTGCAAACTTGTGGTTATTCTTTCAGAATCTGTTGCTGACAAAAACTGGCAGTCAGAACTACCTAACAGTAACTACCACCAGAAAGATTTAATTGGACCCCCCCCCCCCCCCCCCCGGACCTTTTGCCAGTATAAGGGCTAACTTGCTTTGCTGCTTTTTCATAAAATTATTTAAAGCGCAACTAAAGGGTCAATACTTGCCTGTCCAACGGTCCTTTGCCAGTATCTTCTGAGTGCCAGTCTTGAGGCCTCTTCATTGGCCGATGCAGATTGTCATCCTAGCACTCAGATTGGCTCATCATTGTCAGCGCATATACAGCTCAGTTTACCATGCTTGAGAAGACGGCGAGCAGGCAAGGGCATTTAATTGCAGAAAATACATTACATGTCTCTTGCTGTTTAAAGCTTGCCTGCTGGCTGTTTTGCATTTTTTAAAGGGTTAGTTCACCTTTTTTTTTGCAACCCACCATTACCATGAATGCCGTATCCACCATTGCCATGAATGCCGTCTGATTAATGCCCATCTATCTG
Organism: Rana kukunoris; assembly: GCA_029574335.1. NCBI lineage: Eukaryota > Metazoa > Chordata > Amphibia > Anura > Ranidae > Rana > Rana kukunoris. The sequence goes on along the minus strand of CM056050.1, from coordinate 190,826,869 downwards.
CAGCCTTGGAGGGGGCGGGATGAGCGGCAAAAGATTACATACAGGAGAAACTCCAGTTTACATGGCGGCCTCTTTAATACAAAGTCCTGCCTCCTCTGATGGCAGCGAAGGAGACGGCACCTTCTTTCTTTATCGTACATCACGGGACACAGAGCGCATAGCCATTACATATGGGTTATATGGGTACCTTCAGGTGTGGACACTGGTGTAATCAACTTCACAGGAAGTTCCTCCCTATATAACCCCCTCCCACTGAGAGTGCTTCAGTTTTTTCGCCAGTGTCTTAGGTGTTGGTCACGTCTAGCTGTCCCTCGGAGGTCTCGGGACCCAGGATAGCTAGCCGGATCCGTCCGAAGTGCTTCAAAGCCAAGGTGTACGGTACCCGGGCCCTGCTGGAGTGGGGTTTTGCCTATAATGCCTCTCCTTGGAGGGCTGGATTCTGGGCTCCAGTGCCTTGGTCTCTTCCAGGACTAAACGCTACTGATGCCAGGATGCTATATAGGTCCAGCGGTGTGGGTTCCTTAAACACAGGACCCCGGTCCCTGAAGGTCCGAGACAATACCCACGGAGATGGGGGAAGATTGGGCCTCTTGCAGTTTGCAATACCCTGCGGCGTGGAGCAGGTAAGAGGGAACCTGCGGGACTTGGTTCGACAGTAGGTATCCCCCTGGGGGTTCTGGGTTGGCTAACAGTATGCTTGTGCATCAGCCACTATCTCCACTATGTCTGTGTGGGCAGGATGGGATACTAATGTTTACCCAGATAACATGTACATATATGTATACTTGTGTAAGATATATATTTGCTACTCACCCCAGGTCTGCCTTGTTGGCATTGATACTGCAACCCCACATGTTTTAAAGAGGAAAGTGCTGGTGAAAACTCCTGTTTCTTAGGAAGCCCATGGGGACAGCTTCCTCTCTGTGTGTGCACTACAATAAGATTAGTGCTTACCTGGTGTCTGTTGGTGCTGCCTGGCGCTGGTCCATGCTGTTTCCTCTGCTCTGCTTCCTCCATGTGGTTTTCAGCGTGGGGAGGTGCGCGCGCGTGTGCGCGCGTGCACGCCGCCTTTTATAGCGTCGGGGGGGCGGGCCAGCAGCGTCAGGGTCTGTTTAAAGGAAAACTTTTTCTCTGGCTGGTCTTTCCCTCCTGGAGGCAGAGGAAGAAAGGATACAGAGCGTGCAGCTGGGTCTTTTGGCCACACAGGGACACCTAGTGGCGGTTTTGTGGATCTTCAGGTCTAGGACTTAGGTCCACTATTGACCAGAAAAAAAAAAAAAAAAAAGAGGAAGTTTTTTGCTTAAAGGGACTCAGCCTTAGATCCAGCAGTATCTGAGTCTACCTTGGACTCCGGCTAACGGGCATTGGTGTGTCAATACTCACAGGTTTCCTCAGTATTGCCACCTCCCAGGCGGGTAAAAAAAAAAAGAAATTTAGTTTTTTTCATTTTCCTCATACCTGTCCTCACATTGGTTACTCCTAGCTGCAACAGTCAGGTGTTGGCTATAGGGGTGACTCAAGGTTGTACAATGGCTCCAAAGGGATCTGGACCAGCCAAGGCTGCTAAAGGTGCCAAGAAGCAAAAGGGGTCTCCATCGGGGTCAGAGGATTTGGGCCAGGCTTCAACGGCCCCACCCTCACCAGTTAGAACACCGAGTGGCATAGTGCAAGAGCCATTGGGGGTGCTGGGGGCAGAGGCGGCCCCCGATCCACCCATTCCCGTTTACGTGACGGAAGAAATGCTAGCAGCCACCATGAGTGGGCTAGAGAAAAGGTGCCATGGTTCAGCCAGCAGTAGCAGCCATTGGTGTTTGTCAGGCCTTGAAGGATCAGGCAAAACATATATTAAAGGACATGCCGGCTCAGCATACTCATGAATTAGCAGAATTCCCTAGGGCTCTCTGCTTTGCAGTAGATGCTATTAAGGACTCCATCCAACAGGCATCCCGTTCATCTCTACTGATGGTTCACATGCGTCGTCTTTTGTGGCTAAAGAACTGGTCAGCAGAGGCACCCTGCAAAAAGCTTTTAGCAGGATTTCCCTTTCATGGGGGAAGACTATTCGGGGAAGACCTAGATAAATATATCCACACCATCTCAAGTGGAAAAAGTACTTCCTTACCGGTCAAGAAAAGACCGCGTGGGCCCACGTTTAAACGACAGGCCATTGTAGGCTCGGCCCCTTCGAATTCTCGTCAGTATCGACGGCCTCCCGGGCGTCCATCGGTTAATAGCCGCCCACAGGGTCAAGCCGCGGCAAACAAGAGACCCTGGTCTCGCAAACCGGCTAAACCAGTCATCAAATCAGATTCATGAAGGGGCGCCCCCACTCTCTCGGGTGGGGGGAAGACTCCGGTTTTTCTCCGAAGTCTGGAAGGCCAGAATTCCCGACTCTTGGGTTCGGTCCGTGGTAGCCACGGGATACAAACTAGAGTTTCGAGAAATCCCCCCTCATTTTCAGGGGTCAAGTCTTCCAAGCGACCCATTAAAAAGGGCCTCTCTCGTAAAGGCGTTGGATCGCCTATTGCTCCAAGGGGTAATTGTAGAAGTACCAACCCAAGAATGGGGTCGGGGATTCTACTCCAACCTTTTTGTTATACCAAAACCCAATGGCGACGTCAGGCCTATATTAGACCTCAAACGCCTAAATCGCTTTCTAAAGATTCAGACCTTTCGTATGGACTCCATACGTTCAGTGACAGCCAGCCTGCATCAGGGCGACTTTCTAGCATCTATAGACATAAAGGATGCATATCTGCATGTGCCGATTTACCCAGCACATCACAGGTTTCTTCGTTTTACGATAAATCAAAGTCATTACCAGTTCGTAGCCCTCCCGTTCGGGTTGGCAACAGCTCCGCGGGTATTCACAAAGGTGTTAGCCCCGGTGCTAGCCGTCCTAAGGACAGAAGGCATCTTGGTCCTGGCATACCTGGACGATCTCCTGGTTATCGACAGATCAGCTTCCAACCTCAATCATGCAGTAGTCCGCACAGTGCGGCATCTAGAAGAATTCGGGTGGATTGTGAACCAAGAAAAATCAAGGTTACAACCCACAAGACAGTTGGAATATCTAGGCTTTCAGTTAGATACAGAATGCCAGAGGGTATTTTTACCTCAAGAGAAGATCAGGTCGTTGATTCAAACGATTCAAATAGTCTTAGGCAAAAAGAAGCCGACTATTCGCCTATGCATGCGACTGCTGGGAAAGATGGTGGCCGCCTTCGAAGCAGCGCCCTATGCCCAGATCCATACCAGAGTTCTTCAGGCAGCTATTCTCTCTGCTTGGAACAAGTCCATACAGGCATTAGACCGTCCATTAGTTCTTTCCCCAGGAGTCAGGCGCAGCCTGTACTGGTGGCTGATCCCTCAAAAATTATCAAAAGGGAAAACCTTTTGCCCCATCTCGTGGAAAATAGTAACCACAGATGCCAGCCTAACAGGTTGGGGGGCAATCTTAGGAAAACGGACCCAGCAGGGACAGTGGTCAGAGGCAGAAAGTCTGCTTCCCATCAATGTCCTAGAGATCAGAGCTGCCCGGTTGGCCCTGGTCGCCTGGACTCTCCCCCTGCAGGGTCTGCCAGTAAGGATACAGTCCGACAATGCCACGGCGGTGGCATACATAAACCACCAGGGGGGCACAAGGAGCCTAGCGGCTCAAAAGGAAGTAAACCTGATTTTCTCATGGGCCGAAGCCCATGTACCCTGCATCTCAGCAGTGTTCATCCCAGGGATAGACAATTCTCAAGCAGATTTTTTGAGTCAACAGTTACTCCCGGGAGAGTGGTCTCTTCACCCCCTGGTATTCCAAGAGATTTGCCAAAGATTCGGAGTTCCCGATGTGGACATCATGGCAACAAGATTCAACAAGAAATTGGACAAATTCGTATCCCGAGCCAGGGACCCCTCGGCCTACGGGACCGATGCGTTGGTTTGCCCCTGGCACCAGTTTTCTCTCCTGTATGCGTTCCCTCCACTACAGATGATTCCCCGCCTTCTACGAAGGATCAGGGTGGAGCGCAGGCCGGTGATCCTGGTGGCCCCAGCCTGGCCCAGAAGGGCTTGGTATGCACTCATCGTGATGTCAGTAGGGGCACCGTGGCCGCTCCCCCTGCGCCCAGATCTGCTGTCTCAGGGCCCGATCTACCACCCTGCTTCACAGCAGCTAAATTTGATGGCTTGGCGGCTGAATCCCTAATTCTTAAGGGCAGAGGCCTCTCAGCCCAAGTCATATCTACGTTAATTCAGGCTAGAAAGCCAGTCTCTAGAAATATCTATTACAGAGTCTGGAGGACCTATGTGGAGTGGTGCGAGTCTCAAGGAGGGCATCCTCGCAAGTTTTTTATTGACAGGATCTTGCGATTCCTCCAGGTTGGCGTTGACAATTGGTTGGCTCTTAGTACTCTAAAGGGGCAGGTGTCTGCCTTATCGATATGGTTTCAAAGGCCTTTGGCCACGCATTCGCTTGTGAAAACCTTTTTGCAGGGGGTCTTGCATGTGAATCCCCCTATTAGAGCTCCCCTCTGCCCCTGGAATTTAAATCTGGTCTTGTCAGCTTTACAAAAGCAGCCGTTTGAACCTCTGACAGAAATCCCTCTTGTGCTGCTAACCCGAAAGTTGGTTTTCTTGGTGGCTATGGCTTCGGCCAGAAGGGTCTCCGAGCTGGCAGCCTTGTCTTGCAGGGAACCGTACCTGATTCTGCATAAGGACAGAGTGGTTCTGCGGCCTCAGCCTTCTTTCCTGCCTAAGGTCATATCCAGTTTTCACTTGAATCAGGACCTAGTCCTACCATCCTTCTTTCCTACTCCCCAGTCCAGAGAGGAAAGATTGCTTCATACTTTGGACGTGGTCCGAGCCATGAGGGTTTATCTCAAGGCTACAGAAAAGATTCGGAAAACAGATGTGCTTTTCGTTCTCCCGGATGGCCCCAAGAAGGGTCAGCCGGCTGCCAAGTCTTCCTTGGCTAGGTGGATTAAACAGCTGATTTTTCAGGCCTATGGTCTGAAGCGCGTTCCACCGCCCTTATCAGTTAAGGCCCATTCTACGAGGGCCATGAGTGCCTCTTGGGCGGCACACCATCAGATCTCTATGGCACAGGTTTGCAAAGCGGCAACCTGGTCTTCCGTACATACGTTTACTAAATTTTATAAGTTGGACGTCACAAAAGCTACGGACGCAGCATTTGGGCAGGCGGTCCTACGGGCAGCAGTATAGAATCCTCTGGCCCGGATTACGCCCCTTTTTTCTGTTGGTGGAGCTAGTTTTTACCTCCTGATATATTTTCTGTTTGGCTATTTTTGGCCTTACGGTCTCCCTCCCCTCATGGAGCATTGCTTTGGGACATCCCATATGTAATGGCTATGCGCTCTGTGTCCCGTGATGTACGATAAAGAAAAAAGGATTTTTAATAAACAGCTTACCTGTAAAATCCTTTTCTTGAAGTAAATCACGGGACACAGAGCTCCCACCCCTCTTTTGGGGAACATTGTGTAACCTCAGAGAAATTGCTTGCTACAAAACTGAAGCACTCTCAGTGGGAGGGGGTTATATAGGGAGGAACTTCTTGTGAAGTTGATTACACCAGTGTCCACACCTGAAGGTACCCATATAACCCATATGTAATGGCTATGCGCTCTGTGTCCCGTGATGTACTTCAAGAAAAGGATTTTACAGGTAAGCTGTTTATTAAAAATCCTTTTTTTGCAAAGGCCGCTTGTAAACGGGAAATTTATCCTCCTGTATGTACAGCACTCAACCCACCTCCTTCATGTCCTCTCCAAGGCAGCCAACATGTATATCTTTTGTGGCCCTGGTGCTTAGAGATCGTTGGGGGGGGGGGGGGGCACAAGAGCTAATCAAATAACCAGGCGAGCTATTCAAACCTGGAATGCGATTGACCTGCGGGCCGGACTTTAGACATGTCTGCCTTAAAGTGTCACTAAACCCAGTGCCCTCAGCTTGTAATTTTTTTTTTTTTTTTTACATTAAAGTACTGCTGCCACTATATGCCATTTTTTGGGCTTATCTGTATACCATGGTTGCGTGATAAATTGCAGGGTCTGCCTGAGTGCTTAGTGTTCAGTTGGGAGGAGATTTACACTACAGCCCGTGTCCTCATACTGTTATGGGAGTACGGATCTTCCATGAATCAAGATATGACATCCCACCCACTATTTTGTTTTGTTACCTGCAGCAATAGAGGCCAAACTAAGCATGTGCAACAGTGCTACCCCCACTGTGTCTTATCTGACTTTGACAGGAGGAGGTGGATCTGTCCATACAGGATCGAAGAGGATTAGCACCCCCCCCCCACCCAGGCCCCTTTAACACTGCCACAAACTGACGGGCGTGCAACTTTTTTTTTTTTTTTGGGTGCGATTTCAGGGTATGCCTGTGTAAACTTGGTCTATGGACCTCAATTTTCATTAAAGTTGGACCAATGTAGTACAGAGACTACGTTTAAGATGGTGTAACTTGGTGTCAGATATGAATGGTTATCATTGGGAATCATGGGGTGCGAATTTGGACATCAGTCGCATGACAAGTGTAAAAGGGGCTTTAAAGCGGAGCTCCACCCGCATTTTTTTTTTTTTCAAAGTCGGCAGCTACTAACAGTGTAGCTGCTGACTTTGAATAAGGACACTTACCTGTCCTAGGCGCCCGCGCTGACGGCCCCCGCCGATGCCGATCCTCGATCCCGGCACCGCCATCCACAGTCAGGGAAACAGGCAGTGAAGCCGTGCGGCTTCACTGCCCGTTTCCTATTGCGCATGTGCGAGCGACGCGGCGCTTTGTGAATGGTCCGGCTGCTTTCTGGGATACACACAGTTCCCAGAATGCAGCGCGGTCCATTCACAAGAAGACACCAAGAAGAGGAGGAAGAAAACCGCACCGCGGATCATGAGGGCAGATTCGGGACTTCCGCATAGCAACAGCCTATTTAGGGTGAGTATTTTCCTTTTTTTTTTTTTTCCCATTTCATTTTTTTTTTTTTTTAGATTAAAAAAAAAATAAAAAAATCAGGGGTGGAGCTCCGCTTTAAGTTCCACAGTGAGTTTAACCAGCATGCTTAAGTCCCATTTCACACTTGTCCCACGATTTTGGACTGCAAAATCGTATGACAAGTCATTCTCCATTATTTTCAATGAACACCATTCATACTGGCACGACTTTAAGTTGTGCCTACTTTAAAGTAGTCCTTGCAATACTTTGGTCCGATTTTGATGGCACTTACACAGGCATTCAATGAAATTGTGCGACTTTGAAGTCGTACAGGTGTGAAAGGTGTCTAAAGCAGAGTTCCACCCAAAAGTGGAACGTCTGCTTTAAGCACTCCTCGCCCCCTTACATGCCACATTTGGCATTGGATTTTTTTTTTTTTTTTGGTGTTTCGATTCGTAAAAAATCACCTGTCCACTCGGAGCAGTGCAACTCGCGCATGCACAGGGCATCTGAAGCCAAAAGCTGTCACAGCCGGGTGCCCAGAGTGTCAATGGATGCACCGGCAGAGAGGAGGGGGAGAGGAGCGATGCTCCGGGTGGCCTCATCGCTGTACCTTGGAACAGTAGCTGCTGACTATTAATAAACCATATAAAAAGCCTGGAACTCTGCTTTAGCTGCATATATAGACAGACATGTTTTACTGTTGTAGTTAATAGGAAAAATTTAAGTCGGCAGCTGCAAATACTGCGGAGGCTGACTTAAATATATGGACAATTGTCTGTCCAGGTAGACCACAATGTCGGAAGCCCCGGCCAATCTTTGGATTGGCTTTTGGGTGCAGCAGCCGCCATTGACAGTAGGGGAACATGGCAAGCCTGTTCCCTACTGCGCGTGCAGGCGCCCGACGGTGGAGGAGGGGGGCCGCGCTTCGCCGGAGCACCATTTCTGGAAGGGTACGTGTCAAAAACAGGTGCTACCCTCTGGTGCTACATATGGCACCTTTCAGGGGGGAGGAGACTAAAAAGCACAAGTTCCACTTTTGCCTATAGTTCTACTTTAACCACTTGGCGCCCGGAGGACATCCATATGACGTCTTGGGCTTTGTGGTGGTATATCTGAATGCCTACAGCTACAGGAATCATTCAGATATTGCTGGTTTCAGCCGGTGATCCCCTGCACCATAAAAACAATGGTAGTGGCTTTTCTGCCGCTTGATTGTTTGCAGCAGAAGGGGATGTTCCCCCGCCGCCCTCCGGTGCTTTTACCAACTCGCCTGTGCAGTCGGTGACAGGATCCACCTGCACCGGATTTTGATCATAGAGATTTTCAGGCGGACCAGATAGTTGCCGGAATCTCTGATCGGAGTTCGGGCGTGATGTTATGACGTCGCTCCCGGCCTCTGCATTCAAAAAAACTTGCGCAGCTTCAGCTGTGAAGCGTGCAGGTTTTTTTTTTTTGTCTTTCCATCTGTATGTACGTTTTTATAATTAATCAAAATTAGTTGATCGATTAAAAAGAAAAACTATTAATCGAACACAAATTTTGATCAATAACATCCCTAATTTTTTTTATATATATATAAATTATATATATATCCTCACGCGAGGGGCGGCATGACGTGCGTTACGTGACGCGCGCGTGCGGAGGGAGGGACTAGCTCGCGACGCGACCGAGGCTAGGGGAAGGAGAGAGGACGAACGCCGCGCTCCGCGCGATCGATGGAGAACCGCCGTCATTTACGCAGCGTGAGAGGCTGCGACATGGAAGCGGGACGCCGGACGGCTCCTACCCACCCCACCAGCGCATAACATCAGCGCGCCATCCCCATCTCTCCCGCACAACTACCGGGGCTGACGCGGACCGTGCAGGGATGGCTCGTCAGTGACCTGGCCGGATCCGTGATAGGGGACAGCTCTGGTTTCCCTCCCGAACCCCCCCCCCCCCCATCACACCCAGAGGCCATAGTGCGGACCAGGTAACCCAGCTCCCGCCGTCTGCTATAGCAACTACGCATCAGAGACAGAATCGTGCTGAGAAGGGAAGCCCTCTGGTAAGAACATTCCAATTATTAATGTTTACTGTCTGATATGCATCTTCATCATGGACCTCTTTTCAACGCAATATATGCTCTGTAGTAAGTCTCCGTTTAAGTGCTGGGTAAAGGCTTCAGGGGAAACACCAGTATCACCATAGGATCAATAGTATCAGCTCAATCGAACAGTGCTAACAGAACTCACCCACTCCCAGGGGAGGAAGGGGAGAAGGGCGGTCCGAGGAAAGCAGTCGGGTACATTTCTGTTTTCCAACGGATGGGAGGTGAATGGCCATATATACGACCCGATACTAAGCCAGACCCGACAAACATAAAGTTAATGATTTCTCCTCTCCCTAAACCCCAAAGGAAATAGCTACTTATCCACCAGTCTGGAGGGGCGTTTTAGCGGTGAGCTCATAAACACCCTGAGCCCCCACACGTCCTAACCCATTCCCTCCTTGTTGAAAACCAACAACATTCTACAGGAGTGCCGGGCCGTAATTAAATAATAAATATATGGTGACAGACCGTGTTTCCACTCCAAAGCGACCACGATACCGCCGGGCAAATAACACCTAACGGATCCTAGTCGTGATACCCCTTCCCCGGGTATAACAGGGCGGAAAAACTGGGGAAGCGCATTAGAGCTAGATCTAAGTATAATATGAGCAAGATAACTAGGGGCTCGGCCCTAAAACCCCTAAAGACCCCCCAGTAACCTCTACCATTAGACAATACATGTCCCAGGGTGCTGGCATCAACAGCCCTGCGCACGAAAAGAAAACTGGTAAAACAGGCACCGCCAGAAAGGGTGGAGGGGGAGTACAGCAACAGTCTACAGATGTATCAATGGACGGAGAAATAGAAACAAGCCACGGGGGGGAAGAACAGCACATGATCTCGATGGATGACCTAGATAGAATGCTAAGGAGACTGGAAGACACCATTAAAGAGGAAATCAAGGGCCTGAGAGTAGACATAAACCATGTCTTGCCGAGAGTAGAAGAAATAGAAAAAAATGTGGATAAAATAGACTCAGTGCTAGACCAATTAAAAAACCAAGTCCGGGAAATGAAGGTCAATCAAAGGAACTTACAATACCGCTTAGAGGACCAGGAGAACAGGCACCGTAGACAGAACTTGAGAATTAGATCTATTAAGGAAGTAAGGGGGGAAGATCTAAAAAACATCATGAACACTCTGTTCACCCCTCTACTGGAGGACAAGGCGGGGAAACCCCTTAAAATAGAGCGAGTCCATCGCCTAGGCAGACTCAAAGAGAACACTAGCGAACGACCAAGAGATGTAATCATAAGGTTCAGGCATTATGAAGACAAGGAGGAGATCTGGCAGAGATTAAGAGGAAAACCGCCTTTAATCTATAACGACTCTGAGATACAAATCTTTCCAGACCTGGCCTGGGAGACCCTAGTAAGGAGGAGACATCTAAAACCACTTACAGAGCAATTGAGGATCCACAATATCAAGTACCAGTGGGGCTTCCCGGCATGTTTACTGGCTCAAAAAGACGGGACTTTCGCTAAATTAACTTTCCCAGAAGATCTTCCCATCTTCTGCGACAAACTGGACTTACCTATAATAGAAACCCCAGGATGGTCCGAATGAGCGGGGAGGGGGGGGGGAGGGCGGGGGAGGGGGGAGGGGAGTGGGGAAACCCCTAGCCCAGGCCAGCCTCCTGCCTAATAAAAATCAGGGCCAAGGCGAAGGAGAAGAGCCCTAGGCGGGAGAAGCTCGGGTTAGTGCCACCTCGACATCTCGATCTAGTGGGATGGGGCACGATGACCCCCACAGATCTGAGGCCTTAGACAGGCTGGGGAGGGGGGGGGGGGGGCGGGGGGAGGCGGGACGGGCACCTAGAGAAGGGGGTTCGAGGGAGGGGGGGGGGGAAGGGCGGGGGGAGGGAAGGCGGGGGTAAGGGGAAGGTGGCTCTCAGGGACTCCATAGCGCAACTTAGGACTGCCAGGGTTAAATGGCGGAGGTAAGGTTTTTATCCTATAACGTCAAGGGTTTGCACTCAAAGGGCAAAAGAATGCAGATCCTTGAGGAAATTAAACAATACAGAGCAGATGTGATCCTCATCCAGGAAACACACCTGACCCTGAATTCAAATATTAAACTTTACTCCCCCACATACCCCATCTGGTATTATGGCGATGCGATTACTAGCCGAGCTAGAGGGGTTGCTATCGGCTTCACCAGGGGGGTGGGTTTCTCCCTGATGGCAAGACTGGCAGACCCAGAGGGCAGGTTCTTATTCCTCAAAGGGTCTATCGGAAACAGGGTTTATACACTAGCCAATATCTACGCCCCCAATCGACACCCCATAAAGTATTTATGCAAGATCCTGGACAAAATAAATACATTCGCTGAGGGTTATCTAATTCTTATGGGGGATTTAAATTTTGTCATAGATCCCAAGGAGGATAGCACCTGCCCGAGGAGAGATGTCAACAACTCGAATCTAAGGCGATTCACACAAAAAATGGGGGACGGCCAGGTGGTCGATGCCTGGAGGGCTTTCCACCCGGGGGAGCGGGACTACACGTTCTTCTCAACCCCTCATGGAACGTACTCCAGGATCGACTACGCATTGGTAGCTCACTGGTTGTTGGACTACATCTCTGAAATCAGCATAGGGATAATGACCATATCTGACCACGCCCCTATTATGATGAAAATCAAAACTGCAACTACAGATTTCAAGCGTATGCCCTGGCGATTAAATGACTATCTGATTAGAGATGACGAGGGAGTGGCGAGGGTCGGGATAGAACTAAAGCAATTCTTTGACATAAACGATACAGACGAAATCTCCATGGCAACCGTTTGGGAATCACATAAGGCCTATATCAGAGGGATTCTAATTAGGGAAGGCTCACGAAGGAAAAAGGAGAAAAATAAGCAGAGGGCAACACTGATCAGAGAAATAGCGGACCTAGAGAAAAGGCATAAAGACAGAGGGCAAAAAAATACATATCTTAAACTAATAATAAAGAGAAATGAACTAAAGGATATAATGGAAACAGAAACAAGGATTAAACTAAATAATATTACTAGGGAGAGATACGTGTGGGGAAACAAACCAAACAAATACCTTGCTAAAATGGCAAAAAAGAAAACTACTAGGAATTATATTGAAAAGATCAAGCGACAAAATGGGGAATTAGTATACGCAACTGCAGATATAGCTGACACTTTTAAAAAGTATTATGAAGAACTTTACGCGATACAAAGATCCGACGGGCAAGAAGCTGTAAGGGGACAAAAATTAAGGGCCTTTTTGGACAGAGCGAAACTACCCACAATCGAAGAGGATTCACGCGCATACTTAGATAGGCCTATCACCGAAATAGAAATAAAAAATGCCCTCAAAAACATGACAGTCGATAAGAGTCCGGGCCCAGATGGGTTTACGGTCCTGTACTACAAGAGGTTCGGTGAAATCTTGATTCCCAGACTGTGTAGGTACTTTAATGGTCTGGGCATACAATATCAACTTAGCCTGGAGGCTTCAGCCGCTGCAGTGGCTATTATCCACAAAGAAGGAAAAGACAGATCCCTTTGTTCGGGATATAGACCTATATCCCTTCTGAATATCGATACTAAACTTTTCTCTAAAGTTTTGGCCGACCGTCTGAAGGGTGTAATGCAGGACCTGATCCATCCAGACCAAGTGGGGTTCATACCTAACAGGGAGGGAAAGGATAACGCCATAAGAGCCCTACTGTTGATGCAAAAGACCCAGACAGAGGAGATCCCCAGTCTATTCCTGTCAATTGATGCCGAGAAGGCCTTTGACAGGGTAGACTGGGGACTCATGACTCACACTCTTGACGCAGTGGGAATGGGGAACAGATTCTTAAACTGGACTAAGACATTATATTATCAGCCGACAGCAAGATGTAAGATTAATGGCACCCTATCAGATACCATAAAGTTGAGCAACGGGACAAGACAGGGGTGCCCCTTATCTCCCCTCCTTTTTATCTTGTCCCTTGAACCCCTCCTGTCCGTGATCAGAAATGACCCTGAAATCACAGGAATCCGGGTCGGTGAGGAAGAGCATAAGCTGTCCGCCTTTGCGGACGACATATTGTTCTATATCACCAACCCGGAAAAAAACATCCCCAAGATCCTTCTGACGCTAGAACAATACGGAGCAATTTCTAATTTCAAAATTAATACGACCAAATCAGAAATTTTAAACATTAATCTCAATAAAAACCAAGTCAGACGGGTAAAGGAGATCTCCCCTTTTCCTTGGCAAAAAGAACTCAACTACCTGGGGATTAAGCTGGCAAATACAGAAAGGAAGATCTACAAGATCAACTTCATTTCTTTATTAAATGAAATTAAAGGTGAACTAACAAAAATGAAAAATAAACCCATCTCTTGGATGGGCAGAATAAATATCCTAAAGATGATATATATTCCTAAAATACTATATAAATTTCAGCTATTACCAATCCCTCTACCCTCTCAATATCTGAATAAATTAAACTCTGTGGCAATGAACTTCATCTGGAAAAACAAAAAGTATAGAATCTCCCTATTAAACTTGAAACAGGACAAACTGGAGGGAGGCCTGGCTGTCCCAGACATTAAAGGTTACTATAAGGCGGCAGTACTCTCCCGAGCAGTAGAATGGGCTAGAGATAAAAAAGAGAAAAGGTGGGTCCAAATCGAGAAATCCCTAACCCAGAACCAACTAAGTAAAATTCTATGGATCCCCACACAAAAACGACCACAGCTGCACAAACTACTAAAACTCACAAAAAGTACTTTGAGAATGTGGGACAGGGCCCTGACATTCATTAAAATTCCACTTAATTCTCCACTTATGAATTTAAAAAATAATCCATATTTTGCACCGGGTGAAGAAAAAATCGGAGGGAAGTGGATTAAAAAAGATACGGTATATCTAGGGGATGTTATCAAGGGAGGTGAATTGATGACCTTCGAGGATTTGAAACTAAGGGTAGATACATGGAACTTAGACTTTTGGCACTATTCACAAATCAAACACTTCACTGGGAAGCTTCCACAGCCTTTGCGAGCGGGGACGGAGCTGACTCCCTTGGAAAGGCTGTGCACTACCGGTAACACCAGGGGCACGATATCTAAGCTATATAAAATACTCACTAAGATAGGAGCACGAGGTGCTACACCACTAGTAGAAAAATGGGAAAAGGAATTAGGGATAGATAGAGGGAATAACTCGATTAATAGGATAATGCATCTGACCCACGCCTCCGCAATTGATACCTCGATGGCGGAGATGAATTACAAATGTATCTCCGGATGGTACCTCACCCCTGTACAAATGAGTAAGTACAAAAAAGATCAGTCAGCGGACTGCTGGAGGGGGTGCTGTGAGAGAGGCACAATGGCCCATCTTTGGTGGACATGCCCCATAATCAAAAAGTACTGGGCCTCGGTATTGTCGTATATAAACGAGATTACGGGAGTCAAATTGAAGTCAGATCCGTGGACCTGCCTTTTCCATTGTAATGAGGAAGGAGTGAAGAGATATAAACGATCGCTACTCCCGCACCTTCTGAATGCAGCTAAAAAGATGATCCCAATGAAATGGCAGGAAAGGGAAGGCCCACGGATCTGGGAGTGGATAGAAGCTGTGGACCAAATACACAGGATGGAGGAACTGAAAGACTCTGCCACGGGAATGAATAATGACTACTGCTCCAAATGGAGCAAGTGGGGACTTTTTAAGACAACATGGAACTTTGTAGAGGGACAGAGGAGGTAGAGGGAGTTGGCTGTAAATGAAATGTATGGGAGGGGCCCTGAGACGTTATCTCTTTCAACATACCCAAATTTTCTTCTTTTCCTAGTGGCAATAGAGAATATAGGGGGGGTCCCGGGAGCCACCTAGGGCGAGGGGGGAGGGGTCTTCGGGGGGGGGGGGGTGGAAAATTTTCTTTGTATCTCTTGATGAAGACAAGGAAAAAAAAAAAAAAAAAAAAAAAAAAAAAATTTTCCGCAAAGGTTAATAATCTAGCGATACAAGCACAGCCTTAAAACGATTCACAAATGATGCAACCGCTAGTAGAGACGATTGAAGCCTCAAGCATGAGCGGGTCTCACATGTATGGTATGAGCTGATGTGAAAAAAAAAAAAAAAAAAAAATATAAATTATATTATATAATATAATGTAGCAAAAGCAGTCATAAAAACATGTAGCTGAGTATAATACTGGTATAAAAATGTGTACGACACCACTGCTGAATTCAGATGAGAGGTTAACATCAGTCCGTCGGCATGTAGATGTCCCATGAAGGGAACGATTACAACTCCCAGTGGAATAGCTGTAGAATCCCAGGTTGATAGAGGGAAGTGATAGAGGGAAGTGTAACAGCCCTTGTGTGTGGCAGATAGGAAGGTCCCGCCAGCATACAGATTTGAAGGCACAGCAAAGGAGCCCTTCAGATGGACACGGCAAGCCCTGCCGGTGTCCGTGACATTACCGAATGTCGGACCGAACTCCCTGAAGGCTCAGAAGCCGGCAGAGAGGTGAGTACCAATCAAAAGAATTTTGATCGATCAAAAAAATTAAAGATTAATCGATTAATTAAAAGTTAATTTGCACAGCCCTTATATATAATATATATTTTTGTCTCCCTGTGTGCTCGCACGCAGAAGCAAACGCACGTCCCGCCCACATATGAAAACGGTGTTCCAACCACACATGTGAGGTGTCGCCACAAACGTTGGAGCAATAATTCTAGCCCTAGACCTCCTAGATTTTTGGCAGAGTTTGATGCCATTCCATGAGCGTGTGTAATTTTGAAGCGTGACATGTTGGGTATCTTTACTTGGCGTAATTTTATCTTTTACATTATGCCCCAAAAAATCGGCTAACTTTATTTATTTTTTTATTTATTTTTTAAAGCGGTTGAAAAATTGCTACGCAAATACCGTGCGAGATAAAGTTGCAATGGTCGCAATTGTATTCTCTAGTGTCTTTGCTAACAAAAATAGTGGTTTGGGGGTTCTATGTAACTTTCTAACAAAAAAATGATGATTTTTACATGTGGGAGCGAAGTGTCAGAATTGGCCTGGGCCTGAACATATGCTGTTATATTTTCAAAGCTGTTTGCACTGTATTTGAAGTTCTTCTTGGTTTCTTGAATGGGTTTGCTGGAAGCTCCTAGTTTATTCCCAAAATACAAAAATATACTGGTAAGATAATTGCCTTGCACCCATATTAATCCTAGTGTGTAGGTATTTGGTCCTGATGGGAACTTGACACTGTAGGCCAGCTGTTCTCCACCGTTTTTACCCCTAAATTTAATTTCCAGGCCTCAAAGGAACCCGTACTAAAGCCAAATATTTGGGAGTCAATGGCCCTTTACATTGGTGTTCAGTAGGAATATTTCAGTGCTTGCACAATGCTAATGTGTGGCATTCTGCTGACTTTGCCAACTGTTTTTGGTCCTGGAACTATGCAGGCACCATCATTCTAACAACCCTGTAAAGGAAAGCTGTTTATACTTGCCCATTCTGAAGCCACTGGTTAAGTCAGGGATCCTCAAACTACGGCCCTCCAGCTGTTGTGGAACTACACATCCCATGAGGCATTGCAAAACTCTGACATTCACAGACATGACTAAGCATGATGGGAATTGTAGTTCCTGAACAGCTGGAGGGCCATAGTTTGAGGACCCCTGGGTTAAGTAGTCGGCTCCCTGCGCTTGCTTCAGTGTGGAGCAGGAACAGCCGACAACAAAAACCCCATAGTAGGTCTGTGGGTGACAACATGCTGACAACAGCTGTAGAGCCTACGCGGTGATTTCTGCCTTCTTTTTGGCTGCTGGAGAGATCATGTGACTGGAGCACCCTCCGTATAGGTAAGTATAGACCTTTGCTTTCACTGCGTAGTTAAACCTGCTCCTTTCCCCCATAGAAGCTTATTCTGAGTATGGTTAGGATTTGAATGAACTTCTATCCTTCTCTGGTCACAAAGAAGAGAAGAGCGCCTTCTACCGAGGGAGCAAGGAATAAGGTAAGTAAAGCTGCTTTTTAGTTGTGCCCTAGGCAAGAAACAAGGATGTAACCCTCCATTCTTAAACATTTTGGTGTTTAAAGCGGTTCTCCGTGGAGGAAGCCGCAGCGTTTCTTCATGGCAATGTGAGACACTGGTTATGTTGTCACAGGAAGCATTTAGCAGCTCAAAGTGGAGCAACCAGTTATTGATTGTGAAGGGTCAATTACTTTTTGCCGCAGATGACTGCACACAATCCATACAAGGGGAATTGTATAAAAACAATACTGCTGTCATGTTCTCCACTCTGGCTTTATTCATATACTACTAGCCATACTGCAAATATAGATATTGGCGAGCATCAGATTTTGGCAGTGGTGGTAAAATAACTTAACATTTAAATTAAAATTAAAACAATGTCTGAAGAGATGGAAATTTATAATGGTATTTAGCAGTCAAAATTGTGTGTGTGAATACATTTAGAATGACAACAACATTTAAAAGTGGGTACTTAGTTTGACAGGTACCCCATGCTTCCACTTCCGCTCGAGTTGCCTAGTCAGCCAGAAGTTCTTCTCTCCCCCTCCCTGCAATCTTCTCCCTCGCTTGTAATGCTGGGGGCAGGCAGGGTAGAAAACCAAGGGTTTGGGTGGTTCCATCACTGAATTGTGTGAGTGTGAAGCTACACTTTTTGTAGCTACTGACTTTAAAGCAGTTTTATACTAGCTTATTATGAAATACTTGCCTTAGAATGAAGCGTCTGCATCACATCCCAGTCATCGCTGAGGGAGCTGATGATTTTATTTTTATATTTTATTTCTCCTCCTTCTGCGTTTCCATCTGATTCGTGGCTCTAGTGCTGTCAGTGGCTGGAGCCACGATGACGGCATGCACGCAGGAGTCCTCCGTTTCCGGCAGCATCTGCTGGACCTTCAGATGACGTCAGCGGCTGCATGCAAGGTGAATGTCTCCTAAACTGTACAGGTTTAAAAGATATATTCATTTTGCTTACAGGAAAGCCTTCACCTTACAGGCTTAGCTTTTTTTAGGTAAAAATTTGCTACAACCACTTTATTAAACACACATTATTGGAAGTTCGCTTTAGTTAGATCTTTCTTACCAATGGTACACCTTAAATATAGGTGTAACATGTGTTCCCCTGCCCACCACTTCCTCTGGCAGGATCTTGGGGGGTTTTCTCCCCAGTGATTTCTTCCCCTTTTTTAAATTGTGCTACAAACTGTTATTCATTCAGAGACCTATAAATTAAACTAGTCCCATCTGCCACTGCAATGATCAATGGATTCCAAGTGCAGGGTCTACAGCCCATGCTTCCTTCAGCTCTGTAAACAAAAGTCAGTATCTTGGTGTAGGTGGGGTATTTTTTATTTTTGCTTTTTCCCAGGCACTGGTGACTTGATGTCTCCTGGGAAGGCTAGGTAACCAGTGGCTTCCAGGTAGTTCAAAGATTTCAAGATTTTGTGAGATTGCACAAAAATGTATTCTTTAAATTTCTGCACAGGTGCATAGCACTGGCTAAACAACCCCAAGCCAGACCAGATGTCGGGTTCATATGCACGATCTTGCACAAACCTCATTGGTGGCTTGGCCCTGAAAATAGGGACGTATAAGCTGGCAACGGATGTAAGAATTTTAAAATGGCAGTCTAAGGCCGTGTGTGTTTGTTTATTTATTTATTTATATATATATATATATATATATATATATATATATATATATATAAATATATATATATATATATATATATATATATATATATATATATATATATATATATATAAATTTTTTTTTTTTTTTTTTTGCAGAAACGCATCCCAGTCTATTTAACATGGTTTTCTATTGGTCACATTCACATCCTATGCATTTTATGTAAAGGGCCAGGGACTTTTTTTTTTTCTGGTTTTTGATTCCATAGACTTCAATGGTTTAAAAATGTTTATTGGAAAAACGCAAAATGCACCTGTAATATGCAACCTGCATAGGGTGTGAACCAGGCATAATGGAGAGTAGAGTGGGCAGAGCTATGACTATTTAGTAACATAAATGCCAGGCAAGTAACTGTCTATATTGCTACTGTAAAATTTCCAGAAGAAAATGTTTAGACATGGAGAGGGATGGTCCACTTTATTTCAGCAAACTGTTGCATATGCATGTCATAATGTACTGCACCACTCGGAATCAGCCCTAAGCAGGGTTTTAGCGATGAGCGTTTTGACGTAAAAAAAAAAAAATTAAGTTATCAACTCTTTTTTTTTTTTCTTTATGAAGGTTGAAGAGTGTGAGTGTGTCTGTATACAGTTGTGCTCATAAGTTTACATGCCCTGGCAGAATTTATTATTTCTTGGCCATTTTTCAGAGAATATGAATGATGGCACAAAAACATTTCTTTCACTCATGGTTAGTGTTTGGCTGAAGCCATAAATTATCAATCAACTGTCTTTACTCTTTTTATCTCATAATGGCAACAAACTACCCAAATGACCCTGATCAAAACTGTTCATACCCTGGTGATATTGGCCTGATAACATGCACACAAGTTGACACAAAGGGGTTTGAATGGCTATTAATGGTAACCATCCTCATCTGTTATCAGTTTGCTTGTAATTAGTGTGTATAAAAGGTTTGAATTTTTGGACTCCTGACAGACCCTTGCATCTTTCATCCAGAGCTGCACTGATGTTTCTGGATTCTGAGTCATGGGGGAAAGCAAAAGAATTGTCAAAGGATCTGCAGGAAAAGGTAGTTGAACTGCATAAAACGGGAAAGGGATATAAAAAGATATCCAAGGAATTGAGAATGACAATCGGCATTGTTCAAACTCTATTCAAGATGTGGAAAATGAGGGGTTCTGTTGAAACCAAACCACGGTCTGGTAGACCAGCTGTGATATTGCAGCCACAACTGCCAGGGAAACTGTTCGGCATGCAAATAAAAACCCACAAATAACTTCAGGAGAAATACAGGGCTCTCTAAAAACATGTGGTGTGGCTGTTTCAAGATGCAAAATAAGGAGGCACTTAAAGATGGATGTGCTGCATGGTCGAGTCGCCAGAAGAAAGCCATTACTAGGCAAATGCTACAAAGTATCCTGCTTACAATACACTAAACAGCACAGAGACAAGCATCAAACCTTCTGACAGTCATTTGGAGTGACGAGACCAAAATTCAGCTTTTTGGCCATAAATACTACATTTGGAGAGGAGTCAACAGGGCCTATTATGAAAGGTATACCATTCCTACTGTGAAACACGGAGGTGGATCGCTGATGTTTTAGGGATGTGTGAGTTACAAAGGCACAGGAAATTTGCTCAAGATGAATGCAGTATGTTGTCAAGTAATGCTGGAGGAACATTTGCATTCATCAGCCAGGCAGCTGTGCATGGGACGTACTTGGACATTCCAACATGACAATGATCCAAAACACAAGGCCAAGTTGACCTGTCATTGGCTACAGCAGAATAAACTGAAGATTCTGGCGTGGCCACCTGTCTCCTGTCCTAAATATCATTGAGCCACTCTGGGGAAATCTCAAATGTGCAGTTCATGCAAGAGTGCCCAAAAATGTACAGCTTTATGCCAAGAGGAATGGGCAGCTTAAGAACTGGGGTATGTAAACTCTTGATCAGGGTTGTTTGGGTAGCTTTTTTTGTTATTATGATTTATACTGGGAACATATACCCCCTTCCTGCCCAGGCGAAATTTCGGCTTTTGGCACTGTCACGCTTTGAATGACAATTGCGCGGTCGTGCGACGTGGCTCTGAAACAAATATCGTTTTTTTTGTTTTTTTCACAAATGGAGCTTTCTTTTGGTGGTATTTGATCACCTCTGCTGTATGTATGATTTCTTTTCAGTTTAGTCCGATACGTATTCTTCTACATATTTTTGGTTTAAAAAAAATCACAAAAAGCCTATAGTAATTAGTTTGCCCAAAAGTTATAACGCCTGCAAAGGGGATAGAATTATTACTTTTTTTTTTTTTGTCACGACTGCAATATTATGGCGAACACTTTTGACACCATTGACGTTTATACAGCGAACATTGCTATAAAAATGCACTGGTTACTGTATAAATGTGACTGGCAGGGAAGGGGTTACATATGTACCCTGGGAGTGATTCTTACTGTGAGGGGACTGACTGGGTGAGGTGACCGATGGTTGTCCCTATGTACAAGGGACACACCATTGGTCTCCTCCCTGACAGGATGTGGAGCTGTGTGTATACACACAGCTCCACGTCCCTGGCTCCGTGATGCCGATTGCGGGTGCCTGACGGACATCGCGGCCGCCAGGCATGCACATCGGCACTTGTGTAACGCGGCCGCAGGCCGTATCTAGACTGCCTCCCGTCAGATCAGAGCCACCTTGTGGCTGTAGATAGTCGGCCGCATGGTGTGAAGTGGTTAAAGAGTAAACAGTTGATGGCTTCAGCTAAACGCTAATCATTAGTGAAAAATGTTTTTGTGTTATTCATATTCTCTGAAAAATTACCAAGAAATCATAAATTCTGCTAGGGTATGTAAACTTATATGTGTGTGTGTGTGTGTGTGTGTATGTATATGTGTGTATATATATATATATATATATATATATATATATATATATATATATATATATATATATATATATATATATATATATATATATATATATATATATATATTTCTATCCACAAGAGTGCACCCCTATTTGAAAATGTCTGTCCAAATTGGGCTCAATTGGCCATTTTCCCTTCCTGGTGTCATGTGACTCGGTGGTGCAAGGTTTTGGGTGCGTTAACTTTGGAGTTATCTCTCATACTGGTCACTGGAAGTAAAACGTTGCACCTCATGGCAAAGAAATTCTGAGAATCTGGGGGGGGGGAGAAAGAATTGTTGCTCTACAAAAAGATGGCCTAGGCTATAAGATTGCCAAGACCCTAAAACTAAGCTGCCGCACAGTGGCCAAGACCATACAGTGGTTTAACACTACAGGTTCCAATTAGATAAGGCCTCGCCATGGTTGACCAAAGAAGTTGGGCTCTCATGCACCTATTTCCCAAGGGCAAACTCTGGATATGATGCCGAGTGCTGTCAGCATTTCTGCAGAGGTTGAAGGGGGGGGGGGGGGGGGGGTGTCAGCCTGTCAGTCTGTCAGTTTTCCAGACCATATGCAGCCTCTTCTAAAGATGATGCACAAGGGAGCCTGCAGACTAAGGACATGTATTACTGGAACCATGATCTGTGGTCTGAGACCACAAACTTATTGTTTCAGATGGTGTCAAGCATGTGTCTTGCCTAAAGTCAAGCATGGTGGTGGGATTGTCATGGTCTGGGGCTGCATGAGTAATGCTGGCACTGGGGAGCTGCGGTTCATTGAGGGAACCATGAATGCCAACATGTACTGTGACCTACAGCAGCAGGGCAGAATTCCAACGTAATGAGCCCAAACACACCTCCAAGACAACCCCTGCCTTGCTAAAGAAGCTGAGGGTAAAGGTGATGGACTGGCCAAGCATGTCTCCAGACCTAAACCCTATTGAGCATCTGTGGGGCATAAGGTCTCTTAACATTCACCAGCTCTGTGATGTCATCATGGAGGAGTGGAAAAGGACTCCATGATGACTCTCTGGTGACCTCCATGCCCAAGAGGGTTAAGGCATTGCTGGAAAATAACGGCGGCCACACAAAATATTGGCACTTTGGGCAAAATGTTGACTTTCACTTAGGCGTTTGGGCTCATTAAACCCCTTGATGCCAGCAGTTTAGACATTTAGTGTGTGTGTTTTGAGGGCACAACCAATGTTGCACTGTTGCAGAAGCGCTACACTCGCTACTTTACAATGTAGCAAAGTGTCATTTCTTCAGTGTTGTCATATGAAAAGAATATATTTACTAAAATGTGGTGTGTGTAAATATTATATAATTCTAAAACAAAATTGTGGACACCATGTGTTGAAATCAAAGGCATGCTGTGAAACCAACATTTTTAGAGTGAAGCCAAGAAAGGCATTAGAAATTGCCTCAGTCTTTTGTAGTATTAAGAAATGTTGGATTGTGTCATAGTCCTGACCACAGGGTCGTTTTTATTTCTTCGTGGTGTTTTCTAATCTTACAAATAAGGAGTGGCTTTTTTGTGTCGAACCAAGGATAGATCTTGCATTTCTTTTGGTAAAGCGGTAAGTTGAATGTCCCGGTATCTGAAGGAAGACTTGTCTAGTTTGACTTCATTACCATATGAGCATGGGAAATGTTCCTAGTGATTATGACAGCGTCTGCTGTGTTTTGTTTTTCAGGCCCTACTATGGGTGTGGCTGGGTAACGTGAGCAGTATGTCTCGTCATGTTGGCAGTGCTTTGCTGAACCTGCATTTTTTTTTTTTTTGTCCATTTTCTGGTGCTCAGTTCAACATTTGCCTTCCAATAAATAAGAGCTCACATTTTATTCAGCATTGAACATGACCTGTTTTTAGGGTGTGAGTTGGTTAGACCAGATTTGCTTGATTTAACAAACTCTGTTAAGAGGCCTGCTTATCTGGAAAACAAATTGTGTATTAGTTTTCCACTTGCACAAGAAAACGGCATTCAGTATATTACAAACGTAAAATATAATATACAGGTGTTTGCATCCCCTTCCGGGAATAGACTCCCACGGTAGTCAAACCCCTTCGTGTCACCCCTCCCCACGCTGTCTTCTGGGAAACACACTGGTCCCAGGAGATGGCAGGGCCAGTGAGGGCACGCCACGTAGGGAACCAAGTAGTGAAGCCACAACGCTTCACTTCCTGATTCCCTCACCGAGAATGGAGGTGGGGCAGCCGAGAGACTGCTGACATTGCGGGCGTGCCGGACAGGTAAGTGTCCATTTATAAGTCAGAAGCTGCCCTTTTTGTAGCTGCTAGTTTTTTTTTTTTTTTTTTGTTTAAATAAAACATTTCGGCTGGACCTCCGCTTTAAAAACGTGAAATGTTTTTTTTTTTTTCCTCCCCTCTTCCTGGATCTGTATACTTTTTCAGTACTGTGGCTGCCTATTGGGTATGTATTTGGCTGAGTTTTGCCCCAAAAATTTGATTGTGTGTGTTTCCCCTCAGTTTAGGCCGATATATATTCTACGTATTTATGGTTAAAAAAAAGCAATAATCGTATATTGATTGGTTTGCGCAAAAGTTATTGCATCTACAAAATGGGAGATGGATTTATGGCATTTTTTTTTTTATTTATTAAAAGATGTATGGTCGGCGATCTGCATTTTTATTTTTTTAATTGTGACTGCGACGCACACTTTTGACACTGGCAGGGAAGGGGTTAAACACTAGGGGCCAGTGTGTCCTAGGGAGTGATTCTAACTCTAGGGGGATGGTCTCACTAAAACATGACAGATCACTGCTCCCGATGGCATGGATGTTGCTAGGCAGAACAAGGAAATGCCTTGTTTACATGGGCATCTCCCCGTTCTGCCTCTGTGCCATGGTCGTGGGACACCGGCAGACATTGAGTCCGTGGGACGCATGGTCATGCAGTACACACGCCCACTAGACTGTGAATTAAAAGGGATGTACAGGTACGCCCATTTGCCCACCACTGCCATTGTGCTGACACTTGTCAGCGTGCAGCGGTCGGCAAGTGGTTAAATAAAAAAACTTGTGTACTAGGGTCTGTTAGTATGGACCATAGGGTACATTGCTTGAAAACTGGCTACAAGGGTTGTGATAAACGGGGAATGGTCAGGGGTGGGAATTTGGGATCTCTCTGGGTTCTGTGCTGGGACCAGTTATGCTTAATTTGTTAATAAATGCCCTGGAGGATGGGGTTAACGGTTCAATCTCAGTGTTTGCGGACAATACTAAGCTAAGCAGGAAAATAACTTTTCTGCAGGATGTGAGAACCTGGCAAGAACTGAATTAACTAGATGGCAAATGATTTTTAATGTTGTAGAAAAATATATAAAATAATGCATTTGGGTGACGAAAATATGAATACAATCTACTCACTAGGGGGGAGAACCTCCTGAGGGAATCTAGGATGGAAAAGGACCTGGGGGTCCTAGTAGGCTCAGCAATGGCATGCCAAGCTGCTGCTAACCAAGCAAATAAGGGGGATTAACTTCAGAGATAAAACGATAATTCTACAAGACTCTGGTCTGGCCGCACCTAGAGTATGCTGTCCAGTTCTTGGCACCAGTCCTCAGGAAGGATGTACTGGAAATGGAGCGGGTACAAAGGGCAACAAAGCTAGAAAAGGGTTTGGAGGATATGTTACGAGGAAAGGTTGCGAGCACTGAACTTATTCTCTCTGGAGAAGACACTTGAGAGGATATTTCAATTTACAAATCTCATACAAATGCAATACTGGTGACCCCCCCCCCCCCCCCCAATACACACAATAGGGGTAAAACTTTTTCGCTGAAGAGTTTAATAAGACACGTGGCCACTCACTAAAATTAGAAGAGGTTTAACCTTAAAGTACGTAGAGGGTTCTGTACTGTAAAATCGGTAAGGATGTGGAATTCCCTTCCACAGGTGGTGGTTTTAGTGGGGGACATAAATGTTTAAAAAAAAAAAAAAAAAAGGTATTTAGATAAGCACCTAAACGACTGAAACATACAGGAAAATACAATGCAATACTGACCTATAACAACTTAAAGGAGAGGTTCACCCTCCAAACAAATTTTCAGGCATGCCATGGAGCCCGCCCACCCGACCGGCAGTATGCCGTTTTTTTTTTTTTTTTTTTTCTATACATACCTTTTTACGGGCTCTCGTCCCCTCCGGCGATCTTGCGGAACTTGGCGTTTACAATCATAAGCTGTGATTGACGTCCCTCAGCCCGGCGCATACATCATGTCACGAGATGCCGAAGGAACCCGAACGTCGGTGCGCAGGCGCCCTATAGGGCCGCACCGACGTTCGGGCTTCCTTCGGCATCTCGTGACGCGCTGTATGCACCGAGCTGAGGGACATCAATCACAGCCTGTGATTGGAAATGCCCAGTCACGCGGCATCCCCGAAGGGGACGAGAGCCCGTAAAAAGGTATGTATAGAAAAAAAAAAACGCTGGCATACTGCCGGTTGGGTGGGTGGGCTCCATGGCATGCCTGAAATTTGTTTGGAGGGTGAACCTACACTTTAAGACTCGGACCAATATGCAGGTAAAGGACCTGGCCTCTTTTTTTTACGATTCGGCACTGCGTCGATTTAACTGACAGTTGCGCGGTCGTGCTACGTGACTTCCAAACAAAATTGTGTTTTTTTTTATTTATTTTTTACAAATGGAGTTTTCTTTTGGTGGTATTTGATCACCTACTGCTTATTTTTTTTTTTTGCGCTATAAATCAAAATAGAGCGACCAATTAAAAAAAAAAAATGCAATATTTTTAACTTTTTGCTATAACAAATATCCCCAAAAAATATAACATTTTTTTTTCCTCAGTTTAGGCTGATAATTATTCTTCATATTTTTGCTAAAAAAATCGTTATAAGCGTTTGATTTGCGCAAAATGTATAGCGTTTTTACTAGGGTTGTCCCGATACCAGTATCTGTATCGGGACCGATACCGAGTATTTGCGGGAGTACTTGTACTCCCGCAAATGCCCCCGATGCCTCAATGTAATACTTGCCCCTCCCGCCGCTGCCGCAACGAAAGCCGCCCGCATGGTTAAACAGCATGGTGGGAGTGCCTATGCGCGGTGGGGAAAACAGCTATTCAAATGAAAGCTGTGATGTTCCCCGCACGCTGTTTAACCATGCGGTGGCTAGGTATGGGGGGTAATGGCTGCATATGTGGTGGCCATGGCTGGGGGGGAAATGGCTGCATATGGGGGGGACACGGCTGGGGGGACATGGCTGCATATGTGGGGGACATGGCTGCATTTGGGGACACATTTAAAAAAAAGTATCGGTACTTGTACTCGGTCCTAAAAAAGTGGTATCGGACAACCCTAGCGTTTACAAAATAAAACCTAGTTTTATGGGGGTTTTTTTTTTTTCCCCCCGTGACTGACATTATGGCGGACATTTCAGACACTTGACACATTTATGGGGCCATTGTCACAGCGAAAAGTGCTATACAAATGCACTGATTACTGTGAAAAAGACATTGACAGTGAAGGGGTTAACCAGGAGGGGGCACTGTAGGGATTAAGTATGCCCTAAGGGAGTGTTCTTACTGTGGGGGGAGTGGCTGTGCGTGTGACATCGCTGATCATCGTTCCCTAACACAGGGAACAGACTATCACTGGCAGGTGTTTACACTCACGGTTACGAAGGACTGGGTCGCAAGCGCAGGGGCATGCTCGCGTCTCAGCCGTGCCATTCTGCCGACGTAAATGGACATGCGGCTGTCTTTAAGCGGTTAATCGCACACCTAGGTTCGACTTTGTGTGTGTCTCGAACCTAGGTATAATTAATGTGTCTCGAACCTAGGTATAACAAATGTGTAGCTATGATCTGAATCTGATATTTAAAAAGCTGCAGCAAACCTGCTGACCTTGCATGGTTGCTAATGTGAAAACACCTGATTTTTCAAATTTTTAACTAAATGTAAAAAAGAGGTGTTCTGTGACATTACCAAGCATGTAAGGTTTGCTGCTGCTTTTAAAATTTAACATGTTAACAGTCCGTTGGATTTCCAAATACTCTATTTAAGCATAGAAGTTCAGTTTTGTGTTAAAAATAACTGTGAAATCTAAAACTCTGTTGGCTGTACCAAGATGTCCGCTTGCTCCCTTATCACTATCATTACTGTGCAGGAGTCTGGGGTGGAGCAAGATGGTGGTGACAAAACGTCACTTCCTGACGAGACAGACGCTGCCGAGTGTACCAAGATGGCCAGAGCTAGGCCAACCTGGGACCCATTTGGATCGAGGATCGGTGACGATCCGTTGCACCTCTAGTTAGGGGTGCAACGGATCAAAAAACTCACGGATCGGATCGATCCTCGGATCAGGAGTCACGGATCGGATCATTTTCAGATCAGCAAAAAAAAATCTTGCTACACCCACCGGAGTTTTAGGCCGCGTACACACGATCGGAAAAACGAAAAAATTGTATTGCCATTTATTATAGCATTCAGGGTGGGCATGACAATAATTTTACTTTTAAATAAAAACTGTGGCACGCTTTTCCCACCAGCTGGCTGCTTATACACTCAACACTAGTACTGTAGTCATTAGCAATGGCAATATAGCCTCCTCCAAATAGCTTTTCTGCATGTTAGACATCTGCTCTGCATCTTCTCTTAACTTGTCTTGTCCCTGTGTGTGGACTGCCCACCATCTTTAATACCTGGCTCCCCTCACCTATCCAGCACTTTCCCTGTTTGCAGCTCCACGTCCTGGTCTCACAGGAAGCTACATGCCAGAGCCCAGTGCACAGCGTGACACGCCTCCTCAGCATGCTGACCAGAGAACACAGCGCGCTGAGGCGGGGAGGCGTGTCACGCTGGGCTATGGCAAGCACACTGGGTGGAGCAAGATGGCCGGAGCTAGGCCGAGGCTCCGGAGCGCTCTGCGGATCGCGGGGTGTGCCGATCCGAACAGGGTGACCCGTTCGGATCACGGATCGGTGACGATCCGTTGCACCCCTACCACTAGTATATACATTATATCTCTTTTGTCCTCTATTCTCAGTGGATTGGAGAACTTGCTGCCTAACCATATAGCTGGTTATTTATATTTACCATTGCATATAGATAGCTTAAAGTGGAGCTCCACCCTCTGTTTTAACTTTATTGCATCCCCTTTCATACTGCCCCCTTAAATCGAATTGGCATGTAATTTTTAGTCCTTTTAAAAACTCACTGTGCTGTGCAGATGAGTTTCTTTCCTCCGCCTGCAGCCGTCAATCACAGCCGCTATGCCTCCTGGAACATGACCCCTCTATCCTCTCCTCTCCTGTGTATTACGAGCTGCCTGGCTGGGTGTGTTTTCGGCGGGGACGCTGTAACATGGTCCCGCCCCCCTGGGCTGGCTCATGTGATAGTGGATAGACAGCCAATGTGATCTCTGTTCAGCCAATCACACGAGCCGGTCTAAGGGGGCGGGACCGTAGCGTCGCCGCCGAAAACAGACCCAGCCAGACAGCTCAGTCAGCAGTGATGCCGCCCTACGTGTGCAGCAGGGGGGCTGCAAATAGAAGAAATCACCTTGCTATATTCCTCTATACAGGCGCTGATCGCTTGCAAGAGGTAAAAGGTAGGAGAATCAAGCATTCAGCGCCTGTATGGAGGAATATAGAAAGCTCATTTCCTCTATATGCACCCTGCTTCTCCTCCCCCACCACACTCTCCAGCCCCGCCCACAGTGTTCTCCTCCCCCACCACACTCTCATACCTCCCAACCGGTCCCGCGAATAGGGCAGGAATCCCGCAAATCGGCCCCTGTCGCACGGCATTGGCCCCTGTCGCACGGCACACTGTGATGGGTGCAGATATATTCTACATAACAAATTATTTAGTATATTTACTGGTTCCTGGAAGGAGGAGGGGAGGAGAGGTTTGCATAGATAAGGGGCGGCAACTTCCTCTGACACTCCCGTTGCTATGGAAACCTGACCTGAAACCTATTACATTGCTTGTGCAGCACTGAGCATGTGCGAGATCAGCAAGGCTGAAATCCAGGAATTCATACAGTCTGGCTTCATGGATTCCCACACTTGAGATGGCCCCGGTCAATTCCTGTTTTATAAAGTATCTAAATGCTGTAACAACCTAACAAAACTGACCTTAGTTTACAGACTAATTTTACTACAATACATTAAGCTTGTGTATTACAGGGGTATTTATATTTAAAAAGTGAAATTGTGGCCGGAATTCCGCTTTAAGAATTTTCTCCTCGTCCTCTTTATACACCACACTTTAAGGTTATCTGATCGATTATGAAAGTTTTGTTGCAGCCCTAATTTTTGTATATGCCAAGGACTAGTGTGAATGGGGGCTTTTGATCTTTTTTTTTTTTTTTTTTTTTTTTGATCATCCAAAGCCCTGTGCAGTATGCATTTATGGCATATAAATGGGTAATCGCATTTGAAATCATTTTTTTCTGTAAGATTGACTAGCGAACATTTTAAAATCTAGTTTCTGCAGCTATCTGGTTTGGCTGCTATTGGTTACTTTGCTGCCCTACTCTTTTATGTCTTATGAAATGGGCTAATTGTATGACTGGTCCGAGTACTGTCTGGAACAGTATGATCAAGGTTGAATTGGCTTTGTTTCCTATCCCATTTACTAGACCCCCAGTGGTATGTTTGTTGGTTAGTATATGTCTAGGTTGTGCAATATTTGAAGGGTTCTTATGTCCTGACTAGGTGAAAACCCAAGATTTCCCATTCCGTTCAGGCGCAATGGTGGGAGGGGTGTAATTGAATTTTCTGCTAGCCATCAATAATGTTCGTGATGTCTGAGCATTATACACACTGCACAATTACATCATAGGTCTATTTCAGGATGCTGACATAATTGTGGTTAACCCTTAAAGGAATACAATGCCTTACCCTCACACCACTAAATCTAATGTAGGATGCTCAATAAACCATAGTCATTTGTTCACTTTTGAACGCAGTAGTAGTTTTCCTTAAAGCAGGGTTATTAAATTTTAATCAGGTTATTGTAATTATAGGTAGGACAGAATCCTCCTGCTGAGACGTTCAAGCAAAGCTGTACTGCCAGCGAGCAATATTAACTAAAACTAATGATGAACAAAAGGCTTCCTAATGTGCTGCAACAACCCTTCATTTCTCACCTTGCACAGCGTGATGACCGCTAAAGCTTCCAAAAACCTGAAGCGAGTGGTGTTCAGTGCCTGAGCAGCTAATCGCCAGGCTCTGGCACTGTCCCTGTCACATTGGATGTGTGCTGAAGCCTATCTAGATGGTAACATGTAAGTAAAATTGGAGCTCCAGCAATACTATGCAGTGGGGGAGAAGAGCAAGATATAATGCATCACATTTTGTGTGTGTGTGTGTGTGTGTTGTTGTGTTTTTTTTTTTTTTTTTTTTTTTTTTAACACACTAGCCTTGGTGAATATTTCATGCTAGTTTTGCAGGTTTTGTTTATCCTAGTCTATCAAATGACTATGTGCCGGCAGTGAAGAAAAATATTGTGTAGTCTACACGGTTGCAGATTTGGTCCATGGTTTTTAAAAAAAAAAAAAAAAAAAAGCTCAATGCATACATTTACATTGTTAGGCCCACATTTAACCCCTTGATTACCCTGAGATGTTGATACCTTCCCAGGCAGTGTCATTCCTAAAGGAAGAGTATTGGCACTAATCACTGTATTTGTTGGTGTCCGTCATTTCCTGACCCCGTCTCACACCCAAAACAAAATGGCATCTGTCTGAGCGGTGCTCAGCCATTCATAAGCAGCTTTGTATTCCACCAATGAATACCAAGCTTCCTCTGGCTGAGTCAGATGTGACATCAGGTAGCCTTTGCATGTGATGGGAATGGCTGAATTGTTTTTTTTTTAACCGCTTCAATACTAGGCTTTTATACCACCTCCATACCGGGCCTATTCTGACACTTCTCTCCTACATGTAATAATCATCATTCTTTTGCTAGAAAATTACACAGTACCCCCAAACATTATATATGTTTTTTTTAGCAGACACCCTAGGGAATAAAATGACGGTCATTCCAAAGTTTTATCTTGCACGGTATTTACGCAATTATTTTTCAAACGCTTTTTTTTGTAAAAAAAATTGTTTTATGAATTAAAAAAATAACAAAACACTAAAGTTAGCCCAATTTTTTTGTATTATGTGAAAGATTATGTTACACCGAGTAAATAGAGACCCAACATGTCACGCTTTAATTATGCGCACACTCATGGAATGGCGCCAAACTTCGGTACTTAAAAATCTCCATAGGCAACGCTTTATTTATTTTTTACAGGTTACAGTTTAGATTTACAGAGGAGATCTAGTGCTAGATTAGTTGCTGGCACTCTAACGCACGCGGCGATACCTCACATGTGTGGTTTAAACGGCGTTTACATATGTCGGCGGGACTTGCGTGTGCGTTCGCTTCTGCACGCGAGCTATCGGGGACAGGGGCGTTTTCATTTTTTTTTTTATCTTTTATTATTTTTTTTTTACTTATATTTTATTTATTTTTACACTTTTTTTTCATATTTTTTTTTTTTTTTACACTTTTATTCCTATTACAAGGAATGTAAACATCCCTTGTAATAGGAAATGTGTGTGACAGGTCCTCTTTATGGAGAGATGTGGGGTCAATAAGACCTCACATCTCACCTCCAGGCTGGAAACCATGAGATCGGTGAAAAAAAATTCACCGATCTCATGAATGGTGACTTACAGCCGCAATCGCGGCTTTGTTTACATACGGGGACCCGGGCGTGACGTCATCAGATCGCGCCCGGGTCCTCCGACGGTCATAGAGATGACTGGTGACCATCTGGTCACCAGTCATCTCTATGCTTCCTGCCGCCGCCGACGATTCGTTTTTCTCCGGGCCCCCGAAGGTACAGGTAAGCCCGGAGAAGCACCGGATGGCGGCGGGAGGGGGGGGGATGTCCCCTCCCGCGGCCTGTAAGAACGATCAAGCGGCGGAACCGCCGCTATGATCGTTCTTACTTTGTGCAGAATCGCCGGCTGAAGAGATGGATATCTGGATGATGCCTCTGGCTGCAGGCATCGTCCAGATATTCGCCTGCAATACCCAGGCCGTCAATTGACGGCCACTTAGGATGGTAAATCCCATCCCAGGCCGTCAATTGTCTATGGCTGGGTATTGAAGTGGTTAATATATATGTAATAAGGAAGTAGGAGGGGTAACAAATGACTCAACTCTATAAAAAAAAATGCCCCTTTCTAAAACTTTGGCAGATGTTTGAAATTTTAATTGACATCACAACCTTTGCCCTCTGTGGCCTTTTCCATGTTAAGGGCCTGTGTTGTGTTCCCTAGAAGGATAGAGTGAAAATGCATTCACTATGCCAAAGGAAAAGTGAGGAGTGTCGTTGTCCTGAGCCAACAGAAAACTGCCATGTCTTGGCCTAGTTTTTATTCAGGGAAAACCGAATTGGGCCCTTTGCCAATGTACATCTAGTTGCTTTGTCTGAGAAGGGTGTCTATTTGAAAGTAACCTAGTCGGGTTGGACTCCAATATATAAAGAAGTGTTCTATATCTTTTTAATGGTCCGTCTTTAGATCTGTTGATCTAAAATAAGGGGAACCAACCACTAAACATTTTAAAGTGGAACTGAAGGTGTGGATTTCATTGCATAGTTGTCCCCTCTCACCACCAGTAAGAGCGATCAAGCGACTAACCAGCCACTATGATCTGATCATTCTTATGGTGTAGGGAATCGCTGGCTGAAACCGTCAATATCTGAATGATGCCTGTAGCTGCAGGCACCATTCAGATATACCACCACAAAGGCAAGTTGCTGCAAAAACTGCACCATTTTGCATTAAAAAAAGTCCTCGAACATTTCCAAATATGCAGCGGCTGTAAAAAAGCATAGATGTGAACATGTCCCATAGGTAAACCATGTTAAATGAGCTGTAGTGTGTTCCTGCAAAATGCACAAAAGTGCATAGCTGTGAACCAGGCTTGAGACAGTTTGGTAGTAGCAACAGCATGCCCCCCCCCCCATTTTTTTTTGTTAAATGTGACCTACAAACCTTTTAGGTGATGGGAAGTACATAATACACTAACATATGGTTGAATACACTAACATATGGTTGCATAAGTGTGCACACCCTTAAACTAATACTTTGTTGAAGCATCTTTTTGATTTTATTACAGCACTGTCTTTTTGGGTAGGAGTATCAGCATGGCACATCTTGACTTGGCAATATCTCCTTTGCAAAAACTCAAATCTGTCAGCATGTGAGGGCATCTTCTGTGCACAGCCCTTTTCAGACCACCCCACAGATTTTCGATTGGATTCAGGTCTGGGCCATTCCAAAACTTTAATCTTCTGGTGAAGCCAGTGAGGTTACTCTTCACAACTGGCTAGTAAGGAATGTAAGCCATCTCTCTAGCTAACCAGGAAATGTTTGAGTCATAATTGGGGTGCTTCTGAAGATTCTTAAAAGTGTGTGCAGGTGGCCCCCTGGTCATATGTCCAACTCTGCTATAATAAAATTGCTGCAATACTCGCCTTCTCTCCAGAGAGGTCCATCAGACTCCTACTGTCTTGTCCAGCACCGGTAGTCTTCCGGGTTAAATAATGGCCAGTTGAAGGAAGAGTAGAAAAAGGACCAGTGATGTAGTGCAGCTGACTGCCCAGACTGAAGACATGGGGGGGAGGGGTGTGTGGGTGCTCCGAGGTAGGGAAGCTGGCAGAGAGCTGCAGTTGGACCAGTGTAACTAAAGGCAATACCCTCCCATTTAAAATTTTTGGAGAGAGGTTAGAACACCTGTCGGGTTTCATTACTGACTGTGCCCCCATTAAGGGCATTCACCCTCTCTATTCGTCCTATTTACATTATTGAAAGTAAAAAAAAATCCCAAATTTTGAGTTTACTTTAGAACAGTAAGCGGGACAGTCTTCCAATGAGGACACTACAGTGACACTTGAGTCCATAAGTAAAAAAGTGAGTAAAGTCCAATGAAGCCGTTCTATACAAACAGCACCCAAGTGCAGTTGAAAACTCGTGAGCCACCACAAGGACTGAGGCTTACCAGAAATGAGCTTAGTAAGAGCATATAATTAGATCCAGATCAGGATATCCCAGAGGTATCACAGCTTATAGGGAGTCTCGTCTCACATCAAACACAGCTGATCACGGAATCCACACTAGACTATGGCCAGGATACAGCGTTGGATACTCGCCAGCAATAGTATCATGCAGGGCAGCGGTAAACCATATGTAAGGAAGGAGACCGCAACATAGTGTAGTATCAATATACAATTTATTAAAAGGCCACTTACACAAGGATGTGCAAATCGAGCAATGTAAAATAAATGCCGGCTGGCATCGAACAGGAGCCCTTCCTCCTAACGCAAACGCGGTGACGTCGCTTCACGCCGTTTTTGGGTTAGCGCAAATTTTTCTTTCTTGGGGCACTACAGTACTTCTGGTGACACCCTTGGATTTCCCCACTTCCTATCTTGGCTATGGGACTGGAAGTGAAGGGAAATCTCCCCTATGGGCACACAGATGGGAAAAAAGATAGCTTACAAGGGTTATAATCTTCTCCTACTCCAATTTACAATATTCCAAATAGGGTGTGGGGAGGTTTTTTCATTTTAGTTACTTTTTAAGTATGTGTGACAAACTGACAGATTTACTCAGAGGCCCATCACGAGCCAAATATTTTTACTGTTTTGGATGACGTAGGAAAAGGGCTGGAGTTCTATTGAGGTTTTTATTGGTCTTGGTACCTTGCTGGCCAAGTGACCCTCATCCTACTTTTTCTGGTGCTGGGATCAAGTGAATAAGTGAGAAAAATTACCTGAATCAAGCTTCAAGCTACAAAATGCTAAGGTGTGACTTGGACCTAATTGATCCCAATCTCTCGTCTTTCTTGTTTCAGATTTGCATTAAGTATTGGCGTTGTGTGTGGTGTGTGTGTTGCTTTTCTTCCTTTATACTTGCAGTAAGAACTTTTTTGTAAGCACATAAACTGAAATGTTGTAATTATCACTGCTTTAATGACGATCTATGATTGCTGCCTGTAGCCTGAGGTTGCAGCGTGTTTGGGTTAGAATTGGTCATTTTTGGTTGCTGTGTACTGCAACATGTTTTCTGTTGTCCTTGACACAGTATATTAAAAACCTATTTCAGTAATTTGCTTCCAGCTGGTTGAATTAACTTTTTTTTTTTTTTTATTGCCCGTGTATGTTTACAGGTGCCCCCCTCCCCATCTGCAACCAACCTTTTGTTACAAGGAGTTGGCTTCTCTCCCTATTGGGTTTTTACAAATGTTTTGGGGGTTAACTCCATGAATGGAGCAATGGGACAGCAAGTACTAGAAGCTGCGGGGGCTGGCATTGAAGTGAACCTGTTGCTTTGGCCCAGGTGAAAGTAGTGGTACAACATCACTTAGATACCCATAATTTGCTTGATTCATTTCAATCTGGTTTCCGTCCCAGGCACGGGACAAACAGGACTGCTCAAAATATGGGATGACGCTCTTGAGGCTGCCGACGAAGGAGAATCTTGTCTTCTAGTACTGTTGGACCTAAGCGCAGCTTTTGACACGGTGGACCACAAACTATTACTGACTCGGCTAGCTGAATTAAGCCAGAGTTGTGGAAGGTGATCTATCCTGGTTCTCCTCCTTTTTGGAAAACTGATTGCAAATGCTGAAATTGGGACCATTCACTTCTGAAAAACACACGGTAGCATGTGGAGTCCCTCAAGGATCCCCTCTGTCAACAAAAGATCATTATCCCGATCTAGAGAAATGCCTTACTTTTGATAGAACATTGGATGTCAGAGTTATCTTAAACTCAACGGTTCGAAAACAGAACTTCTCTTGTTTAACGTTAATAAAAAAAAAAACCGACCCACAACAACATGGACACCCCCGCCCTTTCTGGGCAAAATCATCACCCTCTAGCACCAAAGTCAAAAGTCTTGGAGTCATCTTTGACACCTACATGACAATGGATATCACAAATTGGGTCAGTAGTCAGCGGATCGCATAATCTGCTGCACCTACTATGCAGACTTATTCCATTTATCCCAAAAGAAGACATAGCAGCTGTAGTGGGAACAATTATCAACTCCAGACTGGACTATGCAAATGCCCTATCTTGGACTCCCAAAGTACCAAATCGCTTGTCTGCAAGTCGTTCAAAACACGTCCGATAGACTGGTAACTGGGAAAAAACCTTGAGATTCAATCTCACCTTCGCTGAGAATCCTACACTGGTTGCCAGTAAAAGACAGAATTACTTTCAAAGCACTCTGTCTGACACATAAGTGTATTCAAGGAAATGCCCCCTAATATCTATGCGAAAAACGCATAACCCCAATTGCGTTCTGTGATCCACTAACCAAAATCTACTCCAGATAGCCAGATATAAGTCCAAAGGAGGGAGAAGATTTGCGGTCCAAGGCCCTAGACCAGTGATGGCAAACCTTGGCACTCCAGGTGTTTTGGAACTACATTTCCCATGATGCTCATGCACTCTGCAGTGTAGATTAGCATCATGGGAAATGTAGTTCCAAAACATCTGGGGTGCCAAGGTTCGCCATCACTGCCCTAGACTATGTAACGCTTTAACCAACCAGCATACGGTTGGAGGAGAACCACTTGGCCTTTAGGAGAAAGATCAAAACCCATCTCTTCTGAAGACAAAGGAAAAATGGACGATGAGCGTCCAGAGCCGATTTTTAGTTTGCATGTGCTGCGCTATATGTTTCTCACTCACGTGAGTAATTCTTAGACCTCAAATAAGTTGCAGATGCAGCATCATGGAGACAAGTGGCAATTGCGACACGTTTCCTAAGGGCCCTTTTGCACTGCCAGCGCCTGGGCATTGGCGGTAAAGCGTCGTTGGCTTTGAGTTTTTTCGGGTGCTAGCCGGTGCACCTTTTAACCCCACTTGCTGCTAAATAGAGGGTTCAAGGCGCTTCGACAGCGCTGCCCACTAAAGCTGCTTACTGGACTTTCTTTGACGATCTGCCAGAGCAGCGCCCCAGTGTGAAAGCACTTTGGCTTTTACACTGGGATTGGAGATGAGGCGCTATTTGAAAGGGGTCCTAATGTGTTGAAAGTTCATTCAATTACCATGCCCTTGTATGAACTTACATTGCTGGTTGGGAGTCCTTAGCCATTTGTACGTATCCATGTTCTTTAGCTCTTGTGGAAACCAGAGATAGTCGTCTCTTGTTCAGTTAATAAAACATTCCGACTGTGTATACAAGAACTTTTTTTTTTATGTAGAAAATAACCTTAATTGCTGCATTTGTCTTTGGACATCTTTCATTTGTTAAATTAAAGCATGTTTTCATGTTTTGCCTTTGTTTTCTTTTTTTTGAAGGAAGCAAAAAAAAAAAAAAAATCAATTGGATGCACTTGGCCTAAATGTGGTCTACTATTACAACTGAAATGCCAGTTTTGGGCTGGCTGCACCTCTAATGGAATACCATCATTTGGAACACTTCATATCAGCCTGATACTGTACTTTCCCTTTCAGTATTAGCATAAAGGTGTGCTCATCTGTGTAGTACAATACCCAGCCTCGTAGTGCTTGTATTTGCTGCTCTGCATATCAAAGTAATTATTAGCAGCATGGTGTAATACTTGGTGGAAAAATTGATCTTACACAAAGTAATCCTACTTGATGTGAGAACATTGTTTAGTAAGGTGTGAAAAAACAAAACCTGCCCTGCGTTGCAGAATCTTGTACTTTTTCCTATGGCACATATGTGCACAATTGCTACTCCCACTCCTATAACTGCCTTTTTGGTTGAAGATTGTTGAGCCCTCTGTTCCTAATCTTCACTCTACTTGGGTCTCCTAAACACTAAATTTGGGTGCGACGATAGGCTGGTTTTCAAGATCGGATCTGATACAAAAAATCTTCAGAAAAAAAAAAACGGAACCTTCTTGAATTATGGTGACTTTATTGTTAAATCTAGTGCAGAACCTTACTTGTGGTTTATCTCTCATATTTTGCCGTTTTCTCACCCCCCTGCACAGACATTATCAAGCTAGCTTTTTTTTAAAAGGCTTCTTCAATGTGCTCATCTTCGTACCCCCTTTTTTTTTTTTTTTTTTAAGGATCAGGCTTTGTTCTTGGTGTGTGTTTTTTTTTTTTTTTTTTTTAGGGTACAGGTCCGCCTAAGTCTACAGAACTGGCCAAAGGGGATGTTCTTTATCCACCTGGGATGATGATGATGGTGGTTGCAGGCATGAAGATAAGAATTGCCAGCGCTCGGCTTAAAGTGAGTTCTTGAATGGATTACTCTCTTGTCAGCCTGTAACTCAAGGTCTAAAAAGACCAGGGACTCTTCATCTACCACATATGTGAAAGAGATGCCAAAGATTCCTTGCACAGTGTACAAGAAATCTTCCAGTTCGTCATCGGTACCGTTCCAAATAAGGACATCATTGACGTACCATGAATACAGTATTGGGTTCTTCCCCAAATGGGTTGTTGGCCCAAATATATTTGAGCTCCCAATATCGTATGAATAAATTTGCGTAACTGGGAGCAAACCCAGCACACATGGCTGTGCCCTTCACCTGCCTAGAGGTTATCCATGAATGAAAAATAATTGTGGGCCAAGGTAAACTCAATATACTCTATGGCTCTAAAGCATCTTAAGTTATTTTTTCTAGTAATTGCAGTGATCGGTGCAGCATTATATTCTATATATTTTTTTTTTTTCACACATCGATACCTCCTTTGTCTTTGTCTTTGTCTTTGTCTTTGTCTTTGTCTTTGTCTTTGTCTTTTTCTTTGTCTTTGTCTTTGTCTTTGTCTTTGTCTTTTTCTTTGTCTTTTTCTTTTTCTTTGTCTTTGTCTTTGTGTGTTTAGAGGTCTAGTGCTAGAATTCTCGCTCTAACGTTCGTGCCGTGTGTTATCTGGCTCTGATGCTAACCAGTGCCTCACCAGCCACTGACCTCACTGCACATCCCTGTCTATGTGCTTTCTTGAGAAGAGTGACCTTGACTGCACTGCAGGATTTCAGTCCTTTATGGCGTAAAGTGTTACTAATTGTTTTCTTGATGACTATGGTCCCATCTGCCTTGAGATAATTGACAAGATTCTTCTGTGTAGTTCTGGGCTGATTTTCTCAGTTTCCAAGATCATTGAAACTCCACGAGGTGAGATCTTGCATGGATTAAGATAATTTGACCTTTTATTTTGTGTTTTTACTATTTGCAAATAATTGCATCAACTATTGTCACCCTCTCACCAAGCTGCTTGGCAATGGTCTTGTAACCCATTCCAGCCTTGTGTAGGTAACAATCTTGTCCCTGACATCCTTGGAATCTGTATAAAAGACACCTGTTCACAGAAGCAATCAGATAACAAGCTGAGATTGGGAGTACTCCCTTTTTTAAGCGTTACTAACCTCGACACGTTGCCTGTATAGAAGACACATGGGAGCCACAATTATTTCTGATGGTGGAATCAAATACTTCACTTGTTTAAAATGTTTTTTTGTTTTTGTTTTTTATGAATTGTTTCCTTCCCCCCCCCCCCCCTTTCTTCCTTCCTTTTTGGGTATGGAGCAGCGTGTGTTTTTTTTTTTTTCGTGGGCTGTGGAAATGGAAGGCCGCAATGTATTTATGGAGATCTGCATCAAAAGGAACCAGTTGCTCTGCCCTGTTCTGTCTCTTGTCCCTGCATCAGTAGTCGCATTCACCCATCCAAGGCAGACTTTTTTTAATTAGATTGATGAATTGGAGAAAGGTCTTGGTATCGGCATTCTACTGGTATGTGAGACTCCAAAAGGAGCCTGCAGTAATGGTCAGCATCAAAATGTAGACAAGAGGGTGGAAAGGCCTGTAGCAGTATAGCAATTTCCGGATGAAAGACTAAAGTACTGATCGGGTAATCTATGTGCCCTGTATGCATCTCAAAGCTTCATTTAATTTTCAGTCATGACTGGAGTATTGATTACTATTGGTCACTGTACTCTATGTAGCATTGGTCCTCTCCACCTTTTCTTCAGTAGGGGGCATCCTGCTAAAAGGAGTTGTATCATTTCAAATTTCCCATTGAAGACACACATCGACTAGTTATTTATAGTTTTTGAGTAACCTTGGATAGCTGAGATGCTAGGGCCTTGCTCACTAGGTAATATTAACCCAAAAGTGAGCATTGTAACATTTCTAATTATTGATTCCATGTAATCCTTGACTGTTGCTGAAATGAATCTGTATCACACGTTTAATCCCATGATATACTAGTGAACGTTCCTTGAGAAGATGAATCGTGTCTATGGATGGAATTTCTGAATAGCTATACTTGTTGTGAAATTGACTAGAGGCTGACACATTACATGGTGTTTCCAGAACATCCCAATGAAATGCTTATTTTAATGGTATTCTTTTTGGTTCTTTGCTGTAATGCCCCCTTGCACATGAAATGGGGGGGGGAAAAAAGCAGATTTTAGGTGTTAAAAAATAAAATAAATAAATGCCCCACAAACTGATCCTTCTGACTGCAGCACTGCTCCTCTCACTTGGTTTCATAGGCTCCTACTGCCATCAGACTCCAGTGAGAAGGGAGCGAGGGTGCATGCATGTCAGCCAGATTATTTCAGGTTAAGGGCATCCTTTTAGGCGGCTGGGGATTATGTGAGCACAATGACAACAAAGTTGTTATGTATTTTATTTATCCTGCAGTGCAGAGTGATCTGATTGGTCCACAGCTATCACATGGTACCTGGGCCAATCACAGCACCATGTAATTGGATAACCACAATCGCTAATCAGAGCTGTCACGAATATAATACATGACCGTTTTTAAAACATTGCAGTTACAATGATCGTTGTAACCACAAAGTGGAAAAAAAATACTCTCCGCCAGTTGCCCTGCCCCTAAACACTCCCTCATAAATGATCTCGTAAAATGGCACTTGCATTTTTTTATGCAGAATTAAGTTATAAAAATTATATATTGTCAACTTCATCAGTGCGGCATGACCTGTGCAGCGGAAGAGGTGAGACGTCTGGTTTAGCAAAGAGTAGGATCGCCCGCTGCTCATTTTCACTCTGTCAGAAATCTTGTGAGGAGCACCTGGTTATGAGGAGCACCTGGTTATGGGCCGTTTTTGGTGCAATTATATTTTCATTTGGTGCTGGTTCACACTACCCCGACTTGGGATCCGACCTTGTGTCGCTCCAAGATGGGCGACATGAGAAATTACATTAAAGTGAATGAGAGCTGTCTTAATGTACACTACTATAGGCGATCTGACTTCAGAAAAGCTTCCTGTACTACAACGCGACTTCTAGGCATCTTGTTCCCATTGATTTCAATGGAAGTTGTCTCCAAAGTCGCATCAGTGTCTTAACTGAAGCATTTTACAGGAAGAGAAAAGTTCCCAAGCAAACCCCTCCTACAGAGCTGATTGTTTGGCCACTGGTGAAGTTGCCTTGAAGACTTTCATGTCACTGTAGTGTGAACCGGCACTTACGGATTATGGCCCCACAACAGTGCTCACTGGACCATTCAGAGGTTTAGAAATCCTTCTGTAACAAATGCCATTGGGGTGTTTGTGATGTGTTTTTTTTTTAATATAATAATCTCCCCCCAACAAGATTACGAAGGTTTTGAGCATGGGTCTTTAAACTACGGCCCTCCAGTTGTTCAGGAACTACAATTCCCATCATGCATAGTCATGTCTGTGAATTTCAGTGTTGCAATGCCTCATGGGATGTGTAGTTTTACAACAGCTGTAAGGCTGTAGTTTGAGGATCCCTGGTCTGGAAAGTTATTTGCTTTTATCCATCGTGATATGTTTCTTGTGTGATGCCTTGGTAATGAGACTTGTGGTGTGTGTTTTTTTTTTTTTGTTTTGTTTTTTCCCACCAGTTGAGACTGAAACCGATTTTTAATTTGCACTGACAAAAGGGGCAGGATTGCTTTCTAATTAGGTTGTCCCAATACCACTTTTTTAGGACCGAGTACAAGTACCGATACTTTTTTTTCATGTACTCGCCAATCCCGATACTTTTTTTTTTTTAAATGTGTCCCCAAATGCAGCCATGTCCCCCCCCCCCCCCCATAAACATTACAGGCACCTTTAGTTTGAATAGCTGTGTTGCCCGCCACGCTGTGTAAAGGACACTCCTCCTTGCTCGGGATTGGACAGAGTTTAAAATAACAAACATGTTATACTTGCCTCCACTGTGCAGTTTGTTTTGCACAGAGTGGCCCCAATCCACGTCTTCTGGTCCCTCAGCGGCTGTCTCTGGTCCTCACCGGAAGAACTCATCACATTCATCCGAGAGAGCTTGCATGGTGATGAGTCCTTGCGGGCGCCCTCCCGTGTTGATACAGTGAATGGCTATGGGCGCTCTCGCTGTATCACTCGGCTCCGCCCCTCAGCCAATGGTTTCACTGCTCTCAATCGTCCACTCTAGCCAATCAATGGCCAGGCTGAGCAGCGAAGAGCATCTCTGGACCTAGCATGTGTCTTTCGAGGGGTCAGGTAAGTAAAACGGGGGTGGAATTATCAGATTTTTTTTTTTTTTTTCACCTTTTAATGCATAGATTGCATTAAGGTGAGAATTTTTTTTTCTTTACAACTCCTTTAAAGAAGCACAGTGCTGAATAGCAAAATATGGCCTGATCATGAAGGTAGTAAAACTTTCTGGAACTCAATTGGTTAAAGGAAGCCTTCATTTACACCTCTAGCTGTTGGCATTGTTCTTGAAATGAATGTCCAAATTTCCAAACGAAGCTAATGAAAATTTGTTTTTCTAATTCCTTCTATGAAAGGATGTTGACAGCCTGCTAGCCTTCTAAGGTAAACCAACACAGTTTCAAAGTGGCCAGAACCCAACGACAACCTGATTTTTAGGATCTATGTTGTGACCTTAAAGCAAAGTTTTGTGTGTGTGTAGTTTTTGTGGTAAACTAATCTTTTTCTTTACTTGCCAGCATGCTCGCATCTTAATTGTGGGCATGTGAAGCCCACTAGTATTTCCTTCTGGGATAAGGTGCTGCTGGCTACCCAGCATGCACTTCCCGATTCCAGGCAGGGATGCTCACTGACTCCGGGGAATGATGATGCACATTTCCTAGGAGCCAGTGCGCTGCCTGGATATGACGTACTTCACCGCGGCAAGATTAATGGCAAGAAAAATGGTTAGCCCATGGTAACAAGCTAAAAACAAAACCAAAAAAAAAACAGCTAATGTTTGAACTTGCTGCTATATGAAGATGGAAATGTGGGTGGAACTCGGCTTTAAACAAGAAATTAC
This sequence comes from Rana kukunoris, assembly GCA_029574335.1. Taxonomy (NCBI): domain Eukaryota; kingdom Metazoa; phylum Chordata; class Amphibia; order Anura; family Ranidae; genus Rana; species Rana kukunoris. The sequence goes on along the minus strand of CM056050.1, from coordinate 190,782,997 downwards.
TTCACACTACATGCAGCTAGAAACGTCAGGTGGCTTGTCTTTTAATTGATTTGAATAGAGGTCGCACCAGAAGTCGGATCAAGATGGTGTGCGGAGAATCTTGAAGGGGAACCCCGCACAAATTTTAAAATTGCGTAGGGTTCACCCCCCCCACCTAGGATGATACCAGACCCTTCAGTCTGGTATGGATTTTAAGGGGAACACCTACGCCGAAACAAAATGGCGTGGGGGTTCCCTTAAAATCCATACCAGACCCTTTACAGAGTATGCCGCTCAGCAATGGGGGTGGGGACGAGCGAGCGCCCCCCCCCCCTCCTGAGCCATACCAGGCCGCATGCCCTCAACATTGGGGGGTGGGTGCTTTGGGGCAGGGGGCACACTGCGCCCCCCACCCAAAGCACCTTGTTCCCTAGGGGACAAGGTTCTCTTCCCGACAACCCTGGCCGTTGGTTGTCTGCGGGCGGTGGGCTCATCGGAATCTGGGAGCCCCCTTTAATAAAGGGGGCCACCAGATCCGGCCCCCCACCCTACGTGAATGAGTATGGGGAGGAAAAGTGTCAAGAAAATAAACACAGGTTTTTAAATTTTATTAGCCAGTTCTGGCGGTGTTCTGCCTTCGGGGGTCTTCGCTCTCCGGTGCCGTCTTCGGGGCTGGCCGCTGCCATCTTCTTGCAGCTTCTTTTACTAGCAGCAGTCAGCCCGCTTTTCCTTGTCGCCTTCTGCCTTCTGTCTTCTTCCTCCGATGTTGCCACGTCGCTCCTTCCCGCTGTAATGCCGGGTGTGCGATAATTTATATAGGCCTCTTATGACGTCACAGTCCCAGCATGCTCCGGGTAATGTCGTCACCGCCCGGAGCATGCTGGGACTGCGACGTCATAAAGAGGCAACTTCCGATGAAGGCGACGAGATGGAGCAAGCTCGCTCATCCCCACCCCAATTCCTGACCGGCCGGGCGGCATGCTCAAATAAGAGTCTGGTATGGATTTTGGGGGAACCCCATGCCGTTGTTTTTTTTTTCCGGCGTAGGTGTTCCCCTTAAAATCTATACCAGACCAAAGGGTCTGGTATCATCCTAGGGGGGTAATCCCACGCAATTTTTTTTTTAATTTGCGCGGGGTTCCCCATCAAGATTCTCCACACACCAGTCTCCCCGCAAGTCAGATCATCTTGATCCGACTTCTGGTGTGACCTTTATTCAAATCAATGGGCTCCCAAAGGGAACCATTGATTTTGAATAGAGACAGAAAAACACGGCTGAAAACTAGCGTGGCAAAACGTGCATTGAATTCAATGCAAATCGCGGGAAAAACGCCGCTTTTTTTTTTTCTGGCGTCTACTAGCTTTAGAGCCTGTTTAAAAAAAAAAAAAAACGTCCATGGAAATGAAGCCTTAAAGTGATGCAATAAAAGTGAAATATTCCTTTTTAAATCTAGTATGACTGTAAAGTAGCACGTTTCCCATGTTTATAATCGTTTCTGCATAAAATTAAATTTCTAAAAAGGGGGGGGGGGGTTAATTACTTGCGGCTATAAAGAATTGTCTGGTTCCCTGCAATACAGATAAAAGTAATTGTTAAAAAAATGGCATTACTAGGCCCTTTTGGGTCCGGTATAAATATTAAGGGGAACCAAACCAAAATAAAGTGGGGGGGGTGCATAAATTCCATATCGGGCCCTTCAGGTCTGGATATTAAAGGGTATCCTGCGCCTTTTTTTTTATATAGGGGGTCCCCCTCAAAAAATCCATACCAGACCCTTATTGGAGCATGCAACCTGAACCGTACAAGGCCACATGCCCTCAACATGGGGGGGAAGCGTGCGCTACTTCAGGGTTTGACAAATTTGCTTGAAATCTAGGAGCCAGCTAAAGTTAGGAGCCAGAAATCACACCCCGTCCTGCAAAGGGCTTGTGCGCAGAAGCGCCTGCATATGTAAACGGTATTCAAACCACACATGTAAGGTATTGCTGCGATTGGTTAGAGTAAGGGCAATAATTCTAGCCCTAGACCCCCCTCTGTAACTCAATGCAATGTGTAGAATTTTTTAAACGTCACCTATGGAGATTTTAAAGGGTAAAAGTTTGTCGCCATTCCACGAGCGGATGCAATTTTGAAGCGTGACATGTTGCGTATCAATTTACTCAACGTAACATTATCTGTCACAATATAAAAAACAATTGGCCTAACTTTACTGTTGTCTCTTTTTTTATAAAAAAAAAAAAAAAAAAAAAAAAAATCTTTTTAATGGAATGACTAAACTTACAAATCCTTTGGCAGCTAAAGCAGTAAATGTATTTGATACCCGTTCCTGTAAGCCACATTTTCATAGACTTTAGGTGGCATCTTGCATGACAGTTGACACTGCCAGTGTAACAGCAGAATACATGCCCCAACCTGCTGCGCTATGTGCACTGTTCTATACGTAGAATTTCCAAGGCCGCTGAACTCTGTACATCCATAACAATTCAGTATTAACAGCGCTCAACAAATCAGGATTTTTTTTTTTCTTCTAGTGTTCCTTTTATTGTAGGCTATATAAGATCGCTTCTGGGTCATTAGATACTGGTGTCTTTCCTAGTTGAGAACCTAAGCAGCTCAGGAGTCGGTAATTTTTAAAAAGATGAGTTGGCAATCCTTGAGGCTGGGTTCACTACACAACGGCAGTACAACTTTCATCCTACGTTGCTCTGCGACATCTGTCCTACATCGTTCCTGCATTGATCCTTCATCCATACGACTTTCATGAACAGGATACTTCTTTGATCTGACTTTGTGATAGTCTGACTTGTTCTTTGACCAATCCAAAACAATCCCAGTGTGAGAAACTCCTTTTACTGCTGCTGTAATCATCATGTCGGATGGTAAGGACAAGGCTCCTACAAAGTAGTACAGGGAGCGTTTTCAAAGTCGGACCAGTTAAGACGGCTCTCGTAGGGAAACATTGATTTTTCACACGTCATGAGCTCTCAATGTCGGAGTGTTTGTCGGACAAGTGTGAACCCAGCCTCACACCTATATGGGTATCTCTGTGGTTTGCAGCATATTGCACACGGTGGATGGTGTTGGCGATTAAGGTAGAAAAGGGACATCCAAAAAAAATTCGCCCTTGGGACTTTGAGGTGAGCACTGTAGAGCCAATAAAATAACAAGAGTAATTACAGTATATATTCAAGTAAAAAGCAGTACATACATTAATGTCATGGTCATGAGCCAATTCATACAGAATACAGAAACTCTTGTTGTTTTATTGGCTCTACAGTGCTCACCTCAAAGTCCCAAGGGCGAATATTTTTTTTTTTTTTGCTAAACGCAGGGATGGAGGTGTGTCTCTGGTGACACCAGACCTTTTTTATTTATTTTTCTCAAGGTAGAAAAGAGAGCCCAACTAAGCCCATGTCTCGGGCTCTGTGAACTTGTGGTTTCTCCCCAAAGGCTTTTACTATATCTGTGTGTGATCACGTGTGCACTCTGCAGCTTCCAGGCAGCTCCTTTACTGAGTGTCTCCCCGTGGCAGTGACGTAGATGGCCCCACCCCCTCAGAGGAATTCCCCAATCCCACGGCGAGAGGCGGCCTGAGGCAGAGCCAACATGCACAGGATGCCCCAGGTCTGCCGCCCCGAGTGCCAGTTCACTAATTCTAGTCGCCATTGGGATCTGGCACCCGGGGTTTGTCGGACCCTGCACTATTTTACAGGAATATAGGAATATTTCTTTATTTTTTTGTTTCACTTTAAGAATTATTAAAATCACTGCTCCCAAAAACATCCATTTTAAAACTTTTTTTTTTTTTTTGCATGGATGCATGTTCCCTGGGGCAGGACCCAGGTGCCCAAACACTTTTTTTTTTTTTATGACAATAACTTGCATATTAACCTTTTAAAATTGTCACTTTTGATTTTCATGTTCGTGTCCCATAGACTTTAACGGTGTTGAAACCAATTTTTTGCCTGTTTGCATGTACTGTTGCGTACCCAACCGGGGGGGAATGTGATTTGGTGTTTGGCTCATCCCTAATGGCTACAGCCAGAAATTCTGGAGGGTGTTTTTTTATAAAGTGATTTCTCAGCAAAATCAAGCATGCTTTGAGTATTACAAATTAATTAAATGTTTGTGGTGCTCGAATGCAGTGTAGTTCCACTTGAAATGTACATCACCGGACTTTTCATCACAGCCTGGAGCTCTCTGGGAATCCCTTGTCTCATTTCACCTGCAATAGAAAGGAGAAAACAAGGGAAGCGCTAACCTAAGAGCTGGTTCACACAGCCGCGGCACGACTTCAGGGGCAACTCTGCAAAACGACTTCTGTATAGAAGTCAATGCAGATCGCTCCGAGCCGCCCCAAAAGCCGTACAGGAACCTTTTTCTAAGTCGGAGCGACTTGCGTCGCTCCTATTAGAACGGTTCCATTGCATTGAAGCCGCCTGACGAGTCGCCCCAGTGTGAACCGGCTCTTAGTGCAGTATTAAAATCAGGATTTTAATTGCAAGATAAATAAATAACATCGCTCACAAGATGAAGTGTAAACGTGAGCATCTGTAGTCTGGTAACTCCTAGCGTCCGAGTAGAATTGATACCTGCAATGCCTTTCTAGAAGACCTCTATCTTCCCATTGACCATTTTGTGCCTGCTGGGTATTTCCTGGTGTTAGGTTGTGCACTTTTCCTGTCCTTATCAGCTGTTAATGATTTAAATGGGTTGTAAAGGTACAATTTTTGGTTCCTAAATGGCTTCCTTTACCTTAGTGTGCAGTCCTCCCTTACTTACCTCATCCTTCGATTATTGCTTTTAAATGTCCTTATTTCTTTTGAGAAATCCTCCTTTTCTGTTCTTCTGTCTTTAACTCCACACAGTAATGCAAGGCTTTCTTCTGGGTGTGGAGTGTCGTGCTCGCCCCCTCCCTTGGACAACAGGAGAGTCAGGGTGCCCACTAACAATACAGCTCCTTTCTCTATCTGCAACGTAGAGAGCGTCCTGACTCTCCTGTTTTCCAAGGGAGGGGGCGAGCATGACACTCCACACCAGGGAGAAAGCCTCGCATTACGGTGTATAGTTAGACGGACAGGAAGTGAGGATTTCTCAGAAGAAATAAGGACATTTAAAAGCAAAATCCAAGGATGAGGTAAGTGGAGGAGGACTGCACTAAGGTAAAAGCGTTTCAGGAAAAACATTTTTACCTTTTACAACCCCTTTTAACTTGGTTGTTTTGGCACTAGAATATTATCAATACCGATGTTCTGGCAGGAGTAAACTGTAAATGTGAATATTTACAGGGCTCTAATGCATTGGTTGGCACGCTTGCATGTGCTGTGTGTGTTTTTTTTTTTTTTTTTTTTTTTTTTTTTTTTTTTATTTGTTTATTGCGAAAGCATTTTATTAAAATAAATGTGGTTTTAAAATCTTGATTTTTTTTTTTTTTTTTTCCCCCACCCTGACATCTCTTCATCAGGCACTTTTTTTGCACCAAAAAACACAAATGTTGAAGCGGTCCCAAATCTTAGTTTAATTTGCATTCCTTATTTTCATGAATGCTACCCTCCTTGGGCAGCCAGCAGTGTTTAACCACTTGCCCACGGTGTCATAGGAAAAAGACGTCATGAAAAGATAGATATCTCGGTAACGGCAGCAGCTGCTGCCACAACCGAGATATCCATCTTTTCCGTGGGCAGTGCTGTACACGATAATGGCTCTCCCGCACCCTCCGCCGCTTACCGGAGCCGTCGGTAGCGGCGGAGGCGATCGGGTCCTCTTGCTGGCTGTGTTGGGATACGAGTGAGGGAAAAATCGCCCCCACCCGTCCCCCATAGCTCTGCTGGGCGGAAGTGACGTCAAAACATCAGTCCCGCACAGCGTCTTAAAGAAACATTTTTTTTTTTGTTTTTTTGCATTTAAGCCTAAATATGAGATCTGAGGTCTTTTTGACCCCAGATCTCATATTTAAGAGGACCTGTCATGCTTTTTTCTATTACAAGGGATGTTTACATTCCTTGTAATAGGAATAAAAGTGATAATTTCTTTTTTTTTATTTCGATGTATAAAATTATAAACTAATTTAAAAATAAGAAAACAAAAAAAAAAATTGTAAAACGCCCCGTCCCGACGAGCTCGCGCACGGAAGGCATACGCGAGTAGAGCCCGCATATGAAACCGGTGTTCAAACCACACAAGTGAGGTATCGCCGCGATCGTTAGAGCGAGAGCAATAATTCTAGCCCTAGACCTCCTCTGTATCTCAAAAAATGCAACCTGTAGAATTTTTTAAACTTTGCCTATCGAGATTTTTAAGGGTAAAAGTTTGACACCATGCCACGAGCGGGCGCAATTTTTAAGCGTGACATGTTGGGTATCATTTTACTCGGCGTAACATTATCTATCACAATATATAAAAAAATTGGGCCAAATTTATTGTTTTATTTTTTTATTCAAAAAAGTGTTTTTCAAAAAAAGTGCGCTTGTAAGACCGCTGCGCAAATACGGTGTGACAAAAAGTATTGCAATGACTGCCATTTTATTCTCTAGGGTGTTGAAAAAAAAATATATAATGTTTGGGGGGTTTAAATAATTTTCTAACAAAAAAAACAGTTTTAGTCTCGTAAACACCGAATCTGAAAAACAGGCCCGGTGGGCAAGTGGTTAAATGCTGGCTGTGCCCAATCTTCATCTAGCCAGTCCTTCCTGAGTGCTTCCTGTTCACAGCCACTGCAAGATATTGGATGTTGTAACAGAGGGATAAATCAATGACTTGAGGTCCACTGTGAGCACTAAAACTTGCCCCAACCTCTGTCAACAAATGCAATCTCTAACAAAATCATAATATAGCTGTAATCTTAAAACAAAGCTTACTTTTCCAATCAAAACAAACCTGCGCTTTACTATAGCAGCAAATGTTGCCAGCATACAATGGCCAAATAAGCCGGTGCTAAAAGTGCATGTGCCATCCAGTCCCTGTTATTCAAATATTAATATCTGCACCGGACACTGAAAGATGTTTTTTTCACCTTGATGCATTAAAGCGGAGCTCCAGCCGCAATTTTTTTTTTTTTTTTACAGTCAGCAGCTACTAACAGTTAGCTGCTGACTTTAAATAAGGAACTTACCTTGTCCTACTTGCCCGCTTATGGGCCCCCCCGATGCCGGTCCCACGATCGCTCGGGTCCCGCGCCGCCATTCACACTATGGGAAACACTGAAGCCGTACGGCTTCATGCCCATTTCCTACTGCGCCTGCGTGAGTTCACGCTGGCTTGTGAATGGGCGCGCTGCCTTGAGAACACACACAGTTCCCAGGAAGCAGCGCGCATCACAAGGAGAAGAACAAGAAGAAAAGGCACCGCGGAGTGGAAAGGCAGATTACGGACTTCCGCTAGCAACAGCATTTCGGGTGAGTATTTTTTTTTTTTTTTTCAGGTTTTTTTTTATTTAATTTTTTTAAACATGGGAAAATTTTGTTTTCCTGGGTGGAGCTCCGCTTTAAGGTGAAAAAACACAAAGGTTTACAACCCCTTTTAAAGCAGAGCTTTAGTCCATATTTTTTATTTTTTTCCCCATCTATTAAATTCTCTGCCCATGTTTTTAGTTTGGCTAGTAAAAAAAAAAAAAAATTCTGAGAGTCGGTTCACACTGGGGCGACACGACTTCCAGCACGACTTTCAGAAGCAACTTCAACACGACTTGAGCATGAACCACAGGGCACTGGGGGATTTACAACACGACTTAAGTCTTTTCAGGTCAGGAGACATTCCAGTGCCAATAAAACAACAATCGCTCTGGGAGAGAGAGGGGGAGGGAGGGAGGGGTTTGCCTGAGAAATGTATGTTATCTTGCTGGAAAGTAGCTTCAATTAAAACAGTGATCGACTTGGAAGCGACTTCCATTGAAATCAATGGGTACAAATCCCTAGAAGTCTGAAGATCAGGAACCTCTTCTGAAGTCGGAGCGACCTCAGTAGTGTGTATTAACACCGCTCCCATTCACTTACATTGCTTTTCTGGACAGCGTGACTTGGGACGAAGTCGGATCCCAAGTCGCCCCAGTGTGAACCGACTCTGACAGCAAGTGCCTAATACATCCCACTTCCTGTTTCTTAGAGAAAAAAAAAAAAAAACATAGAAAAGCGCATCCTGAGTGCAATGTTTTAATATGTAGGTAAGTACAGATATGCTCGTAAGAGATCAGCATCTCATGGTAGTTATTCCAGAGTCTGAAGAGTGTCCAGAGCTGTCCCAAGTCCTGGCTGTGAGCCGCAAGGAGCCAGAGAGGAAGCCGGCGATTTTCCTTCAGAGGAGATGGTGACAGTCTGCTCGCGGAACAGCGAGTGACGTTGGTTGGATCAGGGGGAACACAACGCGTTTCAGAGCATGCACGAGTCCCGTATGGAGCATGTGCACTCCTTTTTAGTTGTAAAGGTAAAAAAAATGTTTTCCCTAAATGGCTTCCTTTACCTTAGTGCAGTCCTCCTTCACTTACCTCATCCTTCCATTTTGCTTTTAAATGTCCTTATTTCTTCTGAGAAATCTCACTTCCTGTTCTTTCTGTAACGCTGCACAGTAATGCAAGGCTTTCTCCCTGGTGTGGTGTGTTGTGCACGCCCCCACTCCACACCAGGGAGAAAGCCTTGCATCACTGTGTGGAGTTGCAGACAGAAGAACAGGAAGTGAGGATTTCTCAGAAGAAATAAGGACATTTAAAAGCAGAATCTAAGGATGAGGTAAGTGAATGAAGACTGCACTGAGGTAAACTAAGCCATTTAGGGATTTTTTTTTTCAACCCCTTTAACCACTTGACCACTGGGCACTTAAACCCCCTTCCTAACCAGACCAATTTTCAGCTTTCGGTGCTCTCACAATTTGAATGACAATTACTCAGTCATACAACATGGTACCCATTTGAAATGTTTGTCCTTTTTTTCACACAAATAGAGCTTTCTTTTGGTGGTAATTGATCACCTCTGGGTTTTTTATTTTTTTGCGCTATAAAAGAAAAACGACTGAAAATTCTGTAAAAAAAAAAAAAAAAAAATCTTGTTTCTGTCATGAGCGGGTTATTTCTCACACACAGCAATATGCATACCACAAATTACACCCCAAAACACATTCTGCTATTCCTCCCGAGTATGGCGATACCACATGTGTGAGACTTTTACACAGCCTGGCCACATACAGAGGCCCAACATGTAGGGAACGCCATCAGGCGTTCTGGAACACCCAGACCAATTCTGACATTTCTCTCCTACATGTAAAAATCATAATTTATTTGCTAGAAAATTACATAGAACCCAAAAACATTATATATGCTTTTTTAGAAAAGACCCTAGAGAATACGATGGCGGTTGTTAGAACTTTTTATCTTGCATGGTGTTTTCGTAGAACATTTTTGAACACGTGTTTTTTAAAAAAAAAAAACAGTTTTGTGCTAAAAAAAAAAAAAAAACAGTAAAGTTAGCCCAATTTTTTTTCATAATGTGAAAGATGACATTACGTCGAGTAAATAGATACCCAACATGTCACCCTTCAAAATTGCGCACAATGATGGAATGGCGCCAAACTTCGCTACTTAAAAATCCCCATAGGCGACGCTTTAATTACTTTTATTGGTTACATGTTTTTAGTTACAAAGGAGGTCTAGGGCCAAAATGATTGCTCTCGCTCTAACGTTCGCAGAGATACCTCACATGTGTAGCCTGAACACCGTTTTCATATGTGGGCGGGACTTACGTATGCGTTCGCTTCTGCATGCGAGCACACGGGGACAGGGGTGCTTTAAAAAAATGGGTATTGCAGGGTATTTGGGTATTGCAGGGTATTTGGGTATTGCAGAGCTGGGATGGATGGAGGGATGGCTGGATCTGTGACTGCATTTGTCACAGATCCAGCCACAGCACAGCTGCTGACAGCCCGCTCCCCCCCCCCTCTCCTCGCACACTGTACCGAACAGTACAGAGAGGAGACGCAGGAGAGGGAGGAACCGGCGTCATCAATTGACACTGGTTTGTTTACAAGTGATCGCGTCGTCATTTGACGGCACGATCACGTGGTAAACGGCCGCTATCGGCGGCAATTTACCGTGATCCGTGATGGACACTTCCGCGAGCGCGTCCCAGGGGACGCGCAATCGTGGAAGTGAAGGACGTCGTCCCAAAATAACTCCGCCGTGCTGTAGCAGTATTTTTGCTATATTGCGGTCGGAAAGAGGTTAAGTGTTTGAATAATAACTAGTTGTTTTGTTTTTTATATATTTTTTTTGTTTTAGCAGATACCCTAGAGCAGGGGTGTCAAACTGGCGGCCCTCCAGCTGTTCCGAAACTACAAGTCCCATCATGCCTCTGCCTGTGGGAATCATGCTTGTAACTGTTAGCCTTGCAATGCCTCATGGGACTTGTAGTTTTGTAACAGTTGGAGGGCCGCCAGTTTGACACCCCTGCCCTAGAGAATAATATGGTGGTCGTTGCAATATATTGTTGCGCTGTATTTGCCCAGTTGTCTTTCAAACACAATTTTTTAGGAAAAAATAAAAGCTAACATTGGCCCAATTTTTTGGTATAAAAGAATGGTGATAATTGTGGCAGAAATAGTTTTTTTATTTTTTTTCTCATTTTATCCAGAATCGTGCAGCTCTAATGTAAACCAAAAATGTGACTTGTGGTTTAGTGGATATATAGAACTGATGTAAAAAAAATTGGACTGAACTGATGAAACAAACTAAAGGCATGTGTGAAAGGGGCCTTAAGGAGTGGGGCCGCTGCCTTAACCAATGATTACTTCAGCTGTCAGTGGGCTTCCCCTGTTGACAGCTGAAGTGTCAACAAAGTCCTGATAATTGGAGCTGTCAATTACAAGAACCAAATTAGGATGGTCTGATAATGGTATATGGGAGGGCTGCATCTTAGGATGGTCTGATAATGGTATATGGGAGGGCTGCATCTAATGTTTATTTTCATAATCGATTAGCTGGCTGGATTTTTTTTTCCCCCCCCCCCCCCCCTATTAATCTGATAACCTTAAAGGAGTTGTAAAGGTTCATTAGTTTTCACATTGATGCATCCTATGCATTAAGGTGGAAAAACGCCTTGCTGTCACGCCCCCCCCCCCCCCGGTTTACTTACCTGAGCCCCTTCACCTGCGCTGCACGACCCCCCCGGTGTCCTCGTCTCCATGGAGTCTCGACGTTGATTGGAAAGATTGATAGCAGCGGAAGCCAATGGCTGCGTTGCTGTCAATCAAATCCAATGACACGGTCGCCAGGGGCAGGACCGAGTCATACACTCGGTGTCTATGGACGCCGAGGGTATGACACGGGAGCATGCCCACAAGCTAACCTCCTCAGGAGAGAGCTTCCCAGAGGGTGTTGGCTATTGCAGGGAGGAGCTGGGAGAGCCGCCGTGGGACCCCAGATCAGGTCACTTTAAGCAAAACAAACAAAGCAACATTGCGGCGGGCAGATCGGACCTTTTTTTTTTTTGGCAAGCAACACTGGCAAGTGGCACTGATTGGCAGGTGGCACTAATTGGCACTGGCAGGTTGCACTGATTGGCAGGTGGCACTAATTGGCACTGGCAGGTTGCACTGATTGGCAGGTGGCACTGGCAGGTACTAACAGATGGCACTGGCAAGTGGTACTGGTTGGCAGGTGGCACTGGATGGCATTGGCAAGTGGCACTGGATGGCACTGATTGGCAGGTGGCACTAACAGGTGACACTGGTTGGCATTGGCAGGTGGCACTAGTTGGCATTGCCGGATGGCACTAGCAGGTGGCACTGGCAGGTGGCACTGGATGTGGCACTGGTGCCAAAAAATGGTCGCCCCCCCACCAACTATAGTCCCCGAAGCTCCTGTGACCGCGGACCCGATTGCCGCTGGTGTCCCGCGATCGATCACCGAAGCTGAAGACAGGTGTGTGTGTACACACCTTCCCCGTTCTTCACAGTGGCACTGTCATTGATCGTCTGTTCCCTGATATAGGGAAAGGCGATCAATGACATTACACGTCCAGCCCTGCCCCCCTACAGTTGGAAACACATATGAGGTCTCGCTTAACCACTAGGGGGCGCTGAAGAGGTTAACTCCCAAACTGCAATTGTCATTTTCACAGTAAACAATGCATTTTATAGCACTTTTTGCTGTGAAAATTACATTGGACCCTAAAATGTGTCAAAATTGTCCGTTGTGTCTGCCATATCGCAGTCACAAAAAAAAATCGCTGATCGCCGCCATTAGTAGTAAAAAAATAAAAATGCGATAAAACTATCCCCCATTTTGTAAACGCTATATAAATTTTGTGCAAACCAATCGATAAATGCTTTTTTTTTTTTTTTTACCAAAAGGTAGAATACATATCGGTCTAAATTGAGGAAATGTTTTGTATATATATTTTTGGGGGATATTCATTATAGCAAAAAGTAAAAAAAATATTGAATTTTTGCTCTTTTTTTTTTGTTTAGAGCGCAAAAAATAAAAAAAACGCAGAGATGATGAAATACCACCAAAAGAAAGCTCTATTTGTGGGGAAAAAAAGGACGCCAAATTGGTTTGGGAGCCACGTCGCACGACTGCAATTGTCACTTAAAGCGACGCAGTGCCGTATCGCAAAAAGGGGCAAGGTCCTTAACCTACATAATGGTCCAGATCTTAAGTGGTTAAGACTTTAATTTTCTCTTTGCTGTCCCCAGCTGCACTGGAAACTCTAATCTACATTGCGTTGTTTTGTTATTATCTGCTAGCAAACCTAGACGACTTAAATGCTTGGACATCACCATATGATCGCTTTATTTGAAGCCTCATTCAGGATTCTTGTATTTATTACTACTGCCACTTCCTTTTTAATTGGCAGTCCAGGTACACATGGGAAAAAATAAATCTAATTTAATTATTGGAAGCAGTTGTTAAGACAAGACTTGGTCCCAACAATTTACTTAGCTGTAACCTGAGATTAAAGGCTTTCAAGCCTCGTACATGTTCAGAGAAGCTTTGGGCTGTCATATTGGAGTAAAGTTGTAAAACCCCAAACTACAGCATTACTACAGATGGCTTTGCAGAAATATATATATATATATATATATATATATATATATATATATATATATATATATATATATATATATATATATATATATATATATATATTACACAACTGTTTCAGTGCCTTGAGTACCATGAAATTTAAGAGCAGCAGGACAGTACATGGAAGTGCTTATTCATAGATATCCCAAAACGAGCTGTTAGACTGACCTTGCATGGTAAGGTCCTAAATGCAGATAAAATTGGTCTGTGCCCTTTATACAAAGCATATTTCTGGAAATGTAAGGACTTGTTCACATTTGCTTCGCTTTTAACACTCATTAAAGCGCCTACCATTTTGATGGGTTTTTTTTTTTTTTTTTTTTTTTTTTTTAAATGCTTAAAACTTTTTTTAATGGAGCTCCAGCTCAGTTGGCTTGTATAATTGCCAAATACCGTTTAACTTGCATCCGAGGGGGTTCCCAGCTGGCGACAATGGCCCATAACTGTTGGTACTGTGATGGCGACTAGACATTGGATACAGGTTTATGCACTATTGCCAACATTATTTCACTTGGATGTAAAGGGAAACCCCTGTAAAGCCCTCCTTTTTAAACTTGAGTCCTTTTTTATACAGGCAGAATGTAAACTTGCAACGCTTCTTTCTTGCAACTAAGCTTGCTGGAAATCGCCTGCTCTCAGTTTTGAAGTAATTAAACATTGATTGAGGCTGGGTTCACACTGGTCCGACAAACGCTCCAACATTGGGAGCTCATGTTGCATGAGGTGTGAAAAATGAATGTTTCCCTATAAGAGCCGTCTTAACTGGTCCGACACAAGTCGGTCTGACTTTGAAAATGCTCCCTGTACTACTTTGGTCCGACATTGATCCTACTTCAGCCCATTGAATATCATTGAAGTCGGACCAAAGTAGGAGCCTTGTCCTTACCATCAGACATGATGATTACAATAGCAGTAAAAGGAGTTTATCTCACACTGGGATTGTTTTGATTGGTCAAAGAACAAGTCAGACTATCACACTATCACAATGTCAAATCAAAGTAGTATCCTGTTAATGAAAGTTGGATGGCTGTAGGACCGATGTCACAGAGCAAAGTAGGATGAAAGTACTTACTATCGTGTCGTATAGTGTGAACTCGGCCTGAACGATGTTATGGTCAATGAGATTTAACATCTATACAGTCTGATTCCCATGACCAATTTCTACGTGTTTTGGCAGCCCTGGATCTCCATACGAATTTTTATACAGGTTACCTTTTTTAGATTTAGGGGAGGTCTTGGGCTAGAATTATTGCTTGAACACTTGTGGTTGTTATTTCCCTTTTTTTTTTTTTTTTTTTAACCACTTCCCTACGGTCGTACGACTATATGCGGCCGCAGGGTGGCTCTAAATCTCCGGGCCGCCGTGTTTTCACAGCAGCCCCTTTGTTCCCAGCACGCGCTTCAGAGCGCGCAGCGGGGAACTTGTGTACTGGCCGTGTCCCTTGGACACAGCCAATCACAGATCGCTGCGAACGGCCAATCAGAGTGGCCGTTTGCGATGCGATCTGATGGGCCAATGAGAGATGATCTCATATGTAAACATATGAGATCATCTCTCATTGCCGGCTCTCACAATGACAGCGTCCTGTCACTGGAGAGAGCAGACCGATCTGTGTTCCTTGTACATAGGGACACAGGTCGGTCACCCCCCCTCCCCCCAATAGTTAAAACACAATGCAGGATACACATTAACCCCTCCTCACCCCCTAGTGTTAACCCCTTCCCTGCCAGTCACATTTATACAGTAATTAGTGCATATTTATAGCACTGATTGCAGTATAAATGTGAATGGTGCCAAAAATGTGTCAAAAGTGTCCGCCATGATGTCGCAATAAAAATCACAGATCGCCGCCATTACTAGTAAAAAAATAAATAACAAAAAATAATTCTGTCTCTTATTTTGTAGGCGCTATAACTTTTGCGCAAACTAGTTGCTTATTGCGATTTTTTTTTTTTTTACCAAAAATATGTAGAAAAATACGTATCAGCCTAAACTGAATTTTTTTTTTTTTTTTTTTTTTTAAATTGGGCTATTTTTTTTTATAGCAACAAGTAAAAAATATTGTATATTTTTTTTCAAAATTGTCATTCTACTTTTTGTTTATAGCGCAAAAAATAAAAACCGCAGAGGTGACCAAATACCACCAAAAGAAAGCTCTATTTGTGGGGAAAAAAGGACGCCAATTTTGTTTGGGAGCCATATCGCACGACCGCGCAGTTGTCAGTTAAAGCGACGCAGTGCCGCATGCTGGAATTTAACCTGGTCAGGAAGGGGGTATATGTGCCCAGTAAGGAAGTGGTTAAATGATCAGTTATTTTTATTTCTATTTACAAGGAAAGTAAACATCCCTTGTATCTGTCATAGTGCATGACAGGTCCTCCTTTGTGTGTGTGTGTGTGTGTGTGTGTGTATGTATTCCCACCTCCAGGCTGTAAAGTCTGAGATAAATAAACTTTCTCTGTCCCTGGCGTTCACTACTTCTGCTGACCCGGACGTGACATCATAACATCTGGCCCTCTGTTTTCTCTATGGCTAACTTCCAGAGCATTCCTTCTCCGGCTCACAGATCATATTGGGTGAGTCGGTAGAAGCACCAGAGGACAGTGTCCCTTTCCTGCTGCCTGTAAGAACAATCAAGCGGCTGAATAGCTGCTATGATTTTGTTCTCCTGGTGTAGGAAAAACTCTGGCTGAAAACAAAATCTGATCGCTACAGGCATCATTCAGATATCCCCACTGAAAGCTCAGGATGGCAGAATGTTCTGTGGTGTGGAAGTGGTTAAACTAGAACGAAGGCAAAACTTCTTGTCCACTTCCTGTCCCGTATTCAAACGGGAAGATTTCCTTTTTTTATTCCTGGCCCATTGAGTTGAATCTACTGGCAATATGCTCAGCATGTCCTTTTTATAGCTTCCCAGCTTTCCCCATAAATACCCAATACAGGTTTTGTTTTGAAAATTCCCCTCATGCCTGCTGGAAAACCTCCTTGAAATGTCCGACATGACAAATATTCTGTAGGTAATACTAAGCAATGGGCTTGGCACAAATGACACTTTAGCTGTTAGTGCCTGTTGGATTGCTTGTAATCTGGCATGCGTTCTGGTATCAGGCTCATCACATGAGTGTTATTTAGAAGTCACAACTGCTGCTTTGAATATTTTTGGCACATAGACTTCTTGAGTGCAAATTGTCTAAATTAAAACCGGCATGTTCTGTTTTACAAATTGAATCAGACGGTGCTTTAATTAACACAGGTTGTCACCAAGTTTTTTTTAACATCGTCTTATGGCTCAGAGGCAGTTCTGCTGGTGGTCAGGCTGATGACCACTGTGCTTTGCATTGGACATGCTTTATCTTCTTGTGTAGTTTGTTTTTGTGAATGAAACGTAGGGCAGATATAGTATTTTAAAAGACCTTTATTTTTACGTATTCAATAAAGTTCAACCACCCCTTCCAAAAATAAAGGGGTCCACTTATGTTTATCTGCCCAGCAGTGAGAATTCATTTCTTTCTCGTACATCACGGGACACAGAGCGGCATATTCATTACTATGTGGGTTATATGGAGTACCTTCAGGTGTGCACACTGGCAATCTCAAACAGGAAGTCCCCTCCCTATATAACCCCCTCCCCTAGAGGGAGTCCCTCAGTTTTTTCGCCAGTGTCTTAGGTGTTGGTCACGGAATAGCTTTGCTCCACATCCTTGGGATTAGGGGCGGGCTAACCGGATCTGTCCAAGGAGCCTCAGTGCCAAAGTGGACAGTACCCGGGCCCCAAACCCTGGGTTTTTGCCTATATTGCTCCTCTTTGGAGGGCTGGACCCTGGGCCCAGGACTTAGAGTTCGTAAAGACCATAAGTTCCTGTTTGCCAGGGTGCTATATAGGTCCAGGACAGTGGGTACCTTCATAGGACCCCAGGGCCTGAAGGTCTAGTACGCTACCCACGGAGATGGGAGAAGATTGGATCGTTTTGCTAGACAAACATCCTGCAGCATGGAGCAGGTAAGAGGGGAGCCTGCGGGACTTGGTTCGACAGCAGGCTCTCCGGGGTAACCTAAAAGGGGGGGTAGCCTAAGTATGCTCTGCATTGGCAACCTTGCTCACTATGTCTGAGAAGACAGGATGATCTCATTCCCCCAGCACTAGGTTCCCCTGTCTAAAGAAACAAGTGTGTTTGCTAGCTACCTGCTGCTTTCTTCCCAGGGCTAGTAAGGACCCCTATGGGGCCTTTTGGGAGCCCTACCTGGCCAGGGGTTTGATTCTGCCGCCTGGTACTGCAGTCCTGGGTCTCCAGCAGCGCGGCTCCTCCATGCGCTTCCTTCTCCGGCATACGCGCGCACGCACGTCTTATAGACGTTTTTTGCGCCGTTCGGAGGGGAGGGCGGGGGGGGCGTGCCTGCAGCGTCATCAGGGGCGCGCCTTATGTGCTGTTATAAATCAGCAGGCTATAGTCAGCTCAGTCTGAGGCTGATCTGAAAGGGAGAGGACGCAGAGCGGCAGAACAGTGACTCCCGGTGGCGGAAAAGGGGTAGTACATGCTGGACTTGGTTCCAATGCTTTTCTGTTAAGCCAAAAAATCCCCTTTTTGCAACAGGTTGGAGGCTGGCAAACTAAGTTTGGGGACGCTGTATGTTTTAAAAAAAAAAAAACATACGGGGCCCCATCAGTTTGGGCATTAGTGATCTATTGTCCCCTAAACCCTAGTGTACTCCTGGCCACTACAGTCTGCTGTTGTAGGCGGAGTCCCTCGATTTTGTATTATGGCTTCCAAAAGTTCGGGGTCAAAAGGGTACAAAAAAGACCAAAAAACAAAGGGGTTCCCCCTCTGATTCTGATGATATGCCGATACTTTCCCCGCAGCTTATTCCCATGAAGGTCGCCTTGGATGAGCCATTGGGGGGGGTCTGGTGCTGAGGCTGGCCCAGATCAGCCCAGCCTTGTGTTTATCACAGAGGAGATGCTAGCTGTATCCCTAGGGGGGCTAGAAGAAAGATTAGCAGCGTTGATCGCTAGATCTATTCCTGGCAAGAAACGGGCTAGATCCCCATCACCAGATGCTGAAATTCTCTCTCCGGAGGAATTGGAATCGCAGGAGGATCAACTAGACCTGAACCAAGAGGGTTCAGGGATTGAGGGATCTACCTCTGAGGAACCATTTTCAGACTCCGAGGCAGAGAGACTGTGGGTGCAGTCTTTGACGGACATGGTCCGCTCGGCATTTAATTTACCATTGCCAGAGCCTCCAGGTTCCTGCGGTATCCTCTCTGGGCTCTTTGAAAGCTCCGTTGAACAACGCGGTTTTTCCGGTCCATCCTCTCTTGGAGGAATTGATCTTTCAGGATTGGGTACGACCGGACAGGATTTTTCTGCGGCCGAAGAGATTTGCGGTCATTTACCCTATGGAGGAAAAATTCTCGAAGAGGTGGAAGCTCCCAGTGGTGGATGCAGCCATCTCATGTGTGAATAAATCACTAACTTGCCCGGTGGAAAACATACAAATGTTTAAAGATCCGGTTGATAAACGGTTAGAGACACTTTTAAAAGCATCCTTTGCTACGGCAGGAGCAGTGGTACAGCCAGCTGTGGCTGCAATTGGAGTTTGTCAGGCGTTAAAGGACCAGACAAAAGAAATGCTAAGACATGCCTACCCAACAGGCAGAAGAGTTTTCTGACATTCCCAGAGCTCTGTGTTTTGCTGTAGATGCTATAAAGGATTCCATCCAGGAGGCCTCTCGTTTATCACTATTTTTGGTGCACATGAGAAGGCTCTTATGGTTGAAGAACTGGGCGGCGGAGCCCCCATGCAAGAAGCTTCTGGCAGGGTTGCCCTTCCATGGAGAACGACTCTTCGGAGAGGATCTGGATAAATACATTCAGACTATTTCAAGTGGCAAAAGTACCCTTTTACCAGTCAAAAAGACATTCCGGGGTCCTACATTTAAAAGGCAGCTCTTTCCTGTCTCAGGGCCCTCAAATTCCAGGCAGTATCGACGGCCGCCTGCGCGATCCAACTTTAACAGTAGATCGCAGGGACAGGCCCCTGGGGGTAAGAGACCATGGTATCGCAAGCCGACAAAACCAGCCCCTAAGTCTGCCTTATGAAGGGGCGCCCCCACTCTTGCGGGTGGGGGGAAGGCTTAGTTTCTTCTCAGAAGTTTGGGAAGCCAAGATCCCCGACAAATGGGTCCGGGCGTCTGTAACCACAGGCTACAGACTGGAGTTTCTAAAGCAGGGGTGTCAAACTGGCGGCCCTCCAGCTGTTCCGAAACTACAAGTCCCATCATGCCTCTGCCTGTGGGAGTCATGCTTGTAACTGTTAGCCTTGTAATGCCTCATGGGACTTGTAGTTTTGCAACAGCTGGAGGGCCGCCTGTTTGACACCCCTGTTCTAAAGTTTCCTCCGCCTCATTTTCAAGAGTCAAGGCTACCAAAGGATCCAGCAAAAAAGGCCTCGATGCTGGCAGCTTTGGATCACCTGCTTTGCCAGGGCGTGATAATAGAGGTGCCAGCCCAAGAGCAGGGGCTAGGTTTCTATTCCAATCTCTTTGTCATACCAAAGCCCAACGGCGATGTCAGGCCAATCTTGGACCTAAAGAGTTTAAACGTTTACCTAAGGGTTCGTTCCTTCCGGATGGAATCCATCCGGTCAGCAGTCGCCACGCTCCAGAGGGACGATTTTCTGGCTTCCATAGACATAAAGGATGCTTACCTTCATGTACCAATCTTTCAGTCGCATCAAAGATTTTTACGCTTCGCAGTGGGGCAGCGACATTTCCAATTCAGGGCGCTCCCCTTCGGGCTAGCCACGGCCCCCCGGGTATTCACGAAGATCCTAGCCCCAGTTCTGGCCAATCTAAGGATCCAAGGGGTCACAGTCCTAGCATACTTGGACGACCTTTTAATCATAGATCACTCACGGCCGTGTCTGCAACAGGCGGTAAACCTCACGGTTCAGTACCTCGAAAGGTTCGACTGGGTCCTAAACCGGGAAAAGTCAGCGTTCCATCCTACAAAGCAGTTGGAATACCTCGGCATGAGGTTAGACACAGAACAGCAAAAGGTGTTCCTGCCCCTTGTAAAGGTCGAGGCTATCAAGGGGTTGGTTCAGTTGGTTCTAAGGAAGAAAAAACCAACTATTCGCCTGTGTATGCGATTACTAGTCAAGCTAGTGGCCACGTTCGAGGCAGTACCATACGCTCAGATCCACACTCGCGTCCTACAGGCAGCCATTCTAGCAGCCTGGGGCAAGAGAGCACATGCCTTGGAGTCCCCTTTGACGCTATCGTCAAAGGTCCGACAAAGCCTGGCCTGGTGGTTAAACCCTCAATCTTCTAAAGGGAAGGTCCTTCAGCCCCGTTGTCTGGAAGGTAGTTACCACTGACGCCATCCTGGCAGGCTGGGGGGCGGTCTTGGAGGGGTTCTCTCGCCAGGGAACTTGGGCGGAAGCAGAGAGGCAGCTACCCATCAATGTCTTGGAGATCAGAGCTGCTCGCCTAGCCCTCCTGGCATGGACCTCCAGATTACAGGGGTCCCCGGTGAGAATCCAGTCAGACAATGCCACAGCGGTGGCATACATAAACCACCAAGGGGGAACCAGGAGTCGGGCCGCTCAGAGGAAGGTGAGCTTGATTTTTTAGTGGGCAGAGGTTCATGTACCCTGCATTTCGGCGATATTCATTCCCGGAGTGGACAACCTGCAGGCAGACTTCTTAAGTCGCCAGATTCTGTCGCCGGGGGAGTGGTCTCTGCACCCCCAGGTCTTTCAGACAATCTGCCAGAAGTGGGGAATGCCAGACGTAGATATAATGGCATCCAGGTTCAACAAGAAACTAGACAGGTTCGTGTCTCGAGCGAGGGACCCTATGGCCTGCGGAACCGATGCGTTGGTTTGCCCTTGGCATCAATTCAAACTTCTATATGCATTCCCTCCGCTACAGTTACTTCCTCGCCTGTTGCGCAGGATCAGAATGGAGCACACGCCAGTCATTCTAGTAGCTCCGGCTTGGCCCCGAAGGACGTGGTACTCACTAGTCCTGAAGATGGCAGTGGGAGACCCTTGGACTCTTCCTCTACGACCAGACCTACTCTCACAAGGCCCGATCCTCCACCCTACATTACAACGTCTAAATTTGACGGCCTGGAGGCTGAATCCCTGATTCTCAGGGGTAGAGGTCTGTCTAGGCAGGTAATTCCTACCCTGATTAGGGCTAGAAAGCCGGCCTCCAGGGTGATTTATTACAGGGTGTGGAGGAACTACGTAGGCTGGTGTGAATCCAAAAGATGGAATTCCCGCAAATATACCATTGATAGGGTGTTAAGTTTTCTCCAGCTAGGAGTGGATAAAGGCCTGGCATTAAGCACAATCAAGGGACAGATTTCAGCTCTGTCAGTGTGGTTTCAGAGGCCGCTGGCCACCCACTCGCTGGTAAAGACCTTCATACAGGGGGTCTTGCGTATTAATCCTCCTGTCAAGTCACCAATTTGTCCATGGGACTTAAATCTTGTCCTGTCCACTCTACAGAAACAACCCTTTGAGCCGTTGGCTGAGATTCCTTTAGTTTTACTGACAAGAAAGTTGGTATTCTTGGTCGCCATAGTTTCGGCCAGGAGAGTGTCAGAATTAGCAGCCTTATCGTGTAAGGAACCATATCTCGTTCTACATAAGGACAGGGCAGTTCTCCGGCCCCATCCTTCCTTTCTACCAAAGGTTATATCCAATTTTCACTTGAACCAGGATTTGGTACTTCCATCCTTCTTTCCGAAACCCACATCTAGAAAGGAGGGGTTGCTGCATACCTTGGATATTGTCCGGGCCATGAAGGCCTATCTTAAAGCTACAGAAAAGATCCGGAAAACGGATGTGGTGTTCGTTCTACCAGATGGCCCCAAGAAGGGGCAGGCAGCTGCAAAATCCACCATCTCGAGATGGATTAGACAATTAATCATTCAGGCCTACGGTTTGAAGAGGTTGCCTCCTCTGTCGGTAAAAGCCCATTCTACCAGGGCCATGGGCGCCTCCTGGGCAGCACACCATCAGATCTCTATGGCTCAGATATGCAAGGCGGCGACGTGGTCATCAGTCCACACGTTTACAAAGTTTTATCAACTAGACGTGAGAAGGAATGCGGATTCAGCCTTTGGGCAGGCAGTACTACAGGCTGCGGTTTAAGATCCTCGGGATCAGGGGCACCCTTGGTTGTAAAAGAAAAAAAAAAAAAAGTTTTTTCTTGACTAAGTTGGAATTATTATTATTATTTGAGTATACCTCTAAATTGAATCCTTCTTTGGAAGATGTCTCCCTCCCCTCATTAAAGCATTGCTTTCGGACATCCCATATAGTAATGAATATGCCGCTCTGTGTCCCGTGATGTACGAGAAAGAAAAGGGGATTTTTAAATACAGCTTACCTGTAAAATCCTGTTCTTGGAGTACATCACGGGACACAGAGCTCCCACCCCTCTTGTGGGGAAACATTTTGGTAGGCATACTGCTTGCTACAAAACTGAGGGACTCCCTCTAGGGGAGGGGGTTATATAGGGAGGGGACTTCCTGTTTGAGATTGCCAGTGTCCACACCTGAAGGTACTCCATATAACCCATATAGTAATGAATATGCCGCTCTGTGTCCCGTGATGTACTCCCAAGAAAAGGATTTTACAGGTAAGCTGTATTTAAAAATCTCTTGGCAAGAGAGCTTTGTGTAAGCTTTAATCCACCTTGGCGTTCACATGGGGCAATGTATTCCTCACCCGCCCCATGTAACAGTGCTGGGTTAGTCGGAAGGAGCTTGGCACTGTTACATAGGAGAATAAGAGTGAGTCGCTTGCACACCCATGCCAAGCATTATACTTGGCTCCAAGGTGGACTTTATTTGACTCGACTATTTTAAATCATAATTTGTAAAGAGCAACTGTCATCTGTCCCTCAGCGGCTCCTCCATTCACTTTAATGGGATGTCTGGTGATGAGGCAGGGTGAGTGATGTGGATGCCCGCTAACAGGCGGCGCCATTATGCATCTGAAATATCGGGTGATCTTTAAATGTTAGGACTTATTCTTGCTGATAGTTAGGAAACCTTTATTTTGTTTGCAAATATTAAATATTCTATTTAGAATAAGCTCAGGTTAGAAAAGCAGCGATATCGGAACCAATTCAATCATACAGTTTGTAGTGTACATTTGCAAAACAATGGACTAAAGAAATATTCCTGAACTTTATCTCGTGGTTACTGTGAAATTGTGTGAATGCATCAATGCACGGAATGTTATCTCAGCTTGCAGAGCTTGTACTCATTGTATGAGTTTACAAAAAATGGAAATGGTGCAGAATATACGGCCTCAGTTTACATAACTAAAGCTCAATTGCATGCCGAATAAACTAAATGTTATTAATGTATCTTAAATAGAAAATGATCTTAGATTTTTACTCCAAAAGCATTTTATTAAAATAAAAATTGACAAATCCAAATCTGATTTAAAAAAATTGCTTGGCTCCTTCTGACTAGAGTAGCATGATAGAAAAAGAGTCCCTTTAACCCCCCCCCCCCCCCCCCCCCCACTCACCCGGCACCAGAACTCTAAACTGGTAAACTGTAATGGCTTTTAAAGTGTAGCCTATTGATTTTTAGGTACCCTAGTTTGTTGCCATTTCATGGGTGTATAAAATGTTAAATCTTGACCTGGTTTTTGGCTTCTATTTACTCAGTGCATCAATCCTTTTTTATATTCTACCAATAACTGCAACAACCACAATTTTGTTTTATTCTCCAGGGTCTCTGCTTTAAGAATTTTTAAGATTTTCTAGCAAAAACAAACTGCAGATTTTTATTGTGTGAATGGTTTCAAAATTGCTCTTGATAGCAAGTGGTTGTAACGCTTCATGTTTTTTCACCCTAATGCATCCTATGTATGCGCGCGTGGCCCGCCGCTGATTGGACAGGCGATCGTCTAGGACCTGTCGGTGTCCTAGGCGGTCGCCTACAGGGAGGGGCTGCTGTCGGCGATTAAGCTTAATCGCCTAACCAGCCCCTTGGCGGAAGGAGGAAGTGGGACAGGAAGTCATAAAAAGATTTGGTCTTTAAGTGGTTAAATTTACACATTTACGCATTTACACAGAAGTTTGCTCTAAAAAGGAAGTTTAAATACAATGTTTCATGTTACAAACTTGGATTTTTTTTTTCTTTACACACAGAAGTTTGATCCCTTTGCTCTAAGAGCCAGTTCACACTGGGGCAACTCGTCAGGCGGCTCAGCCGCAAGTCGCTCTGACTTAAAAAGAGGTTCCTGTACGACTTCGGGGGCGATTCGGGGCGACCTGCATTGACTTCTATACAGAAGTCGTTTTGCTGGTCACCTCTGAAGCTATCCTC